>CM076999.1:30518949-30884753 GCA_039090855.1 Macrothele yani
GCTCATATTTATAAGGTTTACATAAAATGTCAAGTTAATAATGTCGCACATTTATTCAGGCAAAAAGAATCAATATTAGTGCCGTAGGCCTCGCTTAGGCCTTTTTAGCAAATTTTAACGGTGCGTGCTCATGTTCATAAGGTTTACATAAAAAATCAAGTTAATGATGTTACACAATTTTTCAGGCAAAAAGAATAAATTTTAGGGCCCTAGGCCTCCGCATAGGCCTTTTTAGCAAATTTTAATCGTGCGTGCTCATATTTATAAGGTTTACGCAAAAAGTCAAGTTAATAATGTTGCACATTTATTGAGACAAAAAAGATTCAATTTTAGGGCCCTAAGCCTCGGCTTAGGCCTTTTTAGGAACTCTAAACGAATTTCGCGAAAACGTTCCATGTAAGCCAAGCGAGAATTGTGCTTTAATTTGAAGAAATTAATTGCCGATGATCCGAGGTACACTTGGTTTCAGGGAACTGTACCCCGAACTTCCGTAGTATTATATTCTGTGCCGCTGGAGTCTGTCAGTGTATCCAGGATGTTCCCCTTGAAGTGTCTGCGAAGTCCGTGAGCTTTGGGAGGGGGCTTTTCCCCAAAATGTTAAAATGGACGTAGAGCTGTAAACATTAGAACCTTGCTTTATATAATGATTCTGTACACGATCACGAATTTTCAGGAGGGTGGGACGAATTCACCCTCCCCCAAGTTTCTAAGAGCGCAGACAGGTGTTCAAGGTAAGGGATTTGCTCGCAATTTCTATGCTTCATGTTGTGTTTAGTGCCAAACTATGTATGCCCTTCCCCCTCGCCCAGAAATTTGGTGAAGTCTGTAAAAGGGATACGAGGTACTTGGTTTTGAGGGCTCTACCCCCAACTTCCGTAATTTTATATTCTGGACCTCTGGAGTCGGTCATCAGTGTATCCTCGATGTTACCCCTGAAGAGCTCTTGGAAACGGGGGGGGGTTCAGTTTCACTCCACATTCCTGAAAATTCGTGGTCGTGTACAGAATCATTATATAAAGCATGGGTCTAATGTTTACAGCTCTACGTCCATTTTAACATTTTGGGGGAAAGCCAACCCCCCCCCCCCCCAAGATGACGGACCTCGCGGACGCTTCAAGGGGAACATCCTGGAAACACTGACAGACTCCAGCGGCCCCGAACATAATATTACGGAAGTTGGGGGTACACCCTCCCAAAACTAGGTGTACCTCGGATCCTCGGCAATTTTTTCTTCAAATTAAAGTGCAATTCTCGCCTCGCTTGGCTTACATGGACCATTTTCGCGAAATGCGTTTGGAGTTCCCAATTCAGTTCTCAATATATGAGCAGAAACGGCAATCTTTAACCCCCCCTCTTGATTTTTTTAACTTGACATTTTATGTAAACTTATGAACAAGCAAGATTAGAATTTTCTAAAAACGCCTAAGCTAAAAAAAAAAAAAAAAAAAGCCCTAAGTGCAATAAAATTTATTCTTTTTTGCCTTAATAAATGTGCAACATTATTCACTTATTAACTTGACATTTTATGTAAACTTATAAACCAGCAAGATTAGAATTTTCTAAAAACGCCTAAGCTAAAAAAAAAAAAAAAAAGGCCTAAGGACAATAAAATTGATTTTTTTTTGCCTGAATAAATGTGCAACATTATGAACTTGACATTTTATGTAAACCTTATGAATATGAGCACGCTCGATTAAAATGTTCTAGAAAGGCCTAAGCTGACCTTGGGCCCTAAAATTGATTCTTTTTTGCCTGAATACATGTGCAACATTATTAACTTGACTTTTTACGTAAACCTTATGAATATGAGCACGCACGATTAAAATTTGCGATAAAGGCCTAAGCCGAGGTCTACGGCCCTAAAATTGATTATTTTTGCCAGAAAAATGTGTAACATTATTAACTTTACTTTTTATGTAAAGCTTATGAACATGAGCAAGCACGATTAAAATTTGCTAAAAAGGCCTAAGCGAGGCCTACGGCCCTAATATTGATTCTTTTTTGCCTGAATAAATGGGCGACATTATTAACTTGACATTTTATGTAAACCTTATAAATATGAGCACGCACGATTACAATTTTCTAAAAAGGCCTAAGCCGAGACCTAGGGCTTTAAGACTGATTCTTTTGGCCTGAATAAGTGTACAACATCATTAACTTGAGTTGTTATGTAAACCTTATGAATATGAGCACGCACGGTTAAAATTTGCTAAAATGGCCTACGCCGAGGCCTAGAGCCCTAAACTTGATTCTTTTAGCCTGAAAAGTGTGCAACATCTTTAACTTGAGTTTTTAGGTTAACCTATGAACATGAGCACGTACCGTTATTATTTTCTGAAAAGGCCTAAGCTGATACCTAGGACCTTAAAATTGATTCTTTTTGCCTGAAAAAAATTGCAACATTATTAACTTGACTTTTTATGTAAAGCTTATGAACATGAGCAAGCACAATTAAAATGTTCTAAAAAGGCCTAAGCTGAGACCTAGGGCCCTAAAATTGATTCTTTTTGCCTGAAAAATTGTGTAACATTATTAACTTTACTATTTATGTAAAGCTTATGAACATGAGCAAGCACAATTAAAATTTTCTAAAAAGGCCTAAGCTGAGACCTAGGGCCCTAAAATTGATTCTTTTTTGCCTGAAAAAATGTGTAACATTATTAACTTTACTATTTATGTAAAGCTTATGAACATGAGCAAGCACGATTAAAATTTGCTAAAAAGGCCTAAGCGAGGCCTATGGCCCTAATATTGATTCTTTTTTGCCTCAATAAATGTGCGACATTATTAACTTGACATTTTATGTAAACCTTATAAATATGAGCACGCAGGATTAAAATTTTCTAAAAAGGCCTAAAACGAGGCCAAGGGCTTTAAGACTGATTCTTTTGGCCTGAATAAGAGTACAACATCATTAACTTTAGTTTTTATGTAAACCTTATAAACATGAGCACGCACGGTTAATATTTTCTAAAAAGGCCTAAGCCGAGGCCTAGGGCCCAAAAAATGATTCTTTTTTGCCTAAATAAATGTGCAACATTATTAGCTGGACATTTTACGTAAACCTTATGAATATGAGCACGCACGATTAAAATGTTCTAAAAAGGCCTAAACCGAGGCCAAGGGCCCTAAAACTGATTTTTTTTGTCTGAATAAGTGTGTTTACATAACAACTCATTAACTTGAGTTGTTATGTAAACTTCATGAATATGAGCTCGGGGGATTAAAATTTGGCAAAAAGGCACAGGTCTATCTATGACTTATAATTAATGTTATATTTCGAAAAACCTACTTATGGGGAGGTGTTTAAAAGAAATTAAAAGTGTATTTTTTATACAATCCAATAATGTTTAGGTGACCAGTTTTTTAAAAACCAGCACCATACTCCAACAGATCTATAACAACAAAATTCTAAGTTTTCGATAAACTGACTATTCGGTGAAATGATCTTTCGATATAATGAACTTTTAGGTAAAGTAATCTTTCGGTGAAATGAACTTTTCGATCAAGTGTCCTTTCGATGAAATGAACTTTTAGGTGAAGTGATCTTTCGGTGAAATGAACTTTTCGGTCAAGTGACCCTTCGGTGAAATGTACCTTTCGATCAAGTGATTTTCGGCGAAGTGATTTTCGGTCAAGTGACCTTTCGGTCAAGTGAACGATACCCGATTGGAAGACATCATGAACAGAATAAAATCCATGAAATGGGAATGGGCTGGACATGATACCAAAATAACGGAACGCTGATGAGCAACCGAAATTTTAGACTGGATTCCAAGGGACAGAAAAAGCCTCACAGGAAGAAGACCATACGGGAGGTGGATGGATGAAATTCGAAAGCATGACGGAGTAATATTGAGGAGATAGGCTCAAGAGGGACAGTTGTGGAAGACACTTGGGGGAGGCTTTCATCCAGCAGGGGGATGAAAATGGTTGACGATGATGACGATATATCATGTAAGGCCTTTTGCCGACGGAGCATTGACGACCGTGGGGCCGGAACATTTAATGCAGACACATCGACAAGTGTATCTCAGACCACAGTCAAAGAAAATCTGCTCTCTAAGGGTCTCTGGAACCATCGTCCAATCAAGATACACATGCTGATTGAGAGACATGACGATTACGGCGTGAATTTACATCGGAGAAGACAATGGCCCATCGAAAAGTGGAGAAAATTAAACTTTTCAGACGAATCACGTTTTCTGCTTTATCGTAAATGTAATCAATTGAGACTACGTCAAAGCACGTCTGACAGAAAACATCATAGCACGATGTTCGCGGAGAAACATGCAAGATGTTGCAGTGTGCTCGTGTGGAGCATCATTTCCTGGGAATCATTGGAAGAAATCATCCACCTCCAACTCACGATAAACATTTTAAGCCACCTATCTACTGTGTCGGATCTGTTGCTGTATAACCCGAATGCATTGGTAGTTTGCTAAAAGATTTTCATATGGCAATGCGTGTGCGGAAATCGTTTGAGGAGTGTTCCATTGTCTATTGTTCTTTAGTTTACACCATGGCCACCGTACTCAATGGACAGCAATCGCACTGAACATCTGTGGGTCTGTCTTGAACAAGAGGTTCGACTTGTGGATCCACGACCAATGAGCCTTGAAGATATGCGGGAACCTATCGTATTTACATGGTATAGAAGCCTTACAGAATTGTTCACGGGACTCTTCGAATCAATGCTACGGCCTATACCTGCGGTATAGATGGCACGTGGAAGTCATTCTTTATACTAACAAGTGGTCTAAATTTTTTCGAAACAAAAAGAACCTATAGCACAAAGTATGTGACCTGTATATGTTTACGTACGGAGCACAGACGTGCACTTTAACTAAAAAAGGCATACAAACACAGTCGACAACCGAAAGAAGAGAAAAGACATGCCTGGTTGGAGTGACCAGGAAAGATAAGAGGAACTCGTGGATCAGAAAAAAGACAAGAGTGGAATACTCTATATTCTGAGTGAAATCTGTGAAATAGCAATGTGCAGGAAATATTGCCTGAAGAACGGGCGACCAATGGGCAACCGAAATTTTGGACGTGATTCCAAGAAACACGAAAAAACCCAGAAGAAGATCACGTCGGATTTTCCTGGATGAAATTTGAAAGCATGCAGTAGTGACATAGATGATAGACGCTGAAGAAAGAGTGCTGAGGAATAAAACTTGGGAGACCTTCATCCAGCAATGGAATTATAATGGTAAAGGATTATGATGATAGACACACATAAATATATATATATAATCTTATTACTAATGGAAACTATTAAGTGAATATTATGATCATATACATGGCCGGCTGCACAAGAGGGGTAACAGGGATAATCGCCCAGGTTGACCCGTGTCTCGCACCTTTTGAATAGGTTTTCCTCCCTTTGCCGTACATATAATAAAATTTGCAAATTTCAGTGGAGTTGTGTAATCACCATAACGTTTTCCGCAATCAAGAAATAGCAAATTGAGTTTCAGCATCAGTTTCAGCATTTTACTTTTTAATATACAGCAATTTGTGTGTGAACCACATACTCACATTTTAAAAAATAAAAAATATATATTAAAGTCGTTTTGCGGCTACATATGGAGCCAATTATTCACGTACTTTAAAAGCATGGCTAGAAATTGAGAAAAAAACGATTTTTACGTATGAACCGTATAGAATCTAAAAGTAACTAATTTATCAGTTACTCCACTTTATATTAAAGATCAACCACTAAAACGTGTATCAGGTGGGAAAAAGCGATTTATACAAATTTATTTCAGGGGGATAGTTATTCGCTATACAAAAAAATGTGCAATAGAAAAATATTCGCTACGCAGATATCTTTTTACCATTTGTTGGAAAGTTTATGTAGAAACGAATTACAAAAGCGACAGGAATACAATATCGTGACTAATGCAGATATATGTGTAAAAGAATGGGGGAAGGGGGTATTCATAACCGCGGTTCCACTGTATATATATATATCGTCTCCATTTTCTTGGCTACGGGCGTCTCTGTCAGTCCTATATATACGTGTAACGGGATTACTTGATTGCAGTTTATCGTATGAAACTACAGAGGAACTTTCTAGAAAGAGCGTGGTATTTTATTAGTATATGAAAAAAATCTCACTGTGCAATCATTCTGTTAAAGAGAAAACATTTTGGCCTGCACAAAACCACGCTGTATTGGAACAGTCTCACAGATATCGATTGTATAGTTAAAAAAAGCATCGACAATGAATGCCATTAAAAACTCTACGCACAAATTAATTATTATGAGAGCCGGAGTGAAAAATAACGACATAACTTCATTGTTCACTTCACAGTTGCCTTTCGCAAGCTTTCGAATATATATGTATATGGGTGTTACTAATAAAACAGTAAATCAATTAATACCTTGGATATTTCTTTCAAAGTGTGGTGAGATTCCTGCAGGTCTGATTGAAAAATTTAATCGAAGCGGTTTTGACCCCTATCCGATTTGGACGAGAGAGAATACTGTAACTCTTTGAAGCACAAACATCCGTTTCCATGATCATGATCATATGTAGAGGATATTAGCAAGGGAGTGTCTGACCCCAGGTCTTATACAACCCTTAGAAATAGGAAGCTAGGAGATTTGGGCTAGAGTGCCCGATTGGAAAGTGACACGGAAGCGAAGTAGAAAGAAGGAGAAAGACGCCCTTATTTATTACCGGGTTGGGGGGACAGTACCCGGTGTCCGACGGCTTAACGCGCCCATCCGACGCACTGCGGATATTTAGTGGATCTAGCGTTCGTACCTGGCTTGGGAACTGAGGCCCTTTTCGTGGCAGTCACAAACGTTGCCCACTAGGCCACCCACGGCCCACGTCTGTATCCACTTTGTTCAGTCAGAATATATACTGGTGGCTCATTCAATACGTTTCTACCAATAAATTTATTATACAAACTGAAAGTACCCTGTAAATTAGAAATCAGCAGGATTTTCAGGAATAAGTCACCGAGCTCCCCTTTTTAAATTTCGCAGCTTACAATATGGGGAAGGGTCGGTCTTGATGGTCGTTTCAGAAAAATTCTTAAAAAAAAGAAAAAGATTGTACTTAAGTAACAAAGATCCCGCTTCCAAAGTTCCCGTCATTTGCAGGTGTAAGTCATAATGTACGAAGAACAAAAGATTGTACAAGGAACGTGATAAACGCCATCTTTGAAGTAACAATGGTTTATGAAACTATTTGAGTGTCATTAAGAGCTGACATTCAAAACATGTTACACGTTACATTGTTTAGTTCTTCAAGAATGTAATATGTAAAATATGAATTCCGAATGAATTAATTGAAAGTACATATTTCTAAATAACGACTCGTCGCAGAAGAAATTAAAATACGTCGAAAGAAACGATATAGCAAGAAGAAAAACTGAACTAATATTCGAAAGTCAGTGGTTGATCGGTAAAATTATTATTCAAGGTCAGCAGCTACTGTTTCCATGACATAAACTTGGCATACCCTTTTTTCGTTGCCTAAACTGAACATAAGTACTGCTTCAAAGCTGCGACTGAAACATCAGACGTCGCCCCCGGTGGCGCAGTGGTCTGAGCGATGGCTTTGTAAAGGTTGTGTTGACCTGTGCTCCGTGTTTAACCTGCGTTTATTAGTGTTCTTTTGTGTGTGTGCCGTACGTCTGTGCTGCCCCTGTATTGTTAACGTCTCCTGTGTCGATTGAGTCTGACGTTGACGTCCTATAAGTAAACCTTTACTTGTACTAACGCTGTTTCCGTCCTGGCTTTGCCCAGGGTCGGGTTTAGCAGGCCAGCCATTGCAAATGGCGGCAATCTGATAGGCCGGGTCTGAAGCTTGATAGCAAAGCACCGCCCCCACCTGGCCACGTTCGGTCTTCGTCATTACCACACGCAGCTGGTTTCCAAGCCGCGTTATCTGATGTTACCACCACTTCTTCCAACTCCATGGATGTTGATTCCCGGCATTCTCCACCACAGGGACAGCATTAACTTCTTCAGTATCCTTTGCCTCTGGTACTTCATTTGCTGCGAGCACTGCGTCTCGACCTTCCTCATCTCCGCCCATTCCTACGGCAACTCTTCCTTATGCTTCCGCTGGGAAGGGTACCAGTTTATCTTCCTCTACAGCGAAGAATCCATGTACAATGCCTCTTAATATGATTGTCACTAGAGACAACAAGAAATTACGCATCGAAATTTCGTAAACTTCAGCTGTTGGGCAAGAGGTTTTACACACACGGAAACTTGGCATATGTTTTGATGCCCTCCCGGACACCAGCCTTAAGAAATACTCCTTCGCCGTTCACCAAGTCCTCCCTAAGGGAGCGATCACCCATATGGCGAGGAAACCTAGGACTGTTCTAATCTATTTTGTGAAGAATGAGTTTGTGGAGCGCGTCTTATCTGTTGGGAATCATACCTTGCTGGGAGTCCCGCTCACGCAGCGCCCCGTACTTGTTACGTGCTACCCTGTACCAACAGAAATCAAGGTCCATTACTTAATAGCAGCCCTTTCCCGTTGTGGAAAAGTAGTTGGTTATATTTCAGCTCTGTCTTCCGCACCGACAGACCCAGATGAAAGGAACATCTTAGGTCTGCGTCGCCAAGGAAGCATCTGTTCCCTACTGAAGATGCCATTGCTGACTTCCCACTTGACCTGACAGTTGTTGAAGGGAAGCAGATTTTCCGGATCGATATCCTTACTGCCTTGCATTGTTTTTAAGGCATATGGCCATATCCAATCACGTTGTCCGCATGCATCTCTGCCAAGCCACTTATTTCCATACCGCCCGAAGTCAACACTCCAAGCTCAACACCAGTTTCTCTGGCCACACCAAGTTCGGCTCCACAGAGGGAACTTTGGCCACGTCTCCATCGTTGGACCCACTTGCTGCTTTGGTAACTCTACGTTTTTCGGAGGGTATTATCTCCGAAAAGGAATGGCAAACCCTCCGTCGTGTTGCTTCATCTTCTTCCCTTGGGTTCCCTAATGTGCGGTCAGATCTAACTGTCCAACACCCACCAGCTTCTTCCGACGATCCCACGTTGAAACGTACTAGACAGAGTTCAACCTCGCCGGTGACGTCTTCTCCTGGCTGCTCTCGTTCCCGTTCGCCAATTCGACAGTCTTTCTCTCCAACTGCAGTACCTACTTCTCTTAAGTCCCCAGCTGTTCAAAAATTGTTGGATAAAAAAGCAGAATATCTGGAAACTTTCCCTGCATTAGACGGGCCGCTGGCGCCATCTGACCTTGCTCTCATCATACTGAATCAACCGTCACGTCCTATCAAGCAGCTCACTGCGTTCAATCACGTAATGCTCAGCTTCCTACTATTATCACCCAACTTCAGAGTCTACTTGCTCTTTTGCCGAAAATTGACACAGTCACTAATGCGCAGACATCTAACTTAAAGATACGTGTGACCAGTCTTCACAGAAGTGCTGATTGTAATATTCAACCACTACAACATCTTTCAAGTTAAAATTACTTTCTTTCAACTGTAAGCGATGTTCTGTCCCTCCTACCAATGCGTTAGTGTTTGAAGACTTTACACCGCATGATGCGGGTATATTATTGCTACAGGAGACTAACTGTAATCCCAACACCCCATACCACCGATGGCGAACCTGGCCATTTTAATTCTACCATGTTCATCGACTTAGTCTTCACGCAGGACTTGCGGTGGCCATCCATTTCCGTCTTTTATCCTTCATTACTGATGTCACGGTCAAGCCGATTTATCGTGACCTGCTGCATCTTCTGTCCTTCCGACTTCGCAACTTCCGATACCACATCTTCAACATCTATGTTTCCGGCAATCAACAGTATGCAGACTGCTTTTTGGGCATTTTGCTTACTGTGTTCAAGGTCTTCCTGCCACTGATATTGTAATCTTAGGTGGTGATTTTAACTGCACCCTTGTCAGATCGGACGGTTCCATGGATACCAGGTATTTTCTTACCCAAGCACTTTCTACAGCCATCAACAACTCCAAGATTCTTTTCGACACCTGCACTCATTTCTTCGTTCGTACACCTGGCGCTCCTACTCCACTTCCTCCCCTACAACTGCCCCACTTGACCGGTTTTATGTTTCTTCAATTCTTCTTCCTTCAGTTATCTCCGTTTCTCACACACCGACAGTTTCTTCCGACCACAGCTGTGACGTAATGTGTCTACACACCGGTCCATCTCCTCGGCAATACTACCGTACTTGGACCCTTGACGATGATCTTTTATTTGATCCAGCTTACGTAAATTCCATCCAATCGTAGCTCCAACAAACCTTATATACGCTCCCTTTTGCTTCTTGTCCCTTGCAACACTGGTTACATGTCAAATCCCGGGTTCTTCTTTATACCAAACAATATTCCCACGAAAAACGTACTACCGCTTTTATGAAGATTGATGCTGCACGCTCGACCTTTTCCACACTAGATCTTGATTCTCCGCTATTTTCTCATTACCAAGCTGAACTTCGTGCCTTGCTAATTCCTTTCTCCCAACAAGCTCTTCACCGCCTCAAGCTCCTTCGTCTACAGCCAAATGACTATCTATGTCAACAGGTTCAACAACTGGAATTCCACAAACGTTCTGCTCATCACCTCCGTAATCTGAAGTTACCCGATTACACAGGAGCAAATGAGAGTGAGGGCATTAGTTACCCTGTTAGTAATGCCCCACTCTCATTTGCTCCGGTGTTAGAACATATTTCCAGTCAGGTTTTGCTCAGTTCTAGTAAAGTTCTCCGCATGCTGATTCGATTTTTCGTGCCTTATCACATATTCCATCGCATCTTGTTGCATCTCTTTCTATGCCTATCAACCAGCAGAAGTAGCCTTACTTAACTCACTTGCCTTACTTAACTGTCACTCGTTACCTGGTCCTGACGGGTTGACACTTAATTACATTCGTACGTTTTCCTCTTTCCTACACCCTCTCCTCTTGCCTAACTTTAAAGCTGCTTTTTCATTATCTTCTCTTCCTCCCGCTTTTATTCTAGCTCACATCATTCTTCTTCCAAAGAAGGGGTGTCTGCTGGAGTTTGATAACTTGCTTCCTATATCCATCCTTAATGTTGACAACAAGATTTATACTAAAATACTCTCTCTTCGATTGGACCCTGTCCTTCCCACCGTCATACATCCCGATCAAACGTACACCATCCCTGGTTGAAGCATTCATACTAATATTAATCTTCTCCGTGACTCATATTGCCTTGCCCACCTTTCCTTCCTTAACCTTGATCAGAGACAGGCCTTTGATAACGTGAGTCATCACTGGCTTGCATCTGTACTCTCTGCTTTCGCTTTCCCATCTGTCTTCATCACAGCCCCCATTGCCCTGTACCAGGACTCAGTTGTCCATATCCGGACGGCTTCCTTCCTAACAGCCCCCATTCCGTTTCGAAAGGGCATCCGTCAAGGATGTCCTCTTTCCGGACAACTTTTCTCTCTAGTCTTTGAGCCTTTTCTTTGCTCTATCCGTTATCTTCTACAACCTCCCCCTCCACCATTCAGCATAGCACCAATCTATAGTTCTTACTGCCTATGACGATGATCTCACAGTTCTCATCCGAGAAGAATGGCAATTCACAATTATTCTTGCATGGTATCAAGTGTGTGCTGCGAATTCCGGCGCTTCGTTAAACCTCTCAAAGTGTACAGGCGTGTAGTGTGGCTCCTAAAGACATCACCCCGATGCACCGTGGGGAGCTCATTGGACTTCCACCAGTCAAAAGAAATTTGAGGTGCACATTGGCAGCCGGATCTCAACCGCGGCTACCACCTGGAGACCCCTCGTCAGGAAACTACGTCACACCGCTGGTTACTGGTCCAAGCTCAAGTGTTGTTTTACCTACCACAGTCATGCACGGCTTGCTGGCACCCACATCCTCTCATTAGTTTATCATTTCTGGATTGCACAACCGCAACCAACCTACGTTCAAACTGCAACAACATCAGCAATGCTCAGCACTGTTTGGTCATCCACTCATTGGTTATCTTCCTCAGTATTATCTCTACCTTCGACGTTTGGTGGCCTCAATATGCCCGGGATTACCATACGTTATGAAGCTGTAAGAATTTTCAATTTCCTCCGTTTGACAGTTCAACCAGACTCTTCCGCTTCCATTCTTCTGCTTAATGTTCTGACTTACCCCCTTAATCCCTGCCTCACCGTCCATCTTCTTCTCAAGATGGATATTCACACCGTCATCCCCGTTTTCATCTAATCTACCATGTAGCTGTTCAGTTCTTTCGTTATTTACCGCTCATTCGTCAACACCCCTCTTCCACTCTTGATCTTCTTTCCGAGCCTCTTTTTCTCTCCTCCGTCCTCCATCCCCCTACTGCCAACTTTTTTATTTTCCCCGCATATTTACACGCTGGTGTAGTCTCCGTTTCCCAACTGGTCCTCTCCGATTTTTCATGGAAACCCGTTTCTGACCTTTTTTCCACCCTCGCCCGAACTCTCTGATAAATTCTTCCAACTTAAACATGCTCTTCAATCGCTTTTTCTTTCCCTCGTCGATTCCTCTGGTCTCATTTTCGTTTCCTCTGCCTTTCCCGTTCTTCCTTCCCTTTTCCGGTGACCTCCTCACTCTCCCTCTCCACCTACACCCTGTACCGTTTTTTCCTCACAGCCTTTCCACCTGCACCCTGTACCGTTTTCTCCGTTCTTCTTCTGCGGTACCTTGCCGTATACCCACTCTTTCTTCTTTTGCGCTAACTTCGGTCTGGTCTACTGCCTAACATTCATCTGCCCTCTCTTCAGAACTTAATGTGCACTGGAGGTTTTTGCACAATCGACTGCCTGTCCGTTCGACTTTGTTCCGAAGAAATATAGTATCATCAAATCTCTGTCCTTTTTGTAACGTCGTTGGAGACGTCTTACACATGTTTGTTTACTGTCCGACGCTGCTCCCATTATTTCACAGTATGTTCGAACTTGCACATCCTTCTTGTACCAGTGATCTCACCCTAGAAGATTATCGTTTCCTCGGCCACAGTTCTACAAGGTTCTCCTCTATTTTACCAGTTTGTTCGTATTTATTTATCCTAACTAAATATATTATTTTCTCTCACCTGCAACAGTTACAAGATCCAGATCCTATCACATTCTCTACCTCCTTGGTTGCACACTACCGCAACAGAGTTAAAACCTGACTCACCCTGGAATACTCCTTGGCGAATGATACGGCACGGTTACCTGCCTTCTTCAAAACATGGTTGCCGTGTCGTCCCTGGTTTCGGTTTTCTAGTGCCTAGACAGTTCATCTGCTGTTTTAATACTCTTAAACCTACGTCGGAACTTTTTATTTTTACTGTTGCCTCACCATGTTTCTTCCTGGAACTGGATTCTGTTTGCTTCCTGCAGATGTCACCTTTTGTACACAATTCTCTTCATGCTCACAGTGACTCTCTGCCACCAGTGATTTCCATGTCACTAGAACTACGCAAATTACTTCTATACATTGATTCGCTCCAGTGATGTTCCAAGACTTCAATGAACAATTATCCTGGAGCAACTGCTGTTTACATCAAATAATGCAATGCCTGTCGTTGCTCATTTGTACTATTACCATTTCATTGTTAATATCTACATTTCGTTTTATTTCTCCCCTTCCCTCACACTGCGTGTGAGGTTGGGGATGTTCTGTTGTAATTCTTTTAAGTGAATAAAAGTGAATATTGAAACTAAGCGATGGCCTCTGATTATTCGTCCTAAAGTGGTCCGGGTTCGAATCCCCGTCAGGCAAGAATGTTGTGTTTATATTATGGCACTGGCTCTGTTCCTTCCCTGGAACCAGTGAACCTAAATTAGGGACGGGCGACTGCTTATAACCCATTGCGTTGCTCACGGTGGTCGCTAAACCTCCAATATAAAAAACATCAGTCGTTAACGCCATTTTTAAGATTAACCAATAGATTCATTGCTTGGTTCCCATTGCGGTTTTCAATAAGAATTAAATAAAATGTTTTTGCAGCTCATATTTAAAGTACAGTTTTTCCCATTACGTGAAATATATTTTGATATTTTTTTCAATCTTTGACGACAATTCAGCTTTTTATTAGGCAAATTATTGATTTCTCCAGGTAGATATGGCTACTTGGAAGAACTGACCACATATCATCTCAAATGTCTTCTAAGGTTGTTGATCACCTATAAAACGAATTCTTTTAAAGCCGGACAGCATTAAGCGCAACTACCTGAATGATAATTAATTTAGCGTGCATTGTTTTCTGATGCAAAATTGTGTTTTCATTTATCAAATACAATATTTACAATCCTAAAAAAGAATAAAAAAACTAATATTTAATCACAGTAAATAGTAAGTGTCCAAACTTGTTTTATGAAATTTCCAGATTTTTTTAATCCATACGTTTCAGTAAAAATTCGAATTCGACTTTAAATTTTGTTTTTAGTCTTACGACTTTTCAGAAAATAATGTGACTTGTATTTTAATTTTTTAAAGTAAGTTCATATGTTCAAATACAGTAATGCATTCATCTGTTATACCAACATTAATGTTGGACCAGTGAAAACACATAAGATGCGATCAACAGTAGCCTAATTGGGGAAATTTAGTAATTTAAAATTTAACTAACTAACTAATCTCTTGTGACAACAGTTTCATCTGCGGTCCAATAACAGTCTTAAATTTCGTTTGAGCATGTCTACCCATTTGGTAACTATATCGAATTGCAAGGGCCCTATCGGTTGCCTAAGATGAAGAAGCAAACTCAAGAAGCTTAAGAAGCCATAAGGAGGAAGAAACCGAACCAGAATATGAAAAGGATCCACATTTACCATGACAATGTGAGATCACACACATCTTTGGCAATAAATCAGGTGATCAGCAAATTAGGATGGTCGGTGGTCCCCTATCCACCGTACTGCCCAAATCTGGCGCTCGTTGACTTCCACCTGTTCGGCCCAGTGAAGGACAGTCTCCGGAGACAGCGATTTGATGGAACAGACGAAGTGAAAATGGCTGTGAAGAAATGGGTAAAACAGTCCGCACCTGAATTTTTTAAAAAAGGATTCGAGAGTTGGGTTCAACGATGGCGCAAACGCATCGCTTCTGATGGATACTATGCTCGGTAGTACCTTTTTGTATAGCGAAACGATTACTCTACCAACTTGCGCGATTGAACGACCTCTGTCACTTAATAAAGTTATGCGTTCTTCTGCATTACTTTCGGTACAACCCTCGTATGTATCTGGAAATATGGCAAATGTTCTTGCACAAAAAGCTGTAGGTGATGAAGAGTTTTTAGAGTCATATTTGAATTCAGCACCCCGAAATAAGTTAAAAACACGTTATTTCACCAATGTTAAGAAAACAAAGTTTTAAAATATTGACTAGTATAATTAAAGACAAGGCTTGAAGGTTTAATAGGTCAAAGCGGAAAAGTATAGGTAATTGCCAAGCCTCCGTAGCGTACGAGGAGCTTTCTCAAGGCATAATCAACATACATCGTAACTGACAAATGTGGAGTTTTTTCGCTTCAGAATTTATTCAGTGGGATGTTTAGGATCTAACAGATGCGGATGCAAATGAATTCTGAATAGGACCCCGAACGTAATCATTAGTATAGCAAAATTCTTGAGCTCATACTTTACTTTAAGGATCAAAGACCAGCCCTTTCTTTGAGTTGGGGGAGGGGGAATGGTACTACCAGATTGGGGTATGTCTTTCGCGGCACACTACAAGTGCAAGAGTTTGTGCTTTCCGTATGGGAATAAGCATTCGTCCGTTGATAAGACGAGTAAAATGATTCATGCCCAAAGGAAAAAGAAAACCATTGGGAAGTAATTCCTCGAAGGGTGTATCTATCTGCTTTATTTCTGCTTCTAGAAGTCACATGTGAAAAGTCCATTTTGTATTACGTGTTATTTCGCTATCAAAATGCTAGCCATACATCTTATGCTTTTCTTCATAGGATTCCATATCAGACGTTAGAGTTGGTAAGAGAACATTTCCAGGATTTCAAAGCAGTCCCGCCAACAAAAGACACCCAAAATCAGAGGGCTACATGAATGAGTCGCATCGTCTCAGATTAAGCAGTGTACTTCAGTAACTCCATTACTTTTCAGAGCCAGTCGCGTAACGCAAGTTTAATTTGACGTCGTCACAGGAATTTTACATGTTTAATGAACGTGTTAAGAGGGACAACTCTTTACTGCGTACAGGAAATCAAACATTACAGATTCAGTCAGTGTGTTCTTGCATGGAACTAGTACCCGACCTTAGGAGAAGAGAAAGGAACAGATTCCCTGAGACTAAGCACCCAGGAGACCAGCTGTATGCAAAGATGGAGGAAAGATAATTTTAATTATATACAGTTAAAATATAATTGACATTGAAAAAACACGGTTGCGTGATACGAAACAATATACCCAGTTTAGGAAGTTTTTGCTTGAGGAAAAATGCAAAAGGTACATAGGAAGAGGTCAAACCACTAAACGATATATAATAAAAAACTAAAATATTCTCGTCTAGTGCCCCCCTAAAAAACAAACACCCACTTCCTTTCCCAATTCATCTGTATTATACGTTCCAGAAAAGTCTGGATCAGTGAAAAATGTTTTAAGTCAATGTTGTTCTCAAAGGAATATTCTCGCACTGTCTCCTCAACCGCTGCAATAAAATTTTGAATTAGTCACTGCAAATCTCTTTCATCCATGATAACATATTTAAGCAAATCAGAACAAAGAAAATCGTTTGTAACTTTAATTATTTTGATTTCATATTTGCGGTTGTTCTCCAGTGTGTTGTAATGGCACACATTTGCAAAGTTCTCAAATTCCTAGGAACTTAGAATAATTCTCTCATACGACTTATGAATTTTTTCCCACGACTTACGCGTTTCTCAAAATTTTCGTCTTATATGCATATATAGTAACTCCGATATAAAGAAAATGACCAGATAAGAGTAGTATTCCTAAAATGATAAATCATTCTGAAAGTACTAACAAAGACTGGAAAAGGTTTACTCTTCCAACAATAGAGCTGTAAAATCAAGTAGAATACGAAGATGAGAATCAAAGCTAAGACGTTATAATTTTGCTGGAATTCTCTGAGGAGTTTTGCAGAATTCTGAAATTCGGGCACTTTTATTTGAGTTTTTCCCGGCGGCATTTCTTTAGTGACACTCAAAAAGTTTACGAGGGAACCAGTAAAAATATTTCCTTTTTATCAAGTTTCAACATTCAACTTAAATTTTACAGCTTGTGCACAGCTGAAATTTTCTTGTGAAACAATCAAATTAAGTGGGAATTGCTTATTCGAGAATGAGCAAGATTTTTTCATTTATTCCAGAAGTTCTGATTTTATTTCTTTTCTCGGAAAAGCCATTTTCATTGCTTTTAAACTTTGCTGCTTTAAAAGCAATGAAACACCATGAATTATGGTTGACTACGTAAATGTATTGCTAGCAAATAAAATATATTATAATCAGGGGCGAACTAGTAAAGTGCAAAACATAATCTCGGAAGTGGTAAGGAATGGAGGCAAATACATATGTGACTTAAGAAAAAATTATCCAGCCAATGATTTTAGCCGTAACTGCCAAGAATTTTACCACCACTAATGCCGTCAACATCCTCCAAAGTTTATTTATCGCGTTTAATAAAAATAGTTTCAACACCCTTCCCTTAAAAGAGTGTAATACACACTCAGGGATAAAATTATAACAAAATTAATTACCTGTTTTATTTTCATTAGGACAGTTGTCAATAGCATTTACGTGAATTGAGCAACTTTAGTTTGAAGTATCTTCAACCATAATGCCATATTTTTCTTTCAATTTGAATAGTATATACAAATATGGTCATCTAACGTCTCTTTTTAAGATTTATTTTTAAATGATATGCTCGAAGTGAGTCATTGTGACCACAAAACGTATTTGTAAATCTCTTCGCATTCGTATGGTACATAGTTTGCAGATTCAACATGTGAATCACTTCAACATGCACAAGGCTTGTGAAAACATCAATATCTACTCTTTCAGCAATCCATTTATAATTTTTTAGGTGCTTTTGCCTAATCTTGGGAAACAGTTAGACATGAAAGATAAAAAATAAATAAAGCGCAGGAGCAAAACAGCCGCATGCAGTTCTGGAAAAGAATCACATCTTTAACCACACTTAACTGTAAAAAAATCAAGAGCTCTTCCTTTCAGCTTTCTCCCATTTTCAGTACTAGTAAAAACAAAATATCTATTGTTTCAGCATTCCATTTTAATTGTTTTTGCCTTATTTTGGGAAACAGTTAGACATAAGAAATAAATCGAGCGTGAGAACAAAAGAACCGCATTAAATTCTGGAATAAAATCACAGCTTTAACATAACTTAACTGTAAAAAAATAAACAGCTCTCCATTGTTTACAGTTTTCCCTCATTTTTAACACTGGACCAAAAAAAAAGCCTAAATATTTCACTAAAAATATCAGCATTAAAAAATTGTGATTACAGTCCCCACATTCAACAATAATTTAACACCCCTAAAATCTTGTCAGTACCCATTCAATATAAAAAAAGTGTCTGGATAAACCCTTGCTGATTGCTATTCAAAATTTTCTAATTTGTTATTAAAATTGTGCACGACGTATGCAATATTTTTTAATTGTATGGTAATGCAAGCAAAACCACGGTGAAGGGGAGAGTCATTACACATTTTTTTCCTTTGTTCCGATTGCACACAATATTTTTTATAATAGGAAGAAATTTACATTTCAAGAGAGATGGATGTGAGGCCCACTCATGGGCTTATAACGAGACGCAACTCCTACATTTGTTCAAAATGGAAAACAGCAATAACGATTTTTTATGAAATGGGATTAAATTTAGGTGCGAGCTTGGATTAACAAACGCCCCTTTTAGAAAATTATTCATAATTCGTGTTAAACCTTTCAGAATTTAGTTCGAATTCGTCTAAAATATTTGGAACCATTTCCTCGAGGAAATGGTTCCAAAATGTTTTACGAGTCGTATCTTCGGGATTGGATAAACATTTTTGGAAATCTGCTGTTATTTTATATTATATATATTTTTCTAATTTTGAAATATACTGTACTTTACATTTAACAGATCTATTTCACTTTTGCGTGCTATTTCTCAGGAAACACCTATGCAATACTTAGGACAGGAGTTTTCTTAATATATAACGCAGCGTTGCATTATACCTAATAATTTCCGTAATGTCCTGAAAACTGACTGACATCTTCAGTGCTAAGAATTGCAAAACAATTAAGAAAAGGCTTTTTTTAAGTTCACTACAGATATAATGGGTCGCATATGGTCATTATTTAGGACCCAGAAAATGTTCATACAAAACATTATTTAATCTGATACATTTCTGTACTTCAGTGGATATGAAGACAAATGAATAAAAACAAATGTTCTTAAAATAAACTTTTGAGTTTTGCAGAAAGGGCCAGAGATATCCAAGAGAGTTGTGGATAAGTTTATCGTAGAGAGGCCACCTCAATTGTGATTGTAGTGACACATTTTGTGGTAACTTTAAGAGGGTTTTATTTTGTTGTTGTTTTTAATTCGGTTATTGTTTTGGTAAATTTCACGAAGTTTTTTTATCTATTTTGTCCAATTAGGTGTTTCCTAACTTCTTCGACATTACTTTGTTTAACACAACGATATAATATCTTTAAGCTTCAACCTAGAACTTATATGATGTACGATTTTCGTCGACAAAAAACTCCTCTGCATTAAATAAATCAAATACTTGTTCCCAAGTTGTGTTATGAACAGATTATCGATGTTTTATACTAACAGTACTTTAAAGCTCTCGTAGAAGTCCGGTGCAAAGCTTGACAAAGTCTATAGGGAGCCCAGGACCATGAAAATGGCAAAGCCCTCACGAGAAACAAAATTTTCCACCAATGCCTATGGAAGAATTCCCCAGCTTGTAAAAACGGTATCTAAATAAATAAGGGCATGCATTTTTCTGTCTAACATTTCAACAAATAAAGAAGCGGTTTAAATATTATTCAAATATAGGCACTTTGATTGTGCAACCTGGGTTCAGTCCAGGTTTTTAAATTTATTATCCATTTTTGAGAAGTCGTGCCTATTTCTGAGAATATTTTCTGGGTTTCCGAAATTTTAAGAATAGCCTTAGCAAAAATTTCGTCCAGATAGAACACTCAAGAGTACACAAAGTTTGAAAGTTGTGTAGGTACATTAAGTCAGAACGATCAGTATCATATCCAGATACCATTTCCCAAATTCAAGGGTCATCGAAATAACCGGTCAGTAAATATAAATAATATATCCAGTTGCCTGGCTGAATAAGTACAAAAAAAAACCACCTGATACTCTAATTTGCTTTCAGAACACAGAGTCTTAATACCTCCACAAAAAAAAAAAAAAAGCATGAGTTCAGCACGACGCATCAAAAATTCCTCTTAGGCTAAAATATATTTGTTTATATAAAATTTCACCTAAAATATTTAGTGAAGACACCATTATTCTTTAGAATAGTTTTGTAAAAGTACTGTGTCAGCTAAAAAGTATTTTATGAGGTCGAATTACATCAAATGCTGTCTGGATCGAGGCCGGATAATTGTTGAAAAGTTGTAGAATTTGATTATTAATCTGCGAATTCATAATAATCTTAGAAATAATAATAAATGCAAAAAGTATTGATTGTAGTTTTGAAGTGAGGCAACAATTTCAGTGAAGACAAACAAAGATTTTTGTAAAGGTTGAAATTGCTCCATTTTTGAATGCGTTGAAGACTGACTGACGACGAAAGGACACAACACTACCCGCATGAAATAATGCCATCACAATACCTGATTAAGAGTAAGGGATTCTTAGACAGAGATACAGTAATGGTTTTTACATTGCTGGAACAGTTTCAATAGCAGAATATATATTACAAGTGCTAATTTTTTTCTTTCACACGAATTTCCTCTTTTCCAGATTTCACCTGCTTTCGATTTTTTAAAAAGTTGAAACGTCGAAATTAGATTAATATTCCTTCAAAATTTCTTGTTTCGGAGCAAAATAGTAAAAACTAAGGGCTTTCAAAATATGAAAAAATTAAAATCAAGAATATGAGTAAAGCTCCTACCCCTGCATTGATACTAATGAGTGTTAAGGTACTACACATTTTCTTAATTATACGGAGCTGATATGCACTATATTCGAGCGTGCCATTTTGTACCCCGTGTTTTATACAAAAATACGCAAAGGGCATTTCTGCCTTTTTTATAATGAAAAAACCATTGCGATTATAACAACTATAAATAAACAGATAGCTGATTATAAAATGCTACTTACTTTGTGAAGAATGTCTTCTGATCAAATCAAGTTAACCACTAAAATATTGTTGATAACGTTGAGGACAGCACAAACAGGAGTAACCACTTCTAACTACAAAACTGTAACGCCAAATTCGACAACAGGTGAGTACTGAGTGAGTGAACTGCAAATATGGTACTGGGGTATTAAAAACGTGCCCTGAATACCTTTACTCTGATTGGATGAATAAAGCTAGAACGACCAATTGCAATAATCGCGGTGGATGTTGTGATTGCATTGCATTATACAAAACCAGCACCTTAATCCCTGATTAAGGGTAAGGGACTCTTAGAATATTTCCGACTTTGCGACTTATCCTTAAACCTCTTACAATGTAGAATGGGGTGGGTCGCTTTTCTTAATCCTTTATGTCCTGGAGTGATACGAAACTGGTTCGATCCTGTACGAGCGAACCGTTTCTCAAAGTCCGGAAGGTTCTCTGGAACGTTTATCAAATGCACAATAAAAGTTTGGATTTGAAGTACGGAGACAACTATTTGTGTCATTTTATTGCGGAGAGTTCCTTGTCATTTTCCGCTTTTCGTTTTTTTGTTTTGTCTTCTATGTGAAACAACTATACTAAAGGCATGAACATCTTGAAAGTTCAGAAATCCTTTTTGAGTTCACAGCCAAACCACATCGGGGTAAGAAGGAACGAATTAGACGCTGTGGAAAAATGGCGTAAGGTGCTTGAACTGTCTCTAGGGAAGAAACATGAAATCGAAATATATTTCATAGCAGAAATCTTTTGGTGACTATTCCGTTCAAAGTGCAGCCAACACCCTTGTAGTGTCTTGTGAAAATTTCATCGAAAATTTATGTTTAATAGTAGTTTAGTCTCATATCATTGCTTGATGGTAAGGTGAAATCCATGAGATACGGCTCCTCCGCCCGTCCGTACTCCATTTTTTTAGAAATTTAGTCTTTAAAGTTGTGTGTGTTTCTCTTTGCCGTCGCAAGATAATTCATGCGCTACTTTTGAGAAATTGATATAAGCAATGTTATTCACACAGCGCCGTACCTATCAGAGGGTTACAGGAGGTTCAGCATCCCTGTAATGCAACTTCCCTTCCGAAAATCTATGTTGCTGCAAATTCTCTGAACTTTTGTTTTCTGTAGTTTATAAATATTTCTTTTGTATTTCATTAAAAGCGTAAGTACTTTATTTTTTATGTATCACTCTTGGTGTTTTAAAACGTTGCTGAAGAGAGGTCTTCTTTGTTCGAGATGGAGAAAGCTTTGCAGAGAAATGCTTTGCGTTGCATGAATGCTAGAAGTGTTTGTTTGCGAGAAGATGAGTTTTGAGTGGAGAAAGGATTTTTGGCTGCTGATCACAATAAGCAGAGGCTCACTCCAAGCACAAGCGGAAAAAAGTGGGCGATTAAAGTTGGAGAAAAAAGGAGACGAAATTTGGCATCAGAAACTCCTCGATGGCATTTCTTGGATCTGCTGAATGGAACTAGGATAGTAAATTAAAAATTATATTAGTAGTTTTTTCTTTCATTAAAATTGGGAGTTATCCGTCCTCCAGTGACCCAGCAGAGCAGCCACCGTCAGACAGAGTCTTATAATGGAGTTGATTTTTTACATTTCAAGAGAGTTCAGTTTTATTTCTCTTGTCAACTTTTTATATTTGAAATTTCACTTGATTTTTAATTTCGGTACGGATAATTTGTTCGATAGTGAAGTAAATTAACAAATGGAACGGAAATACAAGGCAACACGTGCGTGTGTATGAGCATTGTTTGTAGTGAAACATACAGGTCCCAGAAAAATCTTCACTGACCTTGATCTGAGACTTTCATTTCAAGTCCTGCTAAGATTGTATTGTTGTGAAATGTAGCAGGGCCTCCTTACTCCCTGTCCGTGGAAAGCAAAAACGGAATCAATCTATGTTGCACTGTATTTCTGATGTCACCTTGCTGTCACTGAATTACTGCTGCACTGATCCACGTCCCCCCTTCGGGCAACACGGAGCTGACCACTGAAATTTATCTAACAACAAAGGAACTGAGGGAACCTTACAGAGTGATCTCTTTTTAGAAAAGTAGTTGGGATAGAATATAATGTAGGTTTGGTTGACTTCGAACTTCAAAGAATGTTTTCCTTTACTGCTGCTTAAGTACTACACCTTCAAGTGTCTTCGACTGTCGATGTATTGTTTGTGCGTTGAGTATATTGGATGAAGCCTTCCTTCCTTTCCCTCTTCTCAAATTGCGGACATCCTCCAGCTGGACACTCAGCAGCTGAAAGTCCGTAGTGTTTTTTTTATTTTTTTAGTAACCTTTCATATTAAATTTACTTCTAAAAATGCTTTTGCCTTTTGAATAGTTTTTTTCCATCCTGCATAGTATAAACAATAATGCTGGTATTTTTACGTTGTAAATGAGGAATTCGTCGTTTCTAATTAACCCCGAATTCATAATTTTTATTACAAAACACGATGTGTGATATTGGTGCTCAATGCACAAGACAATGCATGCTATACGTACGTACAACCTTCGCACCGCAGATGCTTATATGCGTTAATAAAGCACAGTCTTTATTTCTGTCATTCTCGGAACAAGAAGGTTAAAATAGAAGCAGAGATTTAGAAATTAGTGTCTAATCACTTCTTAAACAACCCTTAGAAGTTGGAAGCTAGGTGATTTAAGTTAGATCGCCAGATAGCAGAATTACACCCAAGAAATGTAGAAAGAGGAGGAACACGCCCTTATTTACAACAGGGGTGGGGTGGGTGGTGGCTTAGTGGGCAGCGCTTACGTCCTAGGGCCGCGGGTGGCTTAGTGGGCAGCGCTCGGGACTGCCGTGGAAAGGACCTCAGGTTCTATCCCAGGTAGGTACGAACATTCGATCCACTGAGTATCCGCCGTGCATTGGAGGGGCACGTTAAGCCGTCGGACCCTGGGTACTGGCCCCCGGTAATAAATAATGGCGTGTTCCTCACCCTTTCTACCTCGCTTTTGTGTCACTTTCCTATCGGGCACTCTAGCCCAAATCTCTTAGCTTCCTATTTCTAAGGGCTGTTTAAGACCTAAGGTCAGACAGTCCCTTCTTAAAATGCTCTACATAAAATAAAAAAATAAAATAACCTTTCTATCCGACGCACGGTTGATATTTTCAGTGGTTCAGCGCTCGAACCTCCCTGAAATCGGTAAAACAAGAATAAACGGTTATGCTTTGTTTTTAAATACAGGGTAGAACAATGATGCAGAAGTTCGACTTTTCTTATGTTAATATGTTTGTACACGGAAAATCTTAGAGTAAAGATGTAGTATCACTTTTCTTTTAAAGTGCTTAAATTATTAATCTTTAGATTTTGTGAAATCGTCGGTGTTAAAGTGCAGCTGATCTGAAACACTATTCACACTCATAAGTACAGCAGTTTATAAGTACACCAAAATATCTACTGAAGATTACTACGATTTAAGTGGCTTGTGTCTCATACAAATCCGAGTGGTTCGAAAAGTTCATTACCTTAAGTTCAGCGTAGATATAGACCCTGGGCTGGTCAGAAACTCTGGGTCGGGCCTCGTCTTTTTTTTTTTTTTTCATCAGTTAAGTAAAAACTTCCGTAATCGGGCCGGTGATGGGTCTATACTGAGACGTTTAACATTTTATTGCTGCGTCGAAAAACCTTTTCGTCTCACAAAACGCCGACAGAGTTGCTGAAGATGACGAAGTGCACTGATAGAAGCAAATATGTCACTGCATGCATTGATTAATTTAGAGCTTGAACCGAAAAGTCGGGATGACGAAGTGCACTGATAGAAGCAAATATGTCACTGCATGCATTGATTAATTTAGAGCTTGAACCGAAAAGTCGGGATGAAAAGTGAGAGTCTCAGACGGGATGGTTTATTTAGTTTTCAGGTTGAAATCAAATTCTGTGTTTACTACATTGGCTTTAGCGACTAAAAACATTTTGGGTTTTTTTCCAGAGAAATGCTTACATTAAGAGAGTTCTCGAAATCAAAACGAACTCCTGGCATCATTCGTTGCTACAATGGAAATGAGAAAGTTAAAAGTAGTTGTTCATATATTTAGAGATCGAAGACTAACTTGTTTGTATTTAAGTGCAAAAGGGGAAAAACATCAACATTGGTATCAGAAGGATGTTGTTAGGCCGAAACCTTAAATATGAGGAATTCCTAGGAAAAATGGCTCGTCTCTCTTTGTGGCATTCTATTTACAACTTGTAACGTACCAGGAGATGTGACGTACCTGCCAGCAGGACGCACACGACATAAAGGCACATAGCAATCAGAATAAATGTCAGCGTAACTCAATTGATAGAGTGATTTATTCCGGAATGAGGTCCTCCGGGTTCGAATTATGGCGTGGACAGAAATGACGGAGAAATTTACTTCGTTATAATGGCGCCCGAACTATCCGGATGACCCGACTGTTCAAAATCTCGCATTGGTGTGATGTTATTTCCACACCGCGAGATAGGAAAAATAAGAGAATCCTTTCTCCAGCACTTCAAAAAAAAAAAAAATAAATAAATAAAATAAGGGGGAGATGATGTAACGTACCAGGAGATGTGACGTACCTGCCAGAAGGACGCACACGACATAAAGGCAGATAGCAATCAGAACACATGTCCGCGTAGCTTAATTGGTAGAGCAACTTATTCCGGAATGAGGGGACCCGGGTTCGAACCCCGGCGCGGATAAAAATGACGGAGAAATTTACTTCGTTATAAACTAAGATAGTTTTTTTTTCAGTATAGCAGATTTTTTTCCTCTACACGTGGGGGTTTCTTCAGACACTTACAACCGGGCCGGGGCAGGCCAAGTAGACCCATTCTTTTTATGGCAATGGTAAAGAAAGAAAACAGTCGTGTTTCCCGATTTGTAGGACTGTTTAACTATTTTGTTGATTTTACTTACATCTGGGATGTAAGTTCAGGTGATGCGTAACATCACAGCCTCTCCTTGACAAATGTCAACCCCGCCTTCTCGTGGTGCATCCTGTTCCCACTAAAGGGGCTCTGACGACCGCCAATAGCGGTATAACTATACCATCGGGATTAGAGGAAATTCTATCCCACACTCACCAACCCGCTTGGCCAGCGTGGTGAGTTATGGCCAAACCCCTCCAAAATGATTCCACAACTTAAATCTTGGCCCTCAGTCTCCGGCAGCTGGAATGTACCTGGCCAAGGAAGCGGCCAGTGCGACATGAAGGCAGAGGGTGCTAAGAATCTCCGGAGGACCGGACTAGGCTGCCATCTGATGCTGACCTTGGCTACTTACAATGGACGCTCCCTATCTTCTGATTCAAGGCTTCTTGAATTGGAAGAGGAACTACAAAGGATCAAGTGGGACATCGTGGGGCTAAGTAAGGTAAGGAGAAAAGGAGAAGATCTCATCGAACTTAAAAGTGGACATCTCTTCTACTATCGTGGGACAGATACTGGCAGAACTAGTGGTGTTGGATTTATAATAAACAAGAAACTGAAGGATAAAGTGGTAGAAGTTGAAAGTTCCTCTGACAGAGCTGCACGACTCGTTATCCAACTCTCGAGAAGATACCAGGCTCAGATTATTCAAACTTATGCACCCACCACAAGTCATCCTGAAGAAGAAATTGAAGAATTTTATGAGGAAATTTGTCATCTAAATAATAAAGGTAAGCAGCACTTGAAAATAATTATGGGAGATTTCAATGCAAAAATAGGGCAACGGCAACAGAATGAAACTTCAGTAGGTAAATTCGGTCACGGCAACAGAAACCAGCGTGGAAATACTCTCGTTGAGTTTGCAGAGGCAGAAGGGTTTTTCATCTTGAACTCCTTCTTCAAGAAAAAGCCACCCAGGAAATGGACATGGAGACATCCAAATGGGACGACAAGTGAAATTGATTTTATTATGTGTAACAAAAAATTCGTCATAGAAGACTGCAGTGTGCTAAACAAGTTCAACACAGGTAGTGACCATAGATTGGTGAGATGTAAGATGCACCTCAACACTAAACTTGAACGTGGCAAGCTCATAAGACAAACAAAATCTATTGACATAACCAACCTTAAAAAACACCATAATACCTTCAAGTTGGAACTGAAGAACAGGTTCTCTGCTTTAGAAGGCCTAACATCGGAAGAAGTGGACATCTCTGAAGTTAACAGAAAAGTAACCAAAGCTCTTATGGAAACAGCAACAAAATTAGCTGGGTCTAAGAACAAATTGCATGTAAATAAATTATCAGGAAAAACGAAAATGTTGATGCAAAAAAGAAGAGAGATGAGGACAACTAAAGAAGATGTGACTTCCAAAGTGGAATATATGGAGCTATGCAAGACAGTAAGAAAAAGTATCACTGAAGACGTAAGGAAATTCAACTGTGAACTAGTGAGGAAAGCAATTGAAAACAACCAAAGCCTAAAGATAGCAAAGGGACATCTCAGTAAGGGAAGAAAACAGATTATGGCACTGAGAAAAGAAGATGGTTCTGTAACAAGAAATAGAGGCGAAATTTTGACAAGAGTGAAAGATTTCTACTCCAAATTATATGAAAGGGATGATATATGCACTCCAGACATCATGAAAGATACCAGTACCAGAGTTCCTCCAGTCCTTCCAGCAGAAGTTGCACATGCAATCAAGAACATGAAGCGAGAAAAAGCTCCAGGAGAAGATGGAATTACAGTAGACATCATACAAGAAGCAAGTGGAGAAATCGAAACAGTACTCGCCCAAATTTTCACTCGATGCCTTAATGAAGGAAAGATTCCTGAGGATTGGAACACCGCTACAATGATCCTGCTACATAAGAAAGGTGACATTGAGGATCTCGGAAACTACAGACCTATCAGCCTCCTATCAGTAGTTTATAAAATCTTCACTAAAGTTCTTTCACACCGTTTGAAGGTAACACTGGACATGGCTCAACCGAGAGAACAAGCTGGATTCAGGAGTGGCTACAGCACAATAGATCATATCCACGTGCTGAGAGAACTAATTGAAAGAGCGAGGGAATATGAACTTCCATTGTGCATGGCTTTTATCGATTATGAAAAAGCCTTTGATTCGGTGAAACCATCAGCAGTTACAATGGCTCTGAATACCTGCGGTATTGAAGATGCATACATTAATATTATTAATAACATCTATGAAAATGCAAGTGCAAAGATTAGGCTGTTTGAAAATACAACACACGTAAAAATTGGAAAGGGAGTGAGACAAGGTGACACCATATCTCCGAAGCTCTTTAATGCCACATTGGAGGGTGTTTTTCAGTCGCTGAGCTGGGAAAACAAGGGGATAAAGATTAATGGAGATTATCTAACCCACCTTCGTTTTGCTGATGACGTAGTCATTTTTGCAACTACCCCATCAGAGCTGCAGAGTATGATCCAGGAACTTGCTGACAAGAGTAAAGAAGTGGGATTAAAAATGAACTTTCAGAAGACAAAAGTGATGTTCAATGCTTTTACAAGAAATGAAGATTTATCGATTGATGGAGAAAAGCTGGAGATAACAGACACGTACGTTTATCTTGGACAGCAGATATCAAGTGAGGGTCACATTGATGAAGAAATTAATCGGCGTACAAAACTTGCCTGGAGAGCTTTTGGAAGAAACAGCATAATTTTCAAGAGCAATATGCCATTATGTCTTAAAAGAAAAGTGTTTGATCAATGCATCCGTCCAGGGCTTACGTATGGTGCAGAGACGTGGACCTTAACTAAAAGAGACATACAAAGGCTGCAGACAACTCAAAGAAGCATGGAGAGGTGCATGCTTGGTGTAACCAGGAGAGATAAGAAGAGGAACTCGTGGATCCGAAAAATGACAAGAGTGGAAGACATCATGATCAGAGTTAAATCCCTGAAATGGCAATGGGCTGGACATACTGCCAGAAGGACAGATCATCGATGGACAGCCGAAATTTTAGATTGGATTCCAAGGGACAGGAAAAGACCCAGAAGAAGACCACATGGGAGATCGGTGGATGAAATTCGAAAGTATGCAGGGGTGACATGGAGGAGACTGGCACAAGACAGACCGTTGTGGAGGAAACTTGGGGAGATCTTCGTCCAGCAGTGGATTGATATTGGTTGACAATGATGATGATGATGATGACTTACATCTACGACATTATGGATGTAAGCAAGGGTGTTATTACAGAAACCAGGAGATGCACTCACAGTGGTTTTTACTATCTGTAGATATTAAGTCGGCAAAAAACTTTCGGGCTTGCCGACACCAAAAAATTTCGACAACGAGAGACTGTGCGTTGTTTGGAGTGGGGAACTTAGGCTGTCTGCAGTGGTATGGTGTTTGTGCTTGTGTGTGTGTGATACAGAGAGAGAGAGACGACATTGATTGTTTCTCCTATACCTAATCCGTATATGGATTGCCTTTTGAACTGAAAGGGAGATTGTGAACGCGCTTCGTCTTATTTTTTCTCTCTTAAAAGGTAATATTCTTCGATAATTGCCAAAGTTCTGCTAATATTTTTAGGCTTACATTCAAATAAATATTTTCAATAATATCGCATTTCATTGTTTAATTTTCACAATTTAATAAAATACAGTAGAAGATACAAAATAATGCAACATAGCATATCACGAGCCTAAACAATGGCTGCAATTTGCGGGCAGGGTCTTAAAAGCACGAGCTTTACGCTGGGAGGGATCACCAAATATGGCTCGTGTGGACCTATAAATCAGATACGTTGATTGACACTGATTGATACAGCCCTAAAATACGTTGGTGTCCAAGATTAAAGAAAGGAAGGCGTTCTCATAAATAAAACGGAAAAACACATGGCAGTTGGAACAGGAACGTAAAGGGACACAATAATAATGGTAATTGACGTTTATAAGAAACAAATATGCAGACATTTTGCGTATACAGAGTCATTTGGCATCTAAAGAAACACAATCAGAAGGGTAATTAACATTTTATAACAACAGACAAAAATGCACACATTTTTTGTACTGATGAGCAACATCCGAAAATGTTGTTAAGGGGAAATGGAAGAATGTAACCCAAAAATGTTTCAATAAGGAAAGTGATCACCTCGTACAGACAGAAATCTCTCACAACGATAATATATACTCATTAATTGATTGCTGATGAAATGTGGAGCTAAAGAATTCCATTCCTAAGTGTGATAGGAGCTTAGCTCGGAAAGGATTCTGGGAGAGAGCTTACAAGTTGCTACATATGGACCCAGAGCATGCCAGGCATGCTCTATAGGGATCAAATCATATGTGGAATATCCTCGCTCTGTAGAAAATCGTCCACAAGCTGAGCCCTGTGAGTGAGAGCGTTATCATCCACGAAACGGAACTGAGGCCAAGAGCTCCCCGAAAAATTCTGATATAGGATCTTCGCATTTCCGCTTACGAACACGTGGAATGACGTGCACACGTGTTCGTGTTCTTTCATGGACGTTTTCAGGATCGTTACGTGTTTCGCATTCGCTCCAGATCAAATGCTGACGAGAATCTGTTTGAAGATTAAAACTCGACTTCTGCTTAAAAGGAACATCGGAGCATTAGTCTCGGCTTCAGGAACTGATTGTCTGCACGAGTTTAAGCTAGCTCTCCTGCTAAGTGCCATTAACGGGACACAAACCGTGGGTCTTCTGGCATAAAGCAGAATTCCGTTAAGATTTCGATATATCGTTTTCTTTAATATCGTAGTCCCAGTGCCAGCGAGGAGCTCAGAAAACAATAGCCGGGCTACACGGGACATACGACGCCGTAAACCAGCGTCATGGAGCTCACGAGTTATCGTACGTCCTGGACGATTATAACGACTCTCGTAATTTATACATCTTTATCAATATGCACTCGTCGTCAAAAAAATAGTTGTACCCAGAAGGACGTATCCGATTGCAATGCTATTTGGGAGGAAGGTAAAGATTATCAGAAACAATAAATGATTAAATATTTAAACTGACATCGGCAATATTTATTCCGCTGCAGGCCAACAAGTACTGTCTCCCAGTATGGCGTCCGGCAGCCATGTTCCCTCACACAGCATGCCAGACGTTTCGGCATGCAGTTGTACAGGTTTCTAGGCATCATTTGATTCAACTGCATGGAATAGATAAGCCATCCCATGCAGTAAAAATTTCTCACACTGTTTCTACAGATTGTGCGGTAGGGGTGGAGTGCAGATAGCGCGTCCAATCACAAATTTCCAATATTCGACAGCTCGAGCTATGATACTCGCAGTGGCAGAGTATCAGTGCCTTGAAGGCAAGCTCTCGAGACCACAGCAGTATGTGGACGAACGTTGTCGTGTTGGAAAATCGCACCGAAGTGAGCGTTCAGAAAAGGTAGGCCACTCGTTGCAGAATCTCAATAACGTAACGTTGGGCTGTCAAAGCGCCTGTAATGAACACCAAATGTGACCTGGAATCGTAGGCAATTGCAACCCACACCATGACACCAGAACTTCTGGATGTGTGACGCTTGAAAACAAACCGTTTATCTTGGCGCTGGCAACGGTGCCTCCAGACACGGATTCGGTGCTTGTCTCCAATAACACAAAAGCGGGACTCGTGACTGAATATCACCCGCAGCCGTTCTGAATGGTTCCATGACATTCTGGCATGACAAAATTGCAGTCTTTGGCGACGATACAGTAATGTTGTCGTCACGGTCGGCGCGCGTGTAGTAATACGTCGTGCAGCAGTCTACAACTGTGCTGGCAGCAAACGCCTGATTCATGGAGGACACCTACTGCTCGCTGAATATCCGCAGTCGTGGCTGTTGGGTCACACCGCGCATTTCGGACAAACTGTCGGTTCTCTCTTTTCGTGGTTCGTCTAGGTCACCTAGACACTTCCAGTCGCTTCTGCGTGCCTTGTTCTATTCACTTCTGCCAAGAGTGAATAGAACACTATGGTGATATCCGCACGACCGGTATGGTGCGCAATACGGCGATAAGACCCTCCCGCTTCCCGACGATGCGGTCCTCTAGAACTCTTCCAACTGCTTGAATTGCTTCCGAACTTTTCTCCGAGGCATACTTCACTTGCAAAGGATGCAACCAGCACAGCAGAACCAGTCTAATGGAAAGCACACGCAACAGAACGACCTAATGTAGCAGGTTAGGCACAGCGCTAGAACCCCTCCTTGCTTGCGACACGTGCGTCGCTAAACGTGGTACTTGAATAATTTGCCTTTCTCACAATGTCAAAACCTACCGGACAAGTTTCATTCCTGTCGGTTGCTTCCTTATGGGTGCAACTATTTTTTTAACGATGACTGTATTTGCAATCTAGCGAGATACATCACATTTTATATATCTTTGGTTCAATCAAACGCAGACCAAGTGTTGTCATTCATCTGTATTTTATTCACGCCTCAGACGAAACTGCTGTGGTTGGATACAAAGAACACATACGTATAAATATGACTTCAGACTTTTATTTGAATCAGGAAATGGAAAACGTTTAATCCAATTTATTCCATGGCTAGAGAATTAACTTATTAACGATAAATCGGAGCATCTTCTGGTTATCCCCTCGTCCGCTTTGTGGGCCCAGACGTATTTCGAGCTTTTCCTAATCAGCCTAATGATTTCCTCCGTGGAAGAAAGCAACCAATGATTTCCAGAATGTCAATTTGCTACCGGCCGCCAAAAGAAGTTTCTCGCTCCCTTCAAACCAAAGACCGTCAGCCTAAAAAAATCCAGGCCCCCTCAACAATGAGTTTTTGCTCTCCCTCCTACAAGCCCCAAGAGCATTCTTTAATCTCTGTTTAACACCTGTCTTCAACAGTTAATCCTTGCTTCTTCGCTTAGAGGCAAATTTTGTGAAAAAATTTAAAATCTTAAACACACATAAAAAATTATCACGTAAGGGAATTTTTAGCTGTAAAGAAAATGCCGTTTTCACAGCGTCACATTTAAAATTTCGAAATTTGGTTTTTTAGAGCTGCTCCACTGACACTCCCCTTGACTTTCGGCGTTTGTTTTCTTACCAGTGTTCCTTGCTGCAATGTATGTAATCTTACAAAATGAAAATGCCTTTCGATTTTTTCTAAACACAGGAGAATGTTAAATTTCGGGAATGTTCTTAAAACATGCATATATATATATTATTTTCACTGATGTTTTCATTTATTCCTTTTATTTTGTTATTCAGGAATCATCCTATTTCGTTGTCTGAACAAAGCAAAATATTGCATTAATACTTTATTAAAATTACTATAATTACGGTAATTCTTCAATAAAAAATAATTACAAATACGTATACATCAGACTACATTGTTTTTACAAGCACTGACGATTTGGTGACTCATGGAGCAATTCTAGAAGTAACCGATGCCTACATTTACATTATGCAACAGATAACAAGAGACGGCCACATCAACGAAAAGTAAATAGGGATGCGAAACTTGATTGGAGAGGATTTGAACGATACGTTGCACTTTTCAAAAACAATTTAAGCTTACGTCTGAAAAAAAAATTGTTAAACCAACGCATTCTTCCAGTTCTCACTTGCGTATCAGAGACGTGGATCTTAACAAAAAAAAAAAGAAAAAAACGTTTTCGGACACTGCAGACAACTGAAATAAGCATGAAGATGAGTATTGGTGCAGCCGGGAAAATTTAAAGGAAGGAACTAGTGAATCAATAGAAAATGACAAGAGTTTATAAAATCATAATCAAGGTAAAATCAATGAATTACAATGGACAGAACATATTACAAGAAGAGCTGACAACTGTTAGACTAATTTCAATACCAGACTGGATTCCAGTGAACAGGAAAAGACCAAGGAATACATGTAAAAATTGGGTGGACGAAATTTGAAAGCATGCTGTGAAGACATGGAGGAGACTGGCTCAAGTCTCCTCCATGTCTGCGTCCCCAGCATTCTTATAACACATAAGCACACATTTGCTCTGGTGGACGAACACGAGACATTGGCTCAAGAGGCATGGGAAGAAGTTCATCTAGCAGTGGTTTCGTAATAATGCTTAATGATTGCCCACCCACACACACACACACACATTTGCTCTGATGGACGACCATGTGCTGCAGGTAGTTCGGAGTCTCACACATTGGTGAGTGCCGCAAGTCTGATTATGGAATTCCATGCTGAAGAACCGTCAAGACTAACTAGGGAATGGTGGTAATGATGAAAAGAACTGAAGCTTTTTTACTCTTTATTAATCTGAAAGTAACAGGAAATCATTGAAGAGTGGCGTTTTTTTTAAAATAAGGGTATTCTGTTTGTTCCTTATTCATTAGGACTCATATGTCATTTCGTGGAAATGACGGCTCGGGATCAATATCACGAGTATTTATTTATTTATTTACTTATTAGGCATGTTACCCAAGGTTAAGATCATAGACTACAAATCCTTGTTAGAACAGAAATAAACAACCCAAACGAAAATTACATTGTATGCTATTAAGAAACACTCATACATGGATATGGATAATGGTGCTATATTTTTTTCCTGAATTTGACGAACTGCGGACTATGCGCCGCTGCAGATTATATGAAGGATTTCTTTTAATTCTCCTGAATTTCATGGTCTAAGTATTATACGTTCCTTGGGATTATATCAGGCAGAATTCGGTATGTATTTTTATTTAAAGATATATTCAGTTTATACACTGCCGGACAATTGCTAAGCACGGATGACAATAGCAACGAAAGCAACCATAAAATGAACGGCAAGAAAATGTGGAAATTAGCATAAGTGCGGGATACAGTAAGACGTGTTGTGCGTATGCAAATTTTGGATTGCCGGACTTTTTCATGACGTCATAGCGCTGATAAGAGATATAAAGAATTTGACGCGTATTGACCGTTGTTGTCCAAACGCAATGTTGAAAGGGAAATAATCAATTGACGAACTTGCAATTTTCAGTATGTCTTCCCGACATCACCTAGATGATTTTACGCGTGGCCGTATTATTGGCAAGATTGAAGAAGGGCGAAAAATAACAAATGTTGCCAGAGAGTTCGACTTCAGCCACAGTGTTGTTTCAAGGCTTTGGAAATCATTTCAAACAAATGGAGAGTGTAGCAAACGTCACGGGGAGGTCGTGTTCGCTTTACGACACCTGCAGAAGATCAATACAAAGTGCTATCAACAAAAAGACGCCGGCGCAGCACAGCTAGTGAGGTGGCAAATCAGTTTATGGCTGCTACTGGCAAGCGGATCTCCCGAAAAACTGTCGCCAGACGTTTGCATGAAGGAGGACTATACGCCCGCCATCCTGTTGTGTGCATCCAATTGCCCAGACGTCACCGTACCGCCCGTTTGCAATAGTGCCATCAACATCACAATTGGACTGATAACGACTGGTCTGCTGTCCTCTTCTCAGATGAGAGTAGATACAGTCTATCGTCTGATTGTCGACGACAGCTGATCTGGCGTGATAGTGGTACTGCATATTGTCCAGCAAACATACAGGAAAGAAACCGATATCCGACATGTAGTGTCTTGGTATGGGTCGGCATCATGATCAATGGCCTTACGTCCCTCTATGTGCTTCCAACTGGGACTATGACTGGCCAACGATACATTAATGATGTTCGGCTACCTCATGTTCACATATTCCGTGGTGCTGTTGGTGATAGATTCATTTTTATGGACGACAACGCAACATGTCATCGAACAGTCGCTGTTCAGGAGTGTCTTGAGAGCGAGGATATTCAACACCTTGTATGGCCAGCACGTTCTCCAGATCTGAATCCCATTGAAAATGTGTGGGATGCTTTGGGGAGTAGTCTTGCTGGTCGCCAATGCCCTCCAATAAACAAGGACACCCTCATCTGTGCACTGACAGAGGAATGGGATAAATGACCCCAACAGCTGCTTGATAATGTTGTGCAAAGCATGACACGACGTGTGGAATCTTGCATCGCCCTCCATGGTGGCCATATTCCGTATTGACATCTTACGCCGGAACGCCTGCGGGCGGTAATTGCATTGTTTTCACGTTTACGTATTCTGCACAAAATGGCCTGTTTGTCCCTTGAACACGTTCATAAGCCTTCTGGATTTCAGAGCACAATAAATTGCCTTTCTTGTAATGTCCTGGCCTTCTGACATTATTTTATTTCACTATGCATCCAACCACACTTACTTTTTTATGCGCTATTTAGCCGTTTATGATCCGTACTTAGCAATTGTCCAGTAGTGTATATACATATAAAAGACAGTTTCCTAAAAGGGGAAGGTTTAGTCATTGTAACAACCGAAATGTCAGTTTTTTACGAAATTTTCTGTTATACACAGTTGCCACTTTATTTAGCACACTGTTATGGCATAGCTATGTAGAGTAACACTTGTAGTTACTACAGTGATTTATGAGTTCTTATGTGAGAAATTATACCATATTGAATGTGTACTGTACTCGTTGCATCATCGTATTATCTCTATAGAAAATGAACATGCAGATTTTCTGCAACTTTACGAATAAAAATTTCCTTACATTCAATCTAATATACAACTCAGCAGCCACGTCATTTGTTACAAGACATCCATAACTATGTGGAAACGTACACTTGCAATTTTTAAAACTGTGTCCCTTGAATGGATCACCAGATGAAAACAGCGCAATGCATCCAGATTTGTGATTATGCTTTTCCGTAGCAAATCAGGAAGTTGAATGCTTTAAATAAACTACAGAAGTTTTCCATGATTGATTTTAAATTTTTCGGTGCCTAGACCAGCCTTGCTCATAGGTGGCCCGGTCCCATCTAAAAATATCTAAGATACGTAAGTGCATCGCTGATCATTTACGGTATTTACAATAATTTTGTACATGCCCTTCTTTAAAATTGCATACGCGTGTGTCTTGTCATCATAACAAAAGCCCTGACAGGAAGAGATAAACACTTTTCCTTTACGCTTCATAAAATATTTGTAACATTCTCTAACCCAAGGTCATGAAAAATAACTGCAGATATGTGGTACATGTTCATTCCCACGTGCAAATTCTTTGTTTACGCCTTTTTTGGCCAGAGCGGATGAAATCGGTATGTTTTAATCCTGTTGTTCTCAGATGCACGGGATAAGCCGCATTAAGATTGGCTTAGACCATAAGAATTTGAAGTGTATTGTATCTGCCTTGTGTGGCAATGGGATTATCTCAGGGGCATGTTAATGAGAGAAATGCAAGTTTAAGGATGTTTTCAGGTAGCCCAACGTAGATGAGATTAACTCGGAAATCCGATTAATTTGGCATTGGAGATCTTCTGAAAGTCCTTTGGAGAGGAGAAACACTTCAGAAATGGAAAAGCGAAAGAAGGGACTTTGGTTTTTAGAGAGAAATCAAGTCGTTAGTTTGGCGTCCTAATGGCATCTGTCTACGAATGGCGCCTTCGACGCCAAACTAATAAATTTAAGAGCGGATGGAGAACAAGCAAATTGATAACTCCATTAACCTGCCCATCGAGAATTCTCAAGCCACAGAGTTTTAGCGAAATAAACTGTCCGTTTTTAGCACGTCTTTTGTAAAAAAGATCGTGCTTATGTTATCGGTTTGTCCGTTCGTCCGTCCGTCCGCCTGTACCCACTGTATCTCTGCAACTATTAGTCCGATATGAAACATTATTTTTCCATTCGAAAGCTTGAAATATGCGAATGATGATTCTTCATTTCGGTTTTTTTTTACGATGTACAATTTCGCGCTAGAGGGCGTAAATGCAGATGATGGCGAATTCAAAAATACGTTTTATTCCACATATTTGCTTTTAAACATTCGATTGAAAAAAATTTTCATCTTTCGATTCAATTTCTGTCGAAGAGTATTTTAGATATCGTTTCTCTTTCATATTACGCACAGACTTTCCGCCTGGGGGCGTAAAAGTAAATTGCATTTTTTCCGATAACTCTTCTGCTAAAACTCCGATTTGAACATTTTTTTTGCAGCTGATACATCTCCTGATGCACAATCTTTTGCAATTAATTTCGAATTTTTGGTAAAGAATACTTTGGCTATTAGGTAGCGTAAGTGTTAATTTTCGCTTCTGATGTATTTGCCATAAAATCTGAGCTTCTAAAATATCGATTGAAAAAATTCTTTCGTGAACTGATGTCACCCTTTCGGAATATTTTCTTCCTAAAATATTCCGCAGTTTCTCCGCTAGGGGCGTAGATATATATCTTATTTTTGTCAATATCTCGACTTTTAGGAGCCCGATTTGAAAAACTCCTTCTTGGTTGGATAGTGCTTTTCGTGTCGCATGTTTTTCATATAATATCAAAATTTTCGCGTAATTCATAGACTTTCTGCTAGGGGACGTAAAGGTAAATTGCGTTGCCCCCTATATCCTGCTTCTAAATCTCCGATCCGAAAAATTATTTCTGCAACGGATACAGCTCCTAATGGGAAATCGTTTGCACATAATTTCTAATTTTTGTAAAAAAATGGTTTGGCCACCAGGGGGCGTAAACCCAATTTTCCGCTTCTGATGTATTTGCAGCAAAATATGAGCTTCTAAATTCTCGATTGAAAATAACATCGTTTGTACACCGATACTACTCATGTCGACAAACCTTTTAGAAACATTTTCTTCTTAAAATAGTGCACGGTTTCTATGCCAGGGGGCGTAGATGTATATCTTATTTTTGTCAATATCTCTACTTCTAAGAGTCCGATTTAAAAAATTCCTTCTTCGTTGGATAGTGTGACATGTTTTTCCTATAAATTCAAAATTTTCAAGTAAGTCATAGACTTTCCGCTAGGGGACGTAAAGGTAAATTGCGTTTCCCCCTATATCTCTGCTTCTAAATCTCCGATCTGAAAAATTCTTTCTGCACCGGATACAGCTCCTGATGGAAAATCGTTTGCACGCAAATTAAAATTTTTGTAAAAAAATTTTTGGCCAGCAATTGGCGTCTGTCTTAATTTCCGCTTCTGATGTATTTGCAGCAAAATATGAGCTTCTAAATTCTCGATTGAAAAAAAGTCTATTGTGGACCGATACTACTCATCTCGACAAACATTTTAGGAACATTTTTTCTTCAAATAATGCATGGTTTCTACGCCAGAGGCGTAGATGTATATCCTATTATTGTCATTATCTCTACTTTTAAAAGTACGATTTGAAAAATTCCTTCTTTGTTTGATAGTGTTTCCAATGCAAAATGTTTTTCAAACAAATTAAAAGTTTTCAAGTAAATCTTACACTTCCCGCTAGGGCGCACAATGGTGAATTGCGTTTTCTGGTCCTAAACTCCGATTTGAAAAATTCTTCTTGTATGGCATACAAGAAATGATGGAAAATATTTTTCACGTAATTTCTAATGTTTGGTAAAGAATAGTTTGGCCACCAGCGGTCATAAGTGTTAGTTTCTACTTCTGATGTATTTGTAGCAAAATCTGGGCTCCTGATAACTCGACTAAAATTTTTATTCTTGGACCGATACCGCTCATGTGGATAAACCTTTTGTGAATAATTTCTTCCTAAAATAATGCATGGTTTTCCCACCAAGGGACGTAAAGTCACATCTTATTTTTGTCGATAACTCTGTTTCTAATAGTTCGTAAGCTCACGATTCCGTTTACAGCAATATATGAGGGATTAAAGACCTGATTAGAAAACTTCTTCCTTCCGTCAGATACTATTGTTTTCCATACTGGCTCCATTGACTTTGAATAGCTTTGATAAATTTAATTTGCCTCAGAATGGATTCAAAAGACGTGCTTGTTACGCCCGGAAATTGGGTGTCATCTTTTTTGTTGTTATTGTTACAAAGGTTCCAGATTCTATATTTTTTCTTTTCAAGTGGTAATTTTTTTGGAACGAACTAACAAAGTACTGTTACGGCTCACCCGGGATCGTTGCGACGTTGAGTAAGAGCTATTAGGAAGCGAAAATCGTTACAATACTAATGAAACAGCTACAAATTACGATAATTTTCATTTTTTTAATTATTATTTTGAAAACTAATAATTTAACAACAAGGATGACACCGAAGTTTCGAGTGTAATAAGCACGTCTTTTGAATCCTTTCTGACGCAAATTAAATTTATCAAAGTAACTCAAATTCAATGGAACCGGTATGGAAAACAATAGTATCTGACGGAAGAGAGAAGTTTTTCAATCGGGTCTTTAATCCCTCAGATATTGCTGTAAACAGAATCGTGAGCTTACGAACTCTTAGAAAGAGAGATATCGACAAAAATAAGATGTGACTACTATATGTCCCTTGGTGTGAAAACCATGCACTATTTTAGGAAGAAAGTATTCACAAAAGGTTTATCTATATAAGTGGTATCGGTCCAAGGAAAAAAATTTAGTCGAGTTTTCAGGAGCCCAGATTTTGCTACAAATACACCACAAGTAGAAATTAACACTTATGACCCCTGGTGGTCAAACCATTCTTTACCAAACATTAGAAATTACGTGAAAGATATTTTCTGTCAGGTCTTGTATGCGATACAGAAAGAATTTTTCAAATCGGAGTTTTAGGAGCAGAAAACGTAATTTACCATTGTGCGCCTCAGCGGAAAGTCTATGATTTACTTGAAAATTTTTAATTTATTTGAAAAAACATTTCGCATCGGAAACACTATCCAACAAAAAAAAAAGGAATTTTTCAAATCGGACTTTTAGAAGTAGAGATATTGACAAAAATAAGATATACATCTACGTCCCTGGCGTAGAAACCATGCATTATTTCAAGAAGAAAATGTTCCTAAAAGGTTTGTCAACATGAATGGTATCGGTCCACAAAAAACTTTTTTTCAATCGAGATTTTAGAAGCTCATATTTTGCTGCAAATACTTCAGAAACGGAAATTAAGACTTACGCCATCTGGTGGCCAACCATTTTTACAAAAATTAGAAATTATGTGCAAACGAATTCTCATCAGAAGCTGTATCCGGTGCAGAAAGAATTTTTCAGATCAGAGATTTAGAAGCAGGGATATAGGCGAAAACGCAATTTACCTTTACGCCCCCTAGCGGAAAGTTTATGAATTACGTGAAAATTTTGAAATTATATGAAAAACATGCGATACTACGGAAAACACTATCGAACAAAGAAGGAGTTTTTCAAATCGGTCACCTGGAAGTTGAGATATGGACAAAAATAGGATATACATCTACGCCCCCTGCCGGAGAAACTGTGGAATATTTTAGGAAGAAAATATTCCGAAAAGGTTTATCGATGTGAGGGCATCAGTCCACGAAAGAATTTTTTGAATCGATACTTTAGAAGCTCAGATTTATCGTAAATACATCAGAAGCGAAAATTAACACTTACGCCCCCTGTTGGCCAAAGTATTCTTTACCAAAAATTCGAAATTATATGCAAAATATTGTGTATCGGGAAATGTATCCGCTGAAAAAAAATGTTCAAATCGGAGTTTTAGAAGAAGAGTTATCGAAAAAAATGCAATTTACTTTTACGCCCCCTAGCGGTAAATCTATAAGTAATTTGAAAGAGAAACTATATCCAAAATACTCTTCGTAATAAATGGAATCGAAAGATAAAAGATTTTTTCAATCGGATGTTTAGAAGCAAATATGTGCAATAAAACGTATTTTTGAATTCGCCATCATCTGCATTTACGCCCCCTAGCGGTAAAAGTGTACATCGTAAAAAAACGAAATAAAGGATCATCATTCGCATATTTTTAGGTTTCGAATGGAAAAATAATTTTTCATATCAGACTAATAGTTGCAGAGATACCGTGGGTACAGACGGACGGACGGACGGACAAACCGATAACATAAGCACGATATTTTTTTACAAAAGACGTGCTAAAAATGGACTGCAGTAGTAGTTTAAATATAACCTTGAACAATTATTATCAATATTGAAAATATGTTTTTAATCGTAGCTCTTCTTACAAGTCCGCTCAACGTAGTTTCATGGCAGGAAAACTTTTAATGACATCTTCGAATTTTAGTTCTTTTACAAGTCGAGCGTTTGCAACAAAATTAGCTAAACTGGGGAGAACCAAATCTGAGAATGAATTCTTAAGATATTTCTTAAGAATATTAAGAGAACTTTCATCAGATACTTGAGAATATATCATACACAGGAAGTTTTGTTACTCAACATCAATATTAGAAAAGAGGTATTGCTGTTGCTTCTAACTAAAAACTTTTAGGAATTCGCGCTAACCCACATTTGTGCGGCTTGAGACTGCGCCTTAGACTGCGTAAGACGTTAGCCCTGACTACGCCTTAGACGTTAAACCTGACTACACCTTAGACTGCCTAGGACGTTAGCCCTGACTACGCCTTAGACTGCCTTAGACGTTAGCCTTGACTACGCCTTAGACTGCCTTAGACGTTAGCCCTGACTACCCCTTAGACTGTCTTAGACGTTAACCCTGACTACGCCCTATACTGCCTTAGACGTTAATATAACGCTAGCTGTAACCAGCTTTGAAAAAGCTTGGTAAGTTTAACTTGCAATTTCGATGAAATTATATAATACTTAAAGGTGCAACCAAGAGGTGAATATTTCTGAGCGCGTGCAGTAAGAAATTTTGGGGAAAAAATAAAAATCGTAAGCGCAGAAAAAAGTTCAAACTTTACCGGTAAAATAAATTTTTATCCGTAAATAAAGATAGCTTTTTCCCAAATTCGATTTTAAAAATTTTAAAAATTGCAGGCATTATAGATTCGACCAGGAAAATAATATAAATCTATATTTGAAAATTACAAAATTGTAATATTTGCAGTAGTGATGCACTTCTGGTGATCGATTTGGTAATAACAAATGATTATTCGCCGTGATGCTGGATGGATTTCTTTCACCGCTGGGAAGAATCATTCAGTTCGCCATTAGTGCGACACACTGAAATCGCAGCGCGTTTAATTTCCTTTTGCCAGCATGAGTTCAAAACAAATTATTTTAATAAGTATCAATCCTTATTTAAATGAAAACGAGCTAGGAAATATAGTGAAACCTCAGAATGGTAATAACACGAGAATGTATTCAATCATGTACTCAACTTGTTCTCAAGAGTGAAGATTCATTGTGAATGGCGCATGGCTGGAAGCTCCTGCTCTTTTGGTAGTTCGCCGTATATTTTCCCCGCAGGTGCTTTTTTGTGATTCATTCATGAGGTCACTCTTTATGGTTTAACATCGCTCTTTGTCAGTCACACCACGATGAAGAGCTCCCGTCATATTTGGCGATGGCAATATCCTCTATGGCCTTGAAAACTCATCGGTCGCACTCTCTGATAAATTTTTTCTTTGTGAGTGCAGTGACAGTCTTGAAGTTGAATGACCAAATATTTGAACCATCATTCGCTAATGCCTATTTTACGTGAACGACGAACTGCCTTCCAAGAAGGAATGATTTATGCCATTACTAACTTGCATTTATTTACATTTAGATTGCTGCTAAAGCATTTAGACTCCCCCATCTGCAAAACCTCTGTAGTGTTTTGATATTTTTGCGTCTTCTGTTTTGTCAGTTTCTTTCTACTTTTTAAGGCAATGAAATGGATATAAAATTTAGGGGCTGTATTCTATCAGATGCCAAATGTGAAACTTATTTTAAACATCGAGCTTCTTTCGTGTAGTGCAATTTACCTTCTAGATACCATAACCTCTGAATAAAAATATTATATCCTTTTTTACTTTGGAAGATGGGAACATTCTCTAAATATATAGAGATATGTTTTGAAGTTTTAGTTTTTCTCTCTCTATAACCTCCTCCAAAATACACTGCTGTTAATCGAAATTGCAACACCAAAAAAGAAACCAGCAATCACAATGTAATTTATGGGAGTGATTAGTTATGGTACAAGCTGCCCGTTCGTGATGAGGAAGGCATAAAAATTAGTAATAAGTAAAAACACTGCCGCTGAAGCATGGATGTTGTGCTTGTCTTACGGCACTGGCTCTCTCTCCCGTTCCTGGAACCAGTGGCCCTAAATTTGGGACGGGCGACTGCTTATAGCCCATTGAGTTGCGCATGGTAGTCGTTAAAAAAAACATAAAAAAAAAATAAACTGAGAGTCAGGCAGGTATACGCGAAACGACCAGTTCGTGTTAAGAAAGCCAAGAGGAGTGGTTTCTTCCCTGCCTCATCAACACCGCTGGTAGAAAACTGGTGAAATGGGGCCCGTCTTTACATCTTTCCTGAAGTACAAATAGAAGAAGGGAGGCGATTTTAACTTCCAAAATTTCATAACGATTATTAAAGTTAACTCTAGCTAAAACCTGTAGACCAAAGGTAGACTTTGTATGTTTCGTGAATCAGAACAAGTTAAAAACGTGAGGGGTAAAACGTCTTCCTTTATCGAGAAAGAAATGTTGAGTGAAAGTATAAGAGGGTGAAAGAATGGCGAAAATCTTCCAGAGTAGGTGAACTGATCTTAGAAGCGGAGGATTACTACTTCATAGTAAATTAGCTTCCCCCTTTTTATGACAGAAATATTAGGCAAAATGGGGAGGTGAGTTCTCACTGCAATTTTCTACCGCAGTTTTTTAGCCCCACTGAAGTCCCCTAAATTAGGCGAAATTGGTAGTAACCATTCGGACGGCTAGCCAGGAACTCCCGATTATAGGAGGAATAAGGGGGGGAGGTTTAACCGCCATAATTTGGAGCCCCTGTCTCCGATAATGGGAGTATGTCAGTCCAAGCGCATCTCCAATGCCTCGCACGTGATTCGAACACAGAAGTGTAGCCAGAAACCTGAGCGTCTAGGTGCGGCTTACAATTAGAAGTGTTTTTTTTTTTCCGCTTATACAACACCTACCTTTCCGCACATGAAAATGACTGGTCAGAGATTACAATTAGTCGTTTTCATGTGCGGAAACGTAAGTGCTGTATCAGCTGAAAAAATCACACTTCTAACGGCAAGCCGCACCTGCATATGGTTATGTATTAGTCAACCTTGTGAAATCCAACAAAGCGAGCACTAAATCTTGCATTAATGTCGGGTGGGGGTGGCGTGGGGGGAGGACATCAGTGCCCACCATTTATTTAGGAGACCCTGTTAGGAAATTTGCAGTTGTCATTAGTTAACCGATAAAATCTCTCGTACATTATGGCAGAATATTATCTGATATATTGATTTAAGAGAGAGAAATATTGACATCAAATTGAGATGCTGCGCGGTTTTTTTTGTTTATTTGTGTGTTTGACGATCATGTGGCTGTAAACCCATCCTTAAGTTAAGTTCCGGAGTTCCAGGGATGGGAGAGTGCCAGTACCATAAGACAAGCACGGCATCCTCGCCTGAAAGGGATTCGAACCCAGGCACATCTCAGACGAAATGTCAGAAGCCAACGCTTTGACCACTGAGGCAGCCAGTTTTTGTTAATTGTTCACTTAGATAAAAAAATATATCAGTGTGGGTGTCCCCGTGTCTCCCTTAGTTCCTGCAGTGTAAGTGGCTGACGGCATTAGAAATATAGCACTGTGGAATGTCACAATAATCATATACGGAAACAGTGATGACACCTTGGGCGTATTTAGAGAGGAGCGGATAATAGGGCTTTGCCTCCCGAAAGTATTTTATTTGTTTACGTTTTTGGTTAATATGCGACTTACATTAAAAAATGCGTTAATTTAATAAAAATGCACCAACTTGCTTTAGAAAAAATGCTTTAATTTTTTCTTCTGTTTCTCATTAATTTTTATTTTGTTCTTGTGGATTTCAAAAACTGTTTTTTTCGTTGCCCAAATTCAAGAAAAAAAAATCTATAAAAGCTCCTTAGAGATCGACACAATCCTTATTTGTTTAGCAGGGTCTGGCACGTTTCTGGTATTAGGCACGAAGCCCAGTCTGTCAATTTTAGCTACTATTTAGGGGTGGCCCGTGATGCGCCAATTTTCTGTTGTTTTGCCTTTCTTTTGAATTTTATTAAACCGTAAAAATTAAATAATGAGAGCTAGTATTGAAAATATTATTTATAAATGAAATACTATTGATAATATTTGTAACCGAAAAATATTAACTAAATTTTGGAAATTATCGATGAATATAACATTAAATGAGAAAACAGACTAGGCACGTTCAAAATAAATTTTCAAAGTATAGCCCACTTAAAAAAAAATCATGCATCTTATTTGGGTGTGCAATGAGTGAAAGGTAAAAAAAATACTCTTCTTTGAAATGCTACCAATCCCTAGACTAAACACTTGTCAATTCATAAAGTTTTAATAAGATTAAAATACTTAACTTTTATATAATCCCGGAGTAAGCCTAACTACATTAACATACACGATTGCCGAATAAAACATTTCGTCTTATGCAGTATATAAACAAAACATTTCGACGCGGAGCTTGTAGCAGAAGAAACGCATTTATTTCTCTTAAGATGAGATGTTCCTGACCTTAAACTGTCATTGTTCAAGAAATTGTTGCACTTAATGTACTGTTTTACGACAGAGAGGTTTTTTAATGGGCAAGCAGTTTGAAATGCTCTTAAATATCAATTTTAACTTAATTCTTTTGATTTATTAAATTCCATGGCAAAAGAAGTTACATTTGAAACTATGAGTACATGAAAACGTAGCGAGGGGACTGCTGCCGATACGTTTTGCGAGCAAAATGCCACAGAGTGTAATAAAGTATTTTTTCTGAACTGACAAGCAGTAACACTACAAAAGGCAGTCAGTCCCTATAGGAATTAGTGATAGGAGAAACAGCCCATGTCGTTACACACACTCTCTCTCTCTCTCTCTCTCTCTCTCTCTCTCACACACACACACACACCACCCAAATGCAGACAGCTAGATACCTCCCTTCCCCATTCCACACAACCCACTCAATCGTCGTGTTTGAATCTTCTTCTTGACAACAAAACCCAAAGCTTTTGTTTACCATTTTAATACCCGCAGATGGTAGAAAAAATGTTAGCGGCTTTCGTGGCTTCTGATTACGTCGTGAGCTATGTAATGGAATCATGTTAAAAAAGTAATTTGTGATCAGTCCTAGAAATTTCCCCATCAATTTGCTAGCTAAACAAACCAGGAAATCGGGAAACACGATTTCATTCTTTACCATTGCGATAATAAAAAAATAATCGACCGGTTGTAGGTGTGTTGTAGAAAACCTGGACCTCCCTGTGGCTTTGCCTTCTTAATTAATAGAGTCCCGTCATCAAGGGCTGGTCCGGCCCGTGCAGACCTCTAACGCTCTGGTGGATGCAAAGTTTTTAGAAACGAAAAACACTTCATCAAGGTTCAGGCGAACTCCGTGTTTACAGAGAGTTGAGGTTCGCGGGAGGAACTTTAATAAATCAAACAGAAGTCAACGCTCTTTCCAGGTTTATAAGCGAGTCACGGAAAAATTATCATCGGCCACCACCGGGGATCGAACCCAGAGTCTTCCATTTACGCGCCGGACATGCTACCACTCATGCACACCGACCTCGAACTCTCCAGACTCACATTCAACTAACTGCCAAACCACTTGGCAGGTTGCTTCTTGGAGCCCCGCACCATGCTGGGGATTCACCAAAGATGGTAAGCAACATCTGAACAATTAACTAGGTGGCGAATGAATAATTAATACATACAATTGTTGTGAATTAGGAACAACAAACAGAAGCTATCGCTCTTTCCACGTTTATAAGTGAGGCATGAAAAAATTCTCATCGTGACTCACTTATAAACGTGGAAAGGTCGATGAATTCTTTCATGTTCCTAATTCCCGTCAAATGTGTGTATTAATCTTAATAAAATTGAAGTGATTCAGCAGAACACATCATAGTGTTCTGCAAATGGAAGTAGGTAGAGTGGTGCTCTACCAAATATAAGTGATGTGAGTTCACGGAAAATTCCTGAAAATATCGTGCAGCACAGATGTCGGTTGGTCTTAGACGTTCAAAGAAATGTGCGTTTCGAAAAGCTGCCGTTTCTAACAAAGGAAACCGCAGTATTTTGTAAAATTTTACGTTGTCACTGTTTCTTTTCTCTTTTTTCAGAATTGCGGGTTTCTGATTTTTCATTTTCATACACATTTTCCTCGGTTATCCAAATCATCAGTTTTGACTTTGCAGTCAATAAACCGAAGAAATTTCCTTTCCCCACTTGTTTTTTTTTCAGTTTCGAAACACGAGTGGCATTGCAGCACTTTTCCTGAAGTTCTAGGTGTGGGTTGATGTACGAAGTGGTGATCAAGTCTGCCATGAGTTTATAGCCGGACTGAGATAGTATTCACTTACCATCAGATCACGTTTAAGGCAAAAACGAAGAGGACGGGATTTAAATTTTTTTCGGTATAAATGCCTGTTAATTCGTTGTTTTATTTTCTGTAGGAGCTTATTATTTTGCTGAATAGTTTTACAATAATTTTAGTTTCCTGTCGGAAATTTATCACAAATTACATTTTTCAACATGATTTTTCAAAGAAACATGATGTTCTGTAGCGCAAAATTTTTATAAACTGACAACGAATTTTTAAATATGTTTAAGAAAATGCGAAATGTACTACTTCATAATATTTTTAAATATAAAATTTACTTTTGGTATCTCTATAAAACTTTTTTGTGAGAGGTCTACAGACAGATACATACGCAACATATAATCAACAGGTTTCTTACGGTAACATAATAAAGAATAACAGGGCCTCTTAAAGGAGGAAGGGAATATCCTTTGACATGCAAAATGTTATCTGCAATATCAGGTCTCGCTACAGAACCTCAAAAACAGATCCGCCAAAAGAAGATGAAGTTTGATAGTTAATCAATTTTTCCTCGTTTGGGTACGGGAAAAGTGAGAACAAATTGTTCCTTTAATATGAGAAAGGAATAACGTATAAGTTGTCGGGAAAGATAGTTTTCTCATAATACCTCTTTAAATGGTTACATCCCGTTACTAACGGAAGTAACATTAACAGAACAATTGTAAATTCATGTACAAAAAATTCCTGGTTTAAGTTTTTCCTTCCGTTATTTGACGGAAAAATTTAAAAGAGGAATATGCTGCGTTAATTCACGAAAAAATCACGGAAAATGGGTCGTATGCTTCACGAAATTCTTTGCAGTGAAGTAGAATCTCTAAATAGGGGGAAAGACGTAGGCGAAGGCCAGGGATTGTCAGATCTTGTTTGGCTACCAGTATTTGTAGGCTTTGAAATTGTTTCCACAAGCAATTTTTACTGCAACTCCCCCATTTAGTACCGATTGTCCGAATTGTAGCTCTTTCTTGGGTTGAGATGAGCTGATTTTGGAACGATCGATTAGAAGAGCACTTCGGAACGTTGTCATTGGCTGCTGCTAGAAACTTTGACTTTTGCGTCGTGATCGGCTGCTTTCTTTCGTCTTTTACAGCTCATCTTGGAGTGTAAGACGCGCCCGTAAACTTGTTACCAACCAATCAGCGTCCTCCCTACGTAGATGGCAATGCACGATTTTCCTTTCAATTGTTATACCCGGCAGATATGAGGAATGATACGGTGCTCACAATGCCCCACATTCTTAGTCAATCTACTGAAGATACGTTGAATTACATTTCTTTAAAAAGATTCAAAATGCAAAAAATCGCGAAATGCTCTTCTACACTGAAGCGATGAAAGATTTCCGTCTTTAGCACGATTTAATGATTAAAAGATGAGAAATATATACAAATAAAAACAATTAAAACCATGAGCACTTTCGAGGCAGCGGCTGCCTCTTCTTCAGATGTAATAAATAGATACACATTTAATCTATATATAATATAGATCATTGCATGTGGGAAGCATGGTAAGTTAGCCAATAGTAATCTACATGCGTCAAAAAATGTTCTGAAGAAGAAAACATGGAAATATATAATAGTAATAAATGGTGTAGGGTGAACATTCAATTTTAAGTTTATATTACAATTTATAATTTACATTTTTAATAAGGGATTTCCAAACGTTATGTAGCTCATAGGGGGCATGTTCATTACAACATTGCTCACCGGAGGCCTCTATATACACACTTTCAGCAATTAAAAGATCACCAGGTTTACTAGGAGTATTAATTATTCTAACATTGCTCCAGTCGGGATTAAGATCATCTTGTGTAACAGATTTGGCTAGTGATGTACAATACATGCCTGTTTTAATATTGTATTTGTGTTCTTTAATTCGTAATGCATTACGAATGAATTTCCCTAGTCGTCGCTTTGTGTGTTTCCCTTGACGCATTTCATTACCTTTGGTGTGTTTCAAGTCCCCGAAGACTGCCAAATTATATCTCTCCCTGTCTCTCGTTTCCTCTAAACTTCTCCTCTCCCACTTACTACATTGATTTCCGAATTAGCCACCGTTGCTTTTCCCTAATTAGAGAAAAAAGAGCTGGTGAGGCCATGAGGGAAATAAGCTAATTAAGTAGTCTGTGATCACAATCCTTTATTGTGTAATATTTAGTGAAGGTTGAAAGAACTATTAAAATAATTGCAATATTACAATAAAAAACTCAGCCAACGTATGTTGGATCGCTCTGGAAAATGCTGTTTGAAACCTTGCTGCCTCTGCTTATGTGCTCTTTATGGCATAATGAAGTTCCCTCATTCTGACTGCAATGAATGACTCTTTTTATCTGCGTAACATTTCTATTTTGGATTTATTCCCGGACATTCAGACGACCACAAGTGCCTAGGTCACACATCAGCTTGAGTATGATTTTGTACACCCCCTGTGTTCTTTGAATTTGCACGCCGTCTGATAGATTAGCAGAAGTCCTCCTCAATCATCTTTGTTGTAGCTAAACAAAGAAGTGAACCAGGAATTGGTTTGTCCGGTGCAATATCATTCAGCCTTTCGACATCGCTCAGTAGAACTCTTATTTTGTTAATACGTTGTTCCTTTGTCTAAGATATCTTGCATTATATTTACTCAGTATGACTGGAGCGAGAAAAAGACTAACTAGAGGAGAAAAAAATGAAATACTTCTTCACTCACACACATTAATTCATAATACATTGATCAACAAGTATCAAGCAGTTTCACCAGAACAAACAGAAATGTATTTCTCAGTTCATGCTGTACTTGAAATGATGCGACAAGATACAGCAATAAAAATTGCTGAAATTGAAAGCAAGGAAAGTCAGACCTGTAGAGAAAATACTACACTGCTGGCCAACCAAAATGCACCAATAAGAAGGACACGAGATAGCAAAGCCACATTTACTGGACACATAACAACAGCTACAAAGATGAAACGATTGAGCTTACAGGCCCGTGCGACTTGCGGAACGCACAGACATCAATAGTTCGTGTGGCCACCATGGCTGGCAATAACGGCCGCTACACACCTCGGCATCGAACGAAAGAGGCTTTGGATGTGGGCTTGGGGTATGTCGGTCCAGGTTGCTTCCACACGTTGCCTCAGTTCATCAGTCGTAGCCAAGGGTGGTACTTGCCAGGCCACTCGGTTGCCGATCAGCGACCAGACGTGTTCGATGGGCGACATATCGGGAGAACAGAGTGGACACGGCAGCAGTGACACCTGGTGGGCCGTTAAGAATTGTTGCACGATGCGTGACACATGCGGGAGCGCATTGTCCTGTTGAAACGTGGCCGCTGGCAGGTCCTGCAAGTAAGGGAGGACTGCAGGCTCCAAAACGTCGGAGATGCAGCGGTGGCTGTTGATTGTACCGGCGATGCGTACCCGAGGGATGCGGGTGTCATATCCAGTTACGCCACAAACCATAACGCCAAGGGAAGGACCGGTATGGTGATGCATAATGCAGGCGTCATACAGTCTTTCGCCACGGTGCCGCCACACGCGAGTCAGATCATCGTGGTATTGCAGGCAGAAGCGGGACTCGTCGGAGAAGACAATGTCGTGCCATCTCGTATTTAAGTGTGGCGTTCAACGTCCCACTGCCGTCACACTCGCCGGTCGTGTAACGTCAATGGTAAAAGGAGAAATGGGCGTCGTACGATTAGTCCTCGCTCCTGCAGACGACGTCGAACGGTACGTGCTGACGCAGGTTGTTGCGCAACACACCCTAATTCCTGCGCTAACGTTCGCGATGTGGAGGTGCGAACCGTCCATGCCCGCCGCATAACATGCCGGTCCTCTCGTTCGGTGGTGTGCCGCGGCTGCGGCAATTGCTCACGTCGGTCCGTCTGTCTCTCCTGCACTCACCGAATTTATACTCGCCTCACTGCAGCTGGATGTCTCGGTACGATATACCGCTATCGCGATCACCATTCGTCCTCTGTCGAACTCTGAGACGTGCTGGAATGACTGTCGTTTCTGCGATGAGACATCAGGAAACTTCTCATGCACAGGTCTAGCAGCACAACACACGTCCATTACTAACACCCCGCCTTCTGTCCACCCTTCTTATAGTGCTTCTCGGTGACGTGCCGGGCGCACATGATTTGCATATGTCCTGCAATGCTAATCGTTTGCATGTCCTTTTGCGGGCGACACATGCTGCGAATTTCAGGCCAATCGGATGCTTCCTTCTTGGTGTTGCATTTTGGGTGTCCAGCAGTGTATAAAACCAGTAAAAATTATTTATATAAAAACACTAAAATACTGTAGGCACTGGAAGAATTATTTGGACCATTTTTCTGGGCACTTAAGGGTTCGTGGAACAAATGAATTTCCAAATTACATTTTTCTTTCCCCCTGAATTTGTGGAGACGGAAATACGGCCATGGTAGCACAGCCTTGCAATCTAACGTCGGTCCAACACTGAGCCTTCGTCTTTTAGAAATAGAAGCCGTTGGCTTAGTGTTGGGCTACGTTAAATTACTCGTAGATCCTGATTCTAACCGACTACACACGCAATATGCGCATGTATATTCTGTAGATTATCCAGCAGAAAAAAATTCGTGCCTCATAAAATATTTTTTGTACAAGGAGAAAGAAAAAAGCTCATTTAGAAGACAAATAGTGATTTTCAGCCTCAAAGACAGCATAAAATACCAATATTTCATTTCAAATAAAGTGCGGTATCTACGGTTGTCCTGAAAGCGGAATTTATGGGATAAAATTTGTCGTAAAAATTCTTCCGTATTTGCTCAATCAAAACAAACGGATTGAGGGCGTATATTTTTAAAAGAAAGCACAAGAAAAGGGGAAAGTGAACAATATTTTCCAGGCGTAACCACTCCTATCTGTGTCAGGCTCTCAGTAGATCAGGGGTGATTGTATTCTGGATTTTATCCTAGATTCCGTATTTTTTTGCCGATTAAACCCGAAAATTCTGGAGTAATTGAGAAGTCCGTATATTTTGTATCTGTTAAAATTTTTCTTAAACGTTTAATTTAAAGTAAAGGAATTTATAGCTTTTGCAGGATAAACCAGCTTTTAAAAGTAAAAAGAACACGCCGATTTCTGTGTCCAGAGAAATCACACTTTTCTGCGGAATATTGTAGTAGGAAGAACATCTACCTTTGATTAGATTGCTATGCCTCGAACGCTCCAAAGACATTGTATTATTGTTTAAAATTGGGAGTTATTGCACTGCGGGATTTTATTACTCAAAATCTGAATTTGGTACATTTGACATTGCCTTTATTTTCGCCGGTATATGTACTCCTTTCAGCTATTAATGGAACACTGCGTTATCCATTCTTTTGTGTAATGCCCACGTATTTGAATCCCTATTCATGATGTTAAGGTGCCTTACCTTTTTGACTTTTGTTAATTGCCATATGTCTTTTGTTAATTTGTAACAGATCTATTGCTTTTGCACCAAAGGGATATTTTATTCCGTTTTTGTAGGAAGATCATGCTCTCATAAGAGTTTTCAGGATTTTTATCGTAAATTTTGTATAATGTGCTTCCTGCTCTTGTGAAAAATTCAACCCACACCACGTTGTGCACTTTTATTATGAAATTGTCCTTCCTTTACTACACCTGAGCATTCCGTCATCATCTGATTGTTTTTATTGCATTTTTTACTTATGGATATTGTTGTATTAACGACCACCGTGAGTAACTCAATGGAACATAAGCAGTCGGCCGTTCTTTACTTAGGTCCACGGCTTCCAGGGAACAGAGAGAGAGGCGTTGCGGTAACACAAATACAAAAACCATTCCTTACCAGGGTTCGAATCCGAACCCTCTCGGACGAATGATCAGAATCCAGCAATTGGCCAACTGCACCACTGGTGCGGCTTACTGATGCATGTAATTTGTGCCTTTTCTTTTATGAGAGACTTATAGAATATAAGAATATTTTGTAAGTGTGTGCTGTCTTGTGGTCTCCACAAAAAATGTTTCTAAAATGCAGAATAACAGAATGTGTTTTAACTATATTTGCTCTCAATTAAATAAAAAGAATTCAACAACGATATACTGAATCCAAGCAGGACTTCACTTAAATTCCTAATTACCATAAGAAAATGACTGCGAAACAGGAATTATGGAATGGTATAATAAATGTTTAAAAAACGTTCTACCTTTCTTTGGCTTCAATTTAACAAATCTCATGGACAGACATGAAATTTCAGAATATATTGCGTCGCATTCCTCCTCTTACCCTTCAAAACATCATTTAGCATCACAATATTTTCCCTTACTGTTCTTCTAAAGTTCAACTCACTTTTAGCATTATTGCAAAACAAAATTCTTCAGAAAAATGTTTAGTTGAAATGATGAATACTGTGTTCATGTGGACCTTTTTCAAAATGATTCTTACTTGTACTCTTACGCCATATATGGCAGCAATAAATTAGCACATTCCCATATCACACTCGAAATAAACTGACTTCTGTATTGCACATGCGCTTTTATTGTCATCTTAACATCAAAAGCTGTACATAAACATTTTGTGTTATACTCGAAATTTAACCACAATATCCAATATAAAGAACAGTTTAAAGAATATCTGTATGCTTCAGTTCTGCATAGGGGACACGCTGTTTCTTCCTCAGACCATGTCTTTATACAAGCACTGTGATAAATGTGCAAACAAGGGAGGCTTCTGAAAAGAAAAAAGAAACAGAGTGTTTACCAATCAGAAGAGAAATATTAAATACAATTCACAAAATCAAATACACTGAGAAATAAAAAAAAATCGTTTCACTTTTACTTACAAATATGACAAATAGCAATTAAAATTATGTCGTCATTTTAAATACTTGCGACGTAAGGAAGACGATTCATTCCTACAAGCCTATAGCAGGAAAATAGAGGAACCCTGTGTCTGATGCTCTAAAATGATAAGAACAGCATTTTTGAAATTATATTTGTCCAAAACGAATCCTAACAGGGACAGCGTGTACCAAATCACTGGTAAACCTGGCGAATTTAAATCGGAACTTGGTTAGGAAAACAAGGAAACTTATTACTTCTTCGTGTAGCGAGTTTTACTGAAAAGTTCATTTCTTCGGGTGATTCAGTTTGGTACTGCTGACAACAACTTCGACCCACAGTATGTAGACAACGATGTTTAATTAGAAATGGAAGAATCAGATGAAAGGTCAGTTAATATGCAACTTCAACTTATTTAACTTTTCCATTGACCATTTAATATTTCAACGGAAATCCTAAGACAAAGGTAAGTTTTCAGAATTTATTATTTGCTTTGGGGACTGAGCTATAAGTAGTCAACCGTCTCACATTTGGAACTTATTGTTCGACAGAGGGAACAGGAGAGCTAGTGGATACGAAATCTCAGTATCTATGTCTGAGCATCTATGTCTCATCCAGGATTCTAGCTCTGGCCCATCTCAGACAAATGGTCTTTGACCACTGCGCTACCCGGACGGGTTTATGATTTGCAATGGTTGTCAAATGAAGGAATGCACATTGGGAAAACACTATGAAACATAGGAAACATAAGAAACTAATGGGGTTTTCTAAAGCAGATAGCAAAAGGGACAAATTAAAACTTAACCGATTTATAAGATAGACTGGTTTCCTTAAATTAAGGAACAAAATGAAAAAATCGTAATAAGTTGGCAACTTATTGTTAAATATGCACGAAATTTACATATGTTACAGCGAAGTACTACAGCATCAGTCAATGGTATGGGAACGATTGGCGATGGCATAGCTTTATGAAACTTTACAACAGCACAAAACCGGTTGTTCCTCAGTGAGTCGCCAATTCACGTGCAAATTTTGAAGAAAGGATTTCGTGATGGAAATTGTGTCGCAATGACGTCGACGCGTCATTTACCAGTGTAATTACTCTACAGAGCTATAGGCGTACTCAAAGCAGGCCTAGTTCAGGCGAACAACCCCTTTTTTTGGCCATGAGCAGGTTAACTTGGGACACATTCATACTGGAAGCCAATAGTGTTCGCCAACGCACTGCATGGCTGGTACAGCAACACATTGAAAAGGAGACTGTTGTATGTATGGAGTGGTCAGCACATTCTTCTGACCTAACCCAATGGAACATGTGTGGGACACTTTAGGTAGGCGGGTTGCAAACCTCAACACCCCTCACCGAACCGTGCAGGGATTCAATCTGCTTTGCTACAACAATTAGAATTGCTACCTACGGATCTCATATACATCAGTATGAACAGCACGGAACATCGCTGATTTGTCAGTATGAACAGCATGGAACATCACTGTTGGGACAGTATTGCCGTTCGTGGTGAATACACTCCATTTGGTGGTATATTTTATTTAAATTTTTGGAATACTGATTTGTGCTTTATTTCTATTTTTATAGAAAATACAAAATGTAAATGCTTTGAATAAAACGCTCTTGCAATTTTCTGTGACATATCTTACAATGAAGGTTTTCACTAAATTTAATTTACATTAGTTACATATTTTGAGTTATAACATTTTTCAATTTGTTTCTTAATTCATGGAAACCCGTTTATGTAAAGGTGTTCTTTAAAAACGCACACTTTCAGTTTACGTACTGGGTGCATCATATTTCACACTGGCCAGTGTTGAATTAAAAGTGAAAATCGGTAGATATCTTGCATGAGGAAGAATAAAAATTTTAATTGCAGAAACAATTACAAGGATGGGATACTTTGAGATTTTATAAAAAGATTATTTATACTTTGAACAAAGAAAATTTATTCCGACCCTTATGTACATTTTTATCAGTAAGTTCGTCTATATAAAAGAGCGATCTGTTGTTTCATTAAATGTCTTTAAAACAAAAAGCAGCTCAAATATTCTCCAGTCTTAAAATAAAAACTCGGCAAAGTTCTTGGACGCAAATGTTAATCTCCTGCGCAGTATCGTGTTTTCATTTGGTTCAGAGCTTCAGCAAAGGCATAGCGTTATTATAAAAGTTACCAGAGCAAATAATAGATAACCGTACTCGAAATAACAAGTTCTGAAGAAGTCCCTTGTTTTTTATATGGGACGCAATGAAATACATCAAAGTTCTTTGATTGATGATTCAGTAAATGACTCAATAGAAAGATGGATTTGTAAATTTCCCATTTGCATGAACGAAACTCTTCCACGCACATTTAAAAAATATGGCTTTGTACCGTATCTTTACTATTTACAAAATTCTGATATCAGTTATTAGCTAAGGCCAAAATTAATACTTAAGCAAATATTAACTTTTTTGTGTTTTCATGAGGCTTTTTGTGGTATAAACGCCATCTCGTTCTGAAAAAAGATATACTTTACCTCACTGTTTAGCAATATCAATACATTACATAATTATATCTGACTTGATCGATTTTTGGAAATGACTATTTCCACTCTGGATTTAATAATAGTAATAGAAATCAAGACAAATAGAAACAATAAAAGAACACACTGGAGTACTGGTAAACCATGATTTCAAAATATTGTTATAAGTGTCAAGCATTTCAGTGAAGCCATTCTTGTGTTTCGTTATTTAGTGCACAACGGCTTTGAAACAATCTCTTTAACAACTGTATTCGCTGACATCATTTTTTTGAGAAAAGGTGAAAATAATTTCCGATGAAATTTAAAACGAAGCCTAATTTTATTTTGAAATTTCATATTATTTTACACAGTCTGAAGGATTTTTCTTTTTTTGGAAAACAAAGCAGACTAAACTGTGATTTTTACCTCATGTCTACCAGATCTTCAATCGGTTTAAGACAAATTAAGCACTCAGCTCTGTCTTCCTTCTGTTCTGCGATCTAAAAGTAGAAAAAGAGATAGAAAAATACTTAAGCCAATAAATTTTCTTGCAAGAAATAAACTACACATTGCACTTTAATGTCATATAAAATAAATCAGAGAATGCTAGTTTATGCAGTGGTACGCTGAAAAAAAGTGAGCTGTAAATTCACAGATGATTCCTGAAATAACCTGCTGTAAGCTCGCGGACGTGTTCTCATATATTTACATACGTATAAATATATAGAAGTGACATAATATATATATAACTACACTAACAGAGCTACAGAGTTTAATACAAGAACTTGCTGACAAGAGTAAAGAAGTGGGATTAAAAAAAAACTTTCAGAAGACAAAAGTAATGTACAATTCTATTACAAGAAATGAAAATTTATCGAATTATCGATTTATGGGTAAAATACTATGAAAAACGATACCTACGTTTATCTTGTACATCAGATATCAAGTGAGGGTCATATTCATGAAAAAATTATTCGGAGTACAAAACTTGTCTACAGTGCTTTTGGAAGAAAGAGTATAATTTTCAAGAACAATATGCCATTATGTCTTAAAAGAAAAGTGTTTGAACAGTGCATCCTTCCCTTGCTTACGTAAGGTGCAGAGACGTGGACCTTAACTAAAAGAGACATACAAAGACTGCAAACAACTCAGAGAAGCATGGATAGGTGCATGTTTGGTGTAACCAAGTAAGTGAAGAAGAGGAATTCGTGGATCAGAAAAATGACAAGAGGGGAAGGCATCATGATCAGAGTAAAATCCCTGAAATGGCAATGGGCTGGACACATTGCCAGAAGGACAGCCGAAATTTTAGACTGGATTCCAAGGGACAGAAAAATACTCAGAAGCAGACCACATGGGAGATGGGTAGATTAAATTCGAAAGTATGCGGAAGTAGGATGGAGGAGACTGGCACAAGAGAGACTGCTATATATATATCATCATCATCATCATCATCATCAACCATTATCAATCCACTGCTGGACGAAGGTCTCCCCAAGTTTCCTCCACAATGGTCTGTCTTGTGCCAGTCTCCTCCATGTCACCCCTGCATACTTTCGAATTTCATCCACCCATCTCCCATGTGGTCTTCTTCTGGGTCTTTTCCTGTCCCTTGGAATCCAATCTAAAATTTCGGCTGTCCATCGATGATCTGTCCTTCTGGCAGTATGTCCAGCCCATTCCAATTTCAGGGATTTAACTCTGATCATGATGTCTTCCACTCTTGTCATTTTTCGGATCCACGAGTTCCTCTTCTTATCTCTCCTGGTTACACCAAGTAAGCACCTCTCCATGCTTCTTTGAGTTGTCTGCAGCCTTTGTATGTCTCTTTTAGTTAAGGTCCACGTCTCTGCACCATACCTAAGCACTGGAAGGATGCATTGATCAAACACTTTTCTTTTAAGACATAATGATATATTGCTCTTGAAAAGTATGCTGTTTCTTCCAAAAGCTCTCCAGGCAAGTCTTGTACGCCGATTAATTTATTCATCAATGTGACCCTCACTTGATATCTGCTGTCCAAGATAAACGTACGTATCTGTTACCTCGAGTTTTTCTCCATCAATCGATAAATCTTCATTTCTTGTAAAAGCATTGAACATTACTTTTGTCTTCTGAAAGTTCATTTTTAATCCCACTTCTTTACTCTTGTCAGCAAGTTCCTGGATCATACTCTGCAGCTCTGATGGGCTAGTTGCAAAAATGACTACGTCATCAGCAAAAGGAAGGTGGGTTAGATAATCTCCTTTAATCTTTATCCCCTTGTTTTCCCAGCTCAGTGACTGAAAAAACACCCTCCAATGTGGCATTAAGGAGCTTCGGAGATATGGTGTCCCCTTGTCTCACTCCCTTTCCAATTTTTATGTGTGTTGTATTTTCAAACAGCCTAATCTTTGCACTTGCATTTTCATAGATGTTATTAATAATATTAATGTATGCATCTTCAATACCGCAGGTTTTCAGAGCCATTGTAACTGCTGATGGTTTCACCGAATCAAAGGCTTTTTCCTAATCGATAAAAGCCATGCACAATGGAAGTTCATATTCCCTCGCTCTTTCAATTAGTTCTCTCAGCACATGGATATGATCTATTGTGCTGTAGCCACTCCTGAATCCAGCTTGTTCTCTCGGTTGAGCCATGTCCAGTGTCACCTTCAAGCGGTGTGAAAGAACTTTAGTGAAGATTTTATAAACTACTGATAGGAGGCTGATAGGTCTGTAGTTTCCGAGATCCTCAATGTAACCTTTCTTATGTAGCAGGATAATTGTAGCTGTGTTCCAATCCTCAGGAATCTTTCCTTCATTAAGGCATCGAGTGAAAATTTGGGCGAGTACTGTTTCGATTTCTCCACTTGCTTCTTGTATGATGTCTACAGTAATTCCATCTTCTGCTGAAGCTTTTCCCCGCTTCATGTTGTTGATTGCATGTGCAACTTCTGCTGGAAGGACTGGAGGAACTCTGGTACTGGTATCTTTCATGATGTCTGGAGTGCATGTATCATCCCTTTCATATAATTTGGAGTAGAAATCTTTCACTCTTGTCAAAATTTCGCCTCTATTTCTTGTTACAGAACCATCTTCTTTTCTCAGTGCCATAATCAGTTTTCTTCCCTTACTGAGATGTCCCTTTGCTATCTTTAGGCTTTGGTTGTTTTCAATTGCTTTCCTCACTAGTTCACAGTTGAATTTTCTTACGTCTTCAGTGATACTTTTTCGTACTGTCTTGCATAGCTCTATATATTCCACTTTGGAAGTCACAGCTTCTTTAGCTGTCCTCATCTCTCTTCTTTTTTGCATCAACATTTTCATTTTTCCTGATAATTTATTTGCATGCAACTTGTTCTTAGACCCAGCTAATTTTGTTGCTGTTTCTATAAGAGCTTTGGTTACTTTTCTGTAAACTTCAGAGATGTCCACTTCTTCTGATGTTAGGCCTTCTAAAGCAGAGAACCTGTTCTTCAGTTCCAACTTGAAGGTATTATGGTGTTTTTTAAGGTTGGTTATGTCAATAGATTTTGTTTGTCTTATGAGCTTGCCACGTTCAAGTTTAGTGTTGAGGTGCATCTTACATCTCACCAATCTATGGTCACTGCCTGTGTTGAACTGGTTTAGCACACTGCAGTCTTCTATGACGAATTTTTTGTTACACATAATAAAATCAATTTCACTTGTCGTCCCATTTGGATGTCTCCATGTCCATTTCCTGTGTGGCTTTTTCTTGAAGAAGGAGTTCAAGATGAAAAACCCTTCTGCCTCTGCAAACTCAACGAGAGTATTTCCACGCTGGTTTCTGTTGCCGTGACCGAATTTACCTACTGAAGTTTCATTCTGTTGCCGTTGCCCTATTTTTGCATTGAAATCTCCCATAATTATTTTCAAGTGCTGCTTACCTTTATTATTTAGATGACAAATTTCCTCATAAAATTCTTCAATTTCTTCTTCAGGATAACTTGTGGTGGGTGCATAAGTTTGAATAATCTGAGCCTGGTATCTTCTCGATAGTTGGATAACGAGTCGTGCAGCTCTGTCAGAGGAACTTTCAACTTCTACCACTTTATCCTTCAGTTTCTTGTTTATTAAAAATCCAACACCACTAGTTCTGCCAGTATCTGTCCCACGATAGTAGAAGAGATGTCCACTTTTCAGTTCGACGAGATCTTCTCCTTTTCTCCTTACCTCACTTAGCCCCACGATGTCCCACTTGATCCTTTGTAGTTCTTCCAATTCAAGAAGCCTTGAATCAGAAGATAGGGAGCGTCCATTGTACGTTGCCAAGGTCAGCATCAGATGGCAGCCTAGTCCGGTCCTCCGGGGATTCTTAGCACCCTCTGCCTTCATGTCGCACTGGCCGCTGCCTTGGCCAGGTACATTCCAGCTGCCGGAGACTGAGGGCCAAGATTTAAGTTTTGGAGTCATTTTGGAGGGGTTTGGCCATAACTCACCACGCTGGCCAAGCGGGTTGGTGAGTGTATGATAGAATTTCCTCTATACCCGATGGTATAGTTATACCGCTATTGGCGGTCGTCAGAGCCCCTTTAGTGGGAACAGGATGCACCACGAGAAGGTGGGGTTGACATTTGTCAAGGAGAGGCTGTGATGTTACGCATCACCTGACCTTACATCCCATATATATATATATATATATATATATCATCATCGTCATCATCATTGTCAACCATTATCAATCCACTGCTGGACGAAGGTCTCCCCAAGTTTCCTCCACAGCGGTCTGTCTTGTGCCAGTCTCCTCCATGTCAGTCCCGCATACTTTCAAATTTCATCCACCCATCTTCCGTGTGGTCTTCTTCTGGGTATTTTCCTGTCCTTTGGAATCCAATCTAAAATTTCGGCTATCCATCAATGGTCTGTCCTTCTGGCAGTATGTCCAGCCCATTGCCATTTCAAGTATTTAACTCTGATCATGATGTCTTCTACTCTTGTCCTTTTTCGGATCCACGAGTTCCTCTTCCTATCTCTCCTGGTTACACCAAGCATGCACCTCTCCATGCTGCTTTGAGTTGTCTGCAGCCTTTGTATGTCTCGTTTAGTAAAGATCAACGTATCTGCACCATACGTAAGCACTGGAAGGATGCATTGATCAAACACTTTTGTTTTAGAACATAATGGCATATTGCTCTTGAAAATTACGCTGTTTCTTCCAAAAGCTCTCCAGGCAAGTTTTGTACGCCGAATAATTTCTTCATCAATGTGACCCTAACTTGATATCTGCTGTCCAAGATAAACGTACGTGTCTGTTATCTCCAGCATTTCGCCATCAATAGATAAATCTTCATCTCTGGTAAAAGCATTGAACATCATTTTTTTCTTCTGAAAGTTCATTTTTAATCCCACTTCTTTACTCTTGTCAGCAAGTTCCTCGATCATACTCTGCAGCTCTGATAGGGTAGTTGCAAAAATGACTATGTCATCAACAAAACGAAGGTGGGTTAGATAATCTCCATTAATTTTTATCCCCTTGTTTTCCCAGTTCAGTGATTGAAAGACATTTTCCAATGTGGCATTAAAGAGCATCGGAGATATGGTGTCACCTTGTCTCAGTCTTTTTCCGATTTATATGTGTTGTATTTTCAAACAGCCGAATCTTTGCACTTGCATTTTCATAGATGTTATTAATAATATTAATGTACGCACCTTCAATACCGCAGGATTTCAGAGGCATTGTAACTGCTGATGGTTTCACCGAATCAAAGGCTTTTTCATAATCGATAAAAGCCATGCACAATGGAAGTTCATATTCCATCGCTCTTTGAATTTGTTCTCTTAGTATGTGGTATGATCTATTGTGCTGTAGCTACACCTGAGTCCAGCATGTTCTCTCGGTTGAGCCATGTCCAGTGTCACCTTCAACCTGTGTAAAAGAACGTTAGTGAAGATTTTATAAACCACTGATAGGAGGCTGATAATTCTGTAGTTCCTGAGATCCTCAATGTCACCTTTTTTATGTAGCAAGATCATTGTAGCGTTGTTCCAATCCTCAGGAATCTTTCCTTCATTAAGGCATCGAGTGAAAATTTGGGCGAGTACTGTTTCGATTTCTCCATTTGCTTCTTGTATGATGTCTACAGTAATTCCATATTCTACTGGAGCTTTTCTCCGCTTCATGTTCTTGATTGCATGTGCAACTTCTGCTGGGAGGACTGGAAGAACTCTGGTACTGGTACATTTCATGATGTCTGGAGTACTTGTATCATCCCATTCATTAAACTTGGAGTAGAAATCTTTCACTTTTGTCAAAATGTCGCCTCTATTTCTTGTTACAGATCCATCTTCTTTTCTCAGTGCCATAATCTGTTTTCTTTCCTTACTGAGATATCCCTTTGCTATCTTTAGGCTTTGGTTGTTTTCAATTGCTTGCCTTACTGGTTCGCAGTTGAATTTCCTTACATCTTAAGGGATACTTCTTCGTACTGTCTTGCATAGCTCTATATATTCCACTTTGGAAGTCACATCTTCTTTAGTTGTCCTCATCACTCTTCTTTTTTGCATCAACATTTTGGTTTTTCCTGATAATTTGTACACATGCAATTTGTTCTTAGACCCAGCTAATTTTGTTGCTGTTTCCATAAGAGCTTTGGTTACTTTTCTGTTAACTTCAGAAATATCCACTTCTTCCCATGTTAGGCCTTCTAAAGTAGAGAACCTGTTCTTCAGTTCCAACTTGAAGGTATTATGGTGTTTTTTAAGGTTTGTTATGTCAATAGATTTTGTTTGTCTTATGAGCTTGCCACGTTCGAGTTTAGTGTTGAGGTGCATCTTACATCTCACCAATCTATGGTCACTACCAGTGTTGAACTTGTTTAGCACACTGCAGTCTTCTATGACGAATTTTTTGTTACACATAATAAAATCAATATCACTTGTCGTCCCATTTGGATGTCTCCATGTCCATTTCCTGTGTGGCTTTTTCTTGAAAAGGAGCCCAAGATGAAACAGCTTTCTCCCTCTGCAAACTCTCCCTCTCTCTCTCTATTATCTACATCATCATCATTGTAAACCATTATCAACCCACTGCTGATGAAGGTCTCCCCAAGTTTCCTACACAACGGTCTGTCTTGTGCCAGTCTCCTCCATGTCACTTCCACATACTTTCGAATTTCATCCACCCATCACCAATGTGGTCTTCTTCTGGGTTTTTTCCTGTCCCTTGGAATCCAATCTAAAATTTCGGCTGTCCATCGAAGGCCTGTCCTTCTGGCAGAATCTCCAGCCCATTGCCATTTCAGGTATTTAACTCTGATCATGATTTCTTCCACTGTTGTCATTTTTCTGCTCCATGAGTTCCTCTTATCTCTCCTGGTTACACCAAGCATGCACCTCTCCATGCCTCTTTGAGTTGTCTGCAGCTTTTGTATATCTCTTTTAGTTAAGGTCCACGTCTCTGCACCATACGTAAGCACTGGACGGATGCATTGATCAAACACTTTTCTTTTAAGACATAATGGCATATTGTTCTTGAAAATTATGCTGTTTCTTCCAAAAGCTCTCCAGGCAAGTTTTGTACGCCGATTAATTTTTTCATCAATGTGCCCCTCACTTGATATCTGCTGTCTAAGATAAACGTACGTGTCTGTTATCTCCAGCTTTCCTCCTTCAATCAATAAATCTTCATTTCTTGTAAAAGCATTGAACATCAGTTTTGTCTTCTGAAAGTTCATTAGTAATACCACTTCTTTACTCTCATCAGCAAAATCCTGGATCATACTCTGCAGCTCTGATAGGGTAGTTGCAAAAATGACTATGTCATCGTTAAAACGAAGGTGGGTTAGATAATCTCCATTAATTTTTATCCCTTTGTTTTCCCAGTTCAGTGATTGAAAGACATTTTCCAATGGGGCATTAAAGAGCTTCGGAGATATTATGTCACCTTGTCTCACTCCCTTTCCAATTTTTATGTGTGTTGTATTTTCAAACAACCGAATCTTTGCACTTGCATTTTCGTAGATGTTATTAATAATATTAATGTATGCAACTTCAATACCACAGGATTTCTAAGCCATTGTAACTGCTGATGGTTTCACCGAATCAAAGGCTTTTTCATAATCGGTTAAAGCCATGCACAATGGAAGTTCATATTCCCTCGCTCTTTCAATTAGTTCTCTGATTATGTGGATATGATCTATGGTGCTGTAGCCAATCCTGAATCCAGGTTGTTCTCTCGGTTGAGCCATGTCCAGTGTTTCTTTCAAACGGTGTAAAAGAACTTTAGTGAAGATTTTATAAACCACTGATAGGAGGCTGATAGGTCTGTAGTTCCTGAGATCTTTAATGCCATGTTTTTTATGTAGCAGAATCATTCTAGCGTTGTTCCAATCTTCAGGAATCTTCATTTCATTAAGGCATCGAGTGAAAATTTGGGCGAGTACTGTTTCAATTTCGCCATTTGCTTCTTGTATGATGTCTACAGTAATTCCATCTTCTCCTGGAGCTTTTTCCGGCTTCATGTTCTTGATCGCATGTGCAACGTCTGCTGGGAGGACTTGAAGAACTCTGGTACTGGCACTATTCATGATGTCTGGAGTACATGTATCATCCCTTTCATATAATTTGGAGTAGAAATATTTCACTCTTGTCAAGATTTCTCCTTTATTTCTTGTTACAGAACCATCTTCTTTTCTCAGAGCCATAATCTGTTTTTCTTCCTTACTGAGATTTCCCTTTGCTATCTTTAGGCTGTGGTTGTTTTCAATTGCTTTCATCTCTCTAATTTATAGTTGAATTTCCTTACGTCTTCAGTGATACTTTTTGGTACTGTCCTGCATAGCTCTATATATTCCACTTTGAAAGTCACATCTCCTTTAGTTTTCCTCATCTCTATTCTTTTTTGCATCAACATTTTGGTTTTTGCTGATACTTTGTTTACATGCAACTTATTCTTAGGCCCAGCTAATTTTGTTGCTGTTCCCATAAGAGCTTTGGTTACTTTTCTGTTAACTTCAGAAATATCCACTTCTTCCGATGTTAGGCCTACTAAAGCCGAGAATCTGTTCTTCAGTTCCGACTTGAAGGTATTATGGTGTTTTTTAAGGTTGGTTATGTCAATAAATTTTGTTTGTCTTATGAGCTTGCCACGTTCCATAAATTAGGGACTGTGGACCGTTCCTAATTTATGGCCACGGGTTCCTGACATTTAAAGATACTGGTTTTTTCTTGTCCTACATGCACTACTTGCATTGCAAGAGTTCTTTTTAAAGTTCAAAGTAAAGGAATCCTTGCCCTCGTTGGGATCGAACCTCTGATGGTTTTCATTTCAATAATGACTTTGCTAGTGATATACATACCGAAAGATCAGGTCAAAGGACGAAGCAAAGACAAAAGTCGCGCAACGATAACAAACACAGTACCAATGCTTCACTTGGGAGCACTTCCGAACCTATTTCGGAGGTTAACCCTGAAACCAGACATACCAAGAGATCAAGTCAAACGACGAAGAGAAGACTGGAGTAGCGCGGCGATAACAAACACACAGCTAATGCTCGCACGGGAGCACTTCCGACGATATTTCAGAGGTTAGCCCTCAGACCAGACTTACCAAAAGATCACGCGCGACGATAAAGAAAACACTGCCAATGCTTCACAAGGGAGCACTTCTGACGATATTTTGGAGTTTATCCCTCAGACCACGCGGAAAATGGGGCGTTCATCCCATCATGAAATACATTGTGTGTTTCTGAACAGTTCACGGCGGGAGAGGATTTAAACTTTAGGTACAGGTGAGTTAAACTTTGGATGTGGTGCGTTTTGTGCTCCGTTTTCTGTGCCCCAACGTTGGCTTTTTCTTCGGAGCGCGGTAAGTTTAGTGTTTGGAGCTGTAGAATTGGGGTCGAGCCATTGACTAACAACGGCATCCTATTGATGAAACCACGGACCTATGCTGCCTTCCTTCTACGTGTTCTACTCCGTTACCGGTGTAAACCAGATAAGGATTTTATAACCTCCCTATATTTATAAACAAAGTTTGTCGTTCTTCAAATAGCACAGTATGGAAATCACATATTATCAGATAAATTATTTAAAGCAAGCATATTAATAAATTAAACGTTTTCTAAAAATGTACCTGTTAGTATGCGTAACGTTTTGTATTCCTCTCCACTATTGCAGAAAATTCTTCCGTTTTCTCTTTTCTATCGTGTACCGTTTCCTCTTCCGTTCTTGTTTCCGTCTCTGCTTCCGAACGACTTCTGTGCCTTCCTGGCTTACACTCTCGGAGTCCTATACAAAACAGAAGACAGCAATAGTTGAAAAAATGCAATAAACACGTAATCATAACATTAAGAAGAATAGCATTTTTATTTAATTAATATTTTCTGCTTTTTTCTTGTTTTCGTTAGTTACTGAGAATCGCTGAAGAAAACTTTATGATTTCAGTCAGTAAGATTTGCTCTGTCGATTAACTGATTTTAAACCGATCATTTAAAGGCAGCTAAATTGTGGACAAGAAATACGTGTCAAGACACCAATGTTATCGCTTTTCTTAAAAACTGCATTTTTACTTTCACTTATATTAACAACAAATTTTCGTATGAGAAAACATTTCATATCAACGCAGTGTAATAGCCTTTTTACCATCCATGAGCTTTTATCTTCTCACAATATTAAATTTCTTTGGGATTATTTAGAGTTGTAAAACTTCTAATTAAACTACTCAAATACATTGGCGTTTGTGAGTACGTTCTTCGTTGTGGGTGATAATTTGCATTGTCCCCAAAACGGAGTTTATGAGAGCAAATTTGTCGTAAAATTCCTTCAGTGTGCTTGATCCAAATAAACAGATTGAGAACATATTTTTTACAAGAAAGAACAAGAAAAGGTTAAAGTAAACTAGATTTTCTTGCTGTTATCAGTCCCTCATAGCTACCTAAGGTTTTCAGTAGAAGAATGCACCGATTGCTCCAGGGAAATGTCCGAAGGCCGGTTTACGTCAAGCTTAGAGATCAGAAGTTTCGAGTGATGACCCAGCACTAATCCATTTTTTACGCTTTCTAACCGTAGGTCAAAGATCAGATAATATGTAGAGGATTTTTAGAAAGGGAGTGTCAGACCCCGGGTCTTAAACAACCCTTAAAAACAGGAAGCTAGGTGATTTAGGCTAGAGTGCCCAATAGGATAGTGACATGGAAGCGAGGTAGAAAGGGGGAGAAAGACGCCCTTATTTATTACCGAGGATCCAGTACCCGGGGTCCGACGGCTTACTTGCTCACCCGATGCACGGCGGATATTTAGTGGTTCGAACGTTCGTGCCTGTCTGGGATCGAACCGAAAGTTCCCCGTGACAGCCACGTACGTTGACTACTTGGCCGTCCGTGGCCCGTAGGTTAAAGAAGCGTATATGCTCCAGCTTTATCCGTTTGTCTGTCCGCACGATAACGAGCATAAAAATGGTTCGATTTCGATGAAATTTTAGTATGTGGTAGGCGATAACCTGGGGACGGACCTTATTGAAAATGGGCGAAATGGGATCAAAGGTCAGGACATAGCAAAGGAACTCAGTCCAACGCTCTTATGCGTCATAGCTTACGTAAAAATGCTTCGATTCCGACAAAACTGTATCATGTTGTTCCAGGAGAATACTGAACCGGTTCTGTTGAATATCATTGAAATGGGGTCAAAGTTCAGGGCACAGAAGCGAGATTTGTTCCATAGCCATTATTCTCATAACTTGACAAAAAATGCTTCTACTGTGACAAAACTATGGTATATTTTTTCCTGAGGTATACTGAACTGGTTCTGTTGAATATCATTGAAATGGGGTCAAAGGTCAGACCACAGGAGCAAGATTTATTCCTTATAACTTGAGTAATAATTTGAGTAATGATTTATGATATGTTGGAGAGCTCGTCTTTATCAATGCATTGCATTATTTTACTGACTTGTTTGTTATTGTAAATTGGAAGGGGAAAGAAATTCGAACAGGAGAAGCAAACATTTTCGGGCGCTTTGGTCTTCTGAGCAACAAAACATTTTAAGATCGTGATCGTTGAAAGGGTAAGACAGTTGTCTGAATTTGAACGATTTTCATGTCTTGCAACTAGAAATATCTGATCATTATTCAAATCTCTATACTTTAGGCGCTATGAAATAGGATGTCCTGCACTGTTCCATTTTTATTTTACTCGGTGTGACGTCGGATGCCTAGTTCACTCTGACACACGATACATATTTCTTGTGGTCTGAGGAATTTGCTACGTTGCTCCAGTTGAATTTATTTCTCGTTGGGGAAAATCTCTCTCTAGCAAAGAGTTTCCTCAGGTGAAAACGCGATGGTAAAAAACGTAAATCTATTAAGTTTGATTGTTAATTTCCATAATTATTTTCCCATTTAAAACAGAAGTTGATTTTGCTTATCTACCTAAAATGGTTTTAAAAATCATACGCTCAAAAGCTTCCCTTTTTCTTTTTTTTTCAATGCTCCAAGTATTTGAAATGAACATGAATGAGGCTGCTCTCCAAGTGCTGCTGGTGTCGAACCTTCGCACGATTATTCAGATACAGTCGAGGAGATATAAATCTAAATCGAAGCAAAGAAGCGCTTCATTCGAATAGGCAACACGAAGCTCCAGGATAAGCCTAAACTGAGACACACCATTTCGCTGATACCCTTCATTGAGAAAATGGAGAAAGAAGTGCGTGCCTTAAATAGTAGATTAAGGGCATTAATATGTAGAGACGCTTTGGGCATATTTATAAACGATGACGAAGATTTAGAACTTTTCAGTACAGTTAGCATATAAATACTACTTTATTTATAATTAAGTGACATGAACGCTACTTTATTTTTAATTAAGTGACATGAATACTGCTTTATTTGTAACAGTGATATTAATACTACTTCATCTGTAGTAAGTTCTAATTAAGCGTTTAATAAATTTCAGTTTCGTTTTTAATAAATTTCAGTTTCATTTCTAATAAATTTCAGTTTCGTTTTTAACTTGGTGTTCTTTCAGTTTGGTACCTTCTATTGTGTAAAAGCAAATGTATAAGAAATGATTTTAAGAACAATTATGTATCAAAGGTCTTAAATAACCATTTAAAAGCAATCTACGAGTTTTCGGATGAGAGCCTATTTGAGAAGTTATTGTTTTAGCTCCGTCTAACACTATTTTCCTATTTCTAAGATGGGAGTCTATTTCTCACAGCAGTTAGTTGGTGGAAGCAGAGAGCGCGACACATTCCCGGGCATCTACTAAACAAAAATGTAGAGGTAAGTATAAAAACAAATACGGCTATATAAGTTTGTTATGAACAAAACAAACATATTGGTAAGTATTTTTTAATCCAGTAGGAGCTAAAGTACTTATAACGGGACGCAAAGCACATGTTATTTTAACTCTACTAACACTAGATTTTGCCCTCAATCCTACTGCATGAAACAATCTTCTTCTAGAGGTGCGATGTCTCTAGGCAAAGACGTAGGCAACTCATCATCAGGAACGGTGCACACATTGTGAAGACTATCCTGGGAAAAGGTCGTACTCAATGACGGGTTCGTGTTGCTTTCTACTTCACATACGAGGACCACGGACAAAGGATTTTCGGGGCAGACTTGATAGGGAATCCCCAAAACGTTCGCTCCCCCAAGCCCAGAGGGTATGCGGAAAACCCCGGAAAAAACGGCAGACTAGATGACCGGCAGGACGGGGATTTGAACACCCGTCAGAAACGTCCGCCTGCACATAGTATGCTAACCAACTGTTCTATGCCCCGGATGACGAAAAAATACTTTAACTATATATCAGTGTCTCTTTTCATAAACTATCCACTACAATTTTTATCCCCCCTCCCCCATCTATCAATATCGTCGAATAAAAAGATACCTACAAAATATATTTATGTCGGTATACGGATTGTATAAGAAATGATTTTAAGAACAATTATGTATCAAAGGTTAATTTTCAAGAGCAATATGCCATTATGTCTTAAAAGAAAAGTGTTTGATCAATGCATCCTTCCAGTGCTTACGTATGGTGCAGAGACGTGGACCTTAACTAAAAGAGACATACAAAGGCTGCAGACAACTCAAAGAAGCATGGAGAGGTGCATACTTGGTGTAACCAGGAGAGATAAGAAGAGGAACTCGTGGATCCGAAAAATGACAAGAGTGGAAGACATCATGATCAGAGTTAAATCCCTGAAATGGCAATGGGCTGGACATACTGCCAGAAGGACAGATCATCGATGGACAGCCGAAATTTTAGATTGGATTCCAAGGGACAGGAAAAGACCCAGAAGAAGGCCACATGGGAGATGGGTGGATGAAATTCGAAAGTATGCAGGGGTGACATGGAGGAGACTGGCACAAGACAGACCGTTGTGGAGGAAACTTGGGGAGACCTTCGTCCAGCAGTGGATTGATAATGGTTGACAATGATGATGATGATACGGATTGATAAATTAGATAGTTATATACAGTACTTGTTGACGCTCAAAATATACAGAAAATTGGAAGACGTTTACAAGAAATTAAGGTATAAGGAAACTGTCGACTACGGTAACGACGGTGACCGTTTCTTGAGGAAATTGCAAACACATATGGTTCTGTCACCGATCAGTGTTATTTCCGTGCCTTTACTGCGAAACAGCACGGTCTTCCTACAATTTAGGTGCGAATTTGAGAAGCAGCTAAAAATCTGAAATCATATCCAATTGTCAGCTTCATAAGATGATAAGCTATCGCTCTGAATAATAAAACTTGGAAAATTCAGTTTGCAACATGGAATAAGTAGAACCCTAATGATTTATAAATACGTGTGCCATTCAATAAATTTATGATTTTAAAAGGAATATTGCGTGTCCTTCAATATATTTCGAAAATATTATGGAACAATAAAGAAGTTCTGGTTCCAGCTTTCTCCGATTATTGAAACTGTAATAATAAGATCAGCTTTACGTAAAAAATAAAAAGTAAAGGAAAATGTGATCTATTCGGATTGTTCAGAATGGCTACATAAGTTCGCATTTCTTCTCTGCAATTTTATGACCTTCATTTGAAATTTATAAGTGGTTCAGAATAGTACTGGGCTTTTACTAGCAGTCGCAATGAGTTTATTTACTGGGCTATAGCATGTTTTATGAATTGACGGCCGTCATTTTCCTGCAGTTACACAGGCAATTTGGTAAAACCTCACGGAAATCTAAAATAAATGATAAAAGCAAAACTAAGCCTACGTAGGTGTTTTCCGGTCTTCACGAAACGTGTTTCATAACACACTAGTGATAGAGAAAGCATTATCGCATCTACTGACGCAATGCTTTTGAATACGTGTACTAAGAAGTAAGTAAGTTCCGAGGGAGTGCAGAGTTTATTAAAGTCAGCATTCGCATCCGCAATATGTTGAGTTCTGAACGGAAGTGGGTTTTTTGGGCAAAAAATGGATCGTGACAGCAAGTGTAAATTTTCTGAAGGCATTCATTTGTGTTAGATTGGTGGGAGACATTTTCGGAAGCCATTCCTTTGTGTTGCATGTTGGGGAAAAACAATACAGCCGATTGAGAAAGTGGTATCGGGAAGTAACAAGGGCATCAGGACTCACCTAATCGAGATCAGGTACTTCTGCTTCCATATATAATAAATTCTAAAAGTTTATTAAAACGGAATTTAATTTATGTCAAAATGAAGTAAAAAAACATTTTCCTAAATTAAACACCTAAACACCAGTAAGCCTAAATGTTATGAATTAATGACGTGCTGAATCAAAGAGTACCAAAAGCACATAGCGCCAAACAAGAAGGGAAACTAAACGTGAAGACAGAACGTTTAAAGCCGCTTCGGTCTCCAAGAGGTCTGTGGAGGCGGCCTGTGATCATTCGTCCGAGGTGGACCCCGGGTCAATTCGTCCGTGTGGCATTGTTGGTGAGATTCGTGTGATGTCGCTGATAGTTTCCCTTTCCTTGAACCAGTAGCCCTAAATTAGGGACGTATAAATGCTGATAGCTCACAGAAATGCTCTTGGAAGTCGCTACATCCTGAAAGGAGAAAAAAATCGTAAAATAAAAAAAAAAAAATATCAATTACAGCGAAACTTTGTTCATGTGAAAAATGTATGTTTTTGTACAGTAATTTCTCGTTATCAGCGGTCTCCCTTTCCGCGCTTTCAGTTATCCGCGGTGCAAAAATATTGAATGGAAAATTCCAGAAATGAACAATTCATACACCAATGAGCGATTACATTATGGCCAGTTACCTACTAAGCTGTAGGACTCCCTTTAGCCCACAAAACAACGTCCACACGGCGAGGCATAGATTCGATTAATTGCGATAAGCATGAGGAGGTATTTGATACCATAATGTGAACACAATATCCTCCAGTTCCCTTATATTTCGGGGTGGTGGTGATTTAGCGAGAAACCGCTTTTCCTAGACAAACCACAAATGTTCGATTGGGTTCATTCCAAGTGAAATTGGAGGCCAGGGCAATAACAGTAAGTCAAAAGCATGTTCCCCGAAACATTTCTTGACGATTCTGGTAGTGTGGCATGTCGCATTACCCTGTTGGTAATGGCCATCACCAGCAGGGAACAGAGTTACCCTGAATGGGTGAACCTGGTCCAAAACGATGTTCAGATACCTAACAGCTATCAGGCATTGTGCTATCGGGATAATGGGGTTTAAAGGGTTCCAAGAAAATGTCGGCCATAACATAACACCGCCGCCGCAGGCCTGTTTCCACCTAACAGTGCATCCAGGTGTCATAGCCCCAGTGGGTAATCGGCGTATCAGTGCTTGGGCGTCTCCGTGATGCACCAGGAATATCGATTCGTCGGACAAGGTCACTTTCTTCCAATCATCGATGATCTTGGGCCCATTTCATGCGTTGTTGGCGATGACGTGCAGAGAGCACATGGACCAGGCCGGGTCTTCGGCTACGCAGGCCCATGCACAGAAGGCTGAGATGAACTGTGTGTTGTGACACATTGCCCTAATCATCACTGTTGTAGCTGCGATGGATTAGCCGCGCTGTGGCGCTGCGGTCGCTGTGAACAATGCACGACTGTCTGCGCTCCCCTCTGGCATCCATGAAATGTGCTCGACACAAGGATGGACGATGGTTCGTCGTTTGGACATCTTTGCACTACTTTTGATACACACTCACTACATCGTCAAGTGAACAACCAACAAGATGCGTCGTTTCCGAGATCGTAGTTCCAAGGCGTCGTGTCATCACAATTTGTCCATCATCAAACACCGATAAATCGGCAATTTTTCTTATTCTGACTCCGAACACATTACTAACCGAAAACAGGTCCTCGGATTGTATATATACTGCTCTGTGAATTTCACCTGCGCCACCGTTTTGTCTCCAGGCGCGATCATTTCTATAGGCTAGGGGTGGTGATATTATAATGGCTAATCGGTGTAAGTTTTAAATTGCACGCCGTTCTGAGTAGTGTTACGAAATCCCACGCCGTCCCCCTCTGACCCGCCCGGAATGTAAATCATCCCGTTGTCCAACGTATCCATGCTGTATACGTTACCCATCCCTTAGTCACTTAGTAACTGTGTCGTTTATCAGATCGACTGCCTCTGTATATCGCAGTGCTTGTGTTCAAGTAACCCTTATTTTACTTAATAATGGCCCCTAAGCTCGTGAGAGGCGATGCTGGCAATTCGGATACGCCACAAAGTCTTTCCTTTATGTGAAAAGGTGAAAGTTGTAGACTTTTATTAAACAAAGTAAAAAACTCGTATGCTGAGTTTGCTAAGATCTACTGTAAAAACAAATCCTTTATCCTTGAAATTGTGAAGAATTAGAAGAAATTCGTGCAAGTTTCAAATTCACATAACTTTTATTAGTGTACATTGTTATAATTTTTCCATATCATTACTATTGTTGTTTACCTTTTATTGTGCCTAATTTATAAATTAAACTGTGTCACGAGTATGTATAGGAAAAAACATAGTACATTAATACTCTGGTGTGCAAAAGTTAAGGACGAAAATGATAAAGTAGCATAACAGCGGAACGAGCAGGCAGAACGGACCAAAAGACCACTCAGGAGATAGACTAGGGCCCGGTACGGTATGGCATGCAAATATATGCAGCAGGACGTAGGGGAAAGGTGTGTCGGAAGGGTATAAAGCACACGGGTGGTGTGCGCTCAGCAATTCGGTGAAAACTATTGAATGGTGTACATTGGTTTGAACGACGTCGAGTTGATGCCACCGTGTGATATGGCCAATAGACAATCCAGTAGACGACATCTGGATGACTTTACCCGAGATCGTGTCATTAGGAAGTTGGAAAAAGGTCGAAGTGTGACTAGTGTGGCCGAGGAGTTCGGGATCGCTCACAGCATCGTTTCACGAGCTTGGAGAGCATTTCAAACGACAGGAACAGCTGTCCGAGAGATTAGCAGTGGTCGTCCACGAGCAACCACGGCAGCTGATGACCAGTATATTGTCCTACAGGCGAAAAGAGACAGACGGCAGACAGTGGGAGAAATCCTAAGGCACATGCAACAGACAACTGGACGTCCGTTATCGCATTTTACCGTGGCCAGGAGGCTGCACAAAGGTGGTCTATTTGCACGACGACCAGTACGATGTGTGCCATCAAAGCCTGCTCATCGGAGACGGCGGTTTCTGTGGTACCAGGAACACGAAAACTGCACACATCAGCAATGGGGTCGATTTCTCTTTACGGACGAGAGCCGATTTAGTCTGACGAGCGATTCCGGACGTATACACATCTGAAGAGAGCAGGGAACAAGTAATCCCACCTGCAACATCATCGAAAGGGACCGGTTTGGAGTTGGCGGAGTTCTCGTTTGGGCGGTATCATGCTTGGTAGCCGTACTGACCTCCACATATTCCAAGGAGGTTCAGTCACTGGTGTCCGCTATTTTACCGAGGTTCTTCTGCCTCACGTGCGTCTATTTAGATGTGATGTGAGTCCTGAGTTACTCTTCATGGACCACAATAATACACCTCATCGTACAGCGGCGGTTGCAGAGCTGTTGGAGAGTGAAGATATTCAACGTATGGATTGACCCGCAAGGTATCCTCGGACCTAAATGCAATCGAACACGTGTGGGACCTTCTCGGGAGACGTTTGGCAGGACGTCACCAGTAGCCAGCAACGATTCCGCAGCTGCGGTTGGCGCTACAAGAGGAGTGAGTCCCGATGCCTCAACAGCTCCTGGACAACCTTGTCCTCAGCATAGACAGACGTTGTATATTCTGCAACGCAGTCAGAGGTGATTATATCCCCTACTAAAGACTGTATTTTTCTTGGCAGCCGCCTGTCACATGGACATTATGGACATTTCTGTGTCTGTTCAGTTCTGCTCGAAGCTACCTTTTCAATAAAGTACCTTTGTATCCTTTGGATTCCTTGTTTGGACGGTTTTGCTCCCTTGTCCCATATTCTTACATCTTGGGGATCATATGGTATGATTTGAGTCGTGGTGGAGCACTTCTGCACGACGTTACATTCGAAAAAGGGTCTCGTCCTTAATTTTTGCATGCCAGTGTATATAGCGTTCGGTACTACCCGCGGTTTTCAGGCATCCACTGGGAGTTTTGGAACGTTTCCTCCGCGGATAAGGAAGAACTACCGTACTGTGATTATTTTCCGTGAAAGAGTTAAAACTTAAGTAGAAACATCATTTTAACATTGTCGCCACCCCACAGACTAGCACCACCCCCACATTCTTCTTGTCGGTGAGACACTTTATAGACGGCTGCAATTGTCCTGGCGAAATATTCACTATAACAGCGATGAAACTGCTCTTTATGTAAAACTAGAAATTCTATGACGAGAATTCCTCACGGTTACCAATTATCGGACGCGAAACGAATTCGACAACATAGTTATGAATCAGTGCTGAGACGGGTCACAGCCGAGCGCGAAGTCTTCGATTGTTGCATCTTTTGACTGCCTGTTTAAATATTATATATCTACAGCCGAAATTTCAAGCGTATAATAGTTATTGGTAGATTAGCGACTAATCCACCGTAGGCCGTACTCTAAGGCCACCAGGAAGTCGTAGCAGCTGGAATTCCTAAAAGTTCATCGTGAGAAGTAACTGACATCAGTCTTTTCTTATATGGGCATTGCGTTTTGAATTCTGAGCATGATAACTTTTAATGTATCTGGTGAAAGTTATTTTATTATTCTTAAGAAATATCTTAGGAATTTATCCTTGGATTTGGGACTCCCAGTTTGCTTAGTTTTGTTGTAAATGCTCAACTTGTCAAAGAACTTGATTTTGTAGATGTCGTGAAACAATATGTTGCCATAAAAGTTGAAAAAAGGTATCATTAAAAAGATTTTTCAACTATTTTTAATAATAATTCAAGGTTAATTTTAAAACCGTAATTAAGTGTACTCTTTAATGATTATTTTTTATTTTTCTTCTTTTGGCAATTAAAATTGTCGTAATTTGTTGTTGTTTCTTCATTAATATTTTATTGAAATATAGGGGAAACTATTTATCTTTTCCTGTGAGATTTTTTATGGCAAACACATTCATTTGCAATTCAAAAAAAAAAAAAAAAAAAAAACGTTGCGTAAAAAAATATTGTATAGTAAATGTTCAGAAGCGCACTAATCTTTCTTAAATACCTTTAGGTGAGAAGGGGGCGCATCCAAGGAATGCTGGCTCTGGAACCCAAAATTTACAATCCCCAGTGATACTTTAGTAGTTCATTTAAGGCGTTCAAATTCTCGATATGCTATGGGAAATATAATCACAAATCTTGGTGCACTGGAGTGATTTACCCAAGTGCTTCATTCAATGAGTTCAGTTCTATCATATCACAGTTTTGTTTCAAATATTGCTTCCTCAGGGTGTGTTCTTTTCCACATGGGTATCAATGTCGTGTAACAAATGACGTGGGTGTTCATATGTGTTAGACTGACTGTAGGGAAATGTTTCTGCGGAAGGTGGTACTAAACCTCAATGCTCAATTTCTATAGATATATAATCTTTGCCAAAAAAAAGCACCCAGAAGAAATACACCAATCTAGATGAAAATAGGTATGTGTAATATACATGTAGAAATGGAAAGGACTTGAACTTCAGAGCAGTTAGGCCATTTATTCGGATAAAACGGCTACATCAGCGGAACAAGACAGTACAGCGTCGCGCCACCTCTTACTCAGATGCAAGCGGTTACTATACGTGTCATAAATGCCTAGAAATGCATATAGTTGACGGATACTGCCCTGAAATAAGGCATGTCAGATGGTGTCTAAATTGCGGCCAGTTGGCTGGAATTCTAAGATGGGCGTAGGTGGCATCCCATCATGTCCAAACATGTTCGTTCGGTGAGAGGTTGGGCGATTAGGCTGGCAATGAAAGGGTGTCGACATTACCGAGGCAGCCTGAGGGTGCCGCGTAGCGTGTGGCCTGGCATTATTCTGTAGAAAAATTTATGGGTGATGCTGCGACAGAAATGGCAACACAACAGTTCGTAGAATGTCGTCGACGTACCATTGAGTCGTGATGGTGGTGCGGAGGACAACCAAGAGTGTCCGGCTATCGTAGAAAATATCTTCCTAGACAGTCACTCCTGTTGTACGCCCCGTGTGCTGTACCACGGTAAGGGCAGAATCCGTGCGTTCGCCGGCTCGTCTCTAGACACACACTCACTGTTTATCGTCGCCAATTGCAAACCGTGATTCATCACGAAACAGAACACGACGCCACAGGACACCATCAAACCGTGGCCCGACACCACTTAAACCGATGCCAATGATGTCCGCCGGTCAATGGTAGGAGGCAGAGTGGCCTTCTCGTATATAGTCTCTGTGACGCAAATCTTCTGGCAACGTTCCGGATGGCCACTTTCGTCCTGCAGACGAAAGTGGCCATGGCTGACAGCGACGAATTCGGTTTTGTTCGTGCGGCTATCACAATCTGTCAACCCTCGCGTTCAGTCACTGCCCTCGCCTCTCCACTTCCCGCGTGTCGCTGGGTTGTCTCCGCTTTAACACATTGGCGGTAACAGCGTCTATTTGCCTCGTCGTTCCGGCTCAAATGTCTTGCGATAAGGCGGCTTGACCCCCAAATCGGCCTCTCTCATCCCAATTTTACATCCTCTATCAAACTCACTCAACTGCTTCTATGGTGCAGGGATCCGACGTCAAGGCATCCACACTGTCCGTGGAGGTTAATTCAACCGCAGTTCGTGTCACAATTGTCGCTGCGTGCGAGCTTTGTTATTGATATACCATCCTGAAAGTGTGGTTCCCATGCTCAGTGGCCGGGTACTGTTCAGTCATGAGTCGTTACTTCTTAATCATTTGCACATTCACTCCTGAAGTACTTGCATGTGGAGTATTATTAGGATCGAACGACTTTCTGTGGGTGCTTCGTTTTATATATACCTGTGTGTGTGATCATCATCAACAATTATAACCAATTCAGCGCTGGACGAAGGCTTCGGCAAGTCTCTTCAGTCAGTCCCTGTCTGGAACAAACCTTCTCCATGTCCCTCTAACATACTTTCGAATTTCGTGCACCAGTCTTCTACATGGACTTCTTGGTCATTTTCTGCCCATCGCAATCCGGTCTAGTATTAGAGTATTCCAACAGTTGCCAGCTATTATGGTAATATGTTCAATCCATAGCTATTTCAGAAATTTTAGCTTGATTATGGTGCCCCAAACTCTTGTCATTTTCCTGTAATTCACGACTTCCTCTTCTTAACTTTCCTAGTAAAAGCTATACACGTCTCCAAGCTTCTTTCAGTTGTCTGCAGTGCCTGAATATCTTTTTTAGTTAAGGTCCACGTCTCTGATTCTTAAGTAAGAACTGGAAGTATGCATTGATTAAACCATTTTCTTTACAGACATAAGGGAAAATTGCTTTTGAAAGTGTAGTGTATTTTTTAAATGCTCTCCGGCTTCAAGTTTTACACCATTTTTTTTTCTTCCATGTGGCCGTATCTTGTCATCTGTTGCCGAATGTCAATGTAAGTATCAGATGCTTCTGACGATTTAGTGACTGATGGAGTAATTTCTCCATCAGTCGCTAAATTTTCAGTGCTTGTAACAGAATTGTACTCTGACGTATATTTAACTGAAATTCTTTCTTTTTTTTTTCTTTTTTTGAAGAATTACCGTAATTATCATAATTTTTATTACAAATCAGTGCAATATTTTGATTTGTTCTGAAAACTAAACAGAATAAATTCTTTTACCACAAAAAAAGGATAATTAAAAACATCAGCGAAAACATGTATATATGCATTTTCTTTCGAAACATTACCAAATGTTAACATTTTCGTTTCTTTAGAAAATATCAAAAGGCATTTCAGTTTTGTAAAATTAGATACATTGTGTACGGCGAGGAACACTGGAAATAAAACATAAGTTTAAAACCCGGGGGAAGTGTCAGTAGACTCAACAAAATCCGATAGAACTTCCCACTCACGGTACAATTATTTAATTACCTACTGGAAGATCAGAAAGCGGAGAAGCTACTGAATAACCAACATGTGCTATTAACGGTGGCGGACATAATGTTGGTTGTCAAGATAGCGACACCATTATGTCGTCAGGGTACAAAAAATGTCAGCAGTAACAATATAGGTCCTCACCTTTTTTTTCAAATATCCGTTTATCTTACTTAAGTTTACAGATGGGTTTCGTGAGGCTCGGACATGCGGCTACAGGCAAAACTGGACCCGAAGCGTTGGGGCTCTGTGTATATAAAAGTAAATTATATACATATATTTCTTTTTTTTTTTAATTCTTAATTTTTTTTTGGGGTGGGGGGAGCGTGATGCTCCAATTTTACCCAAGCATTCATAACATGGACTTCAAGTTGGGCTATTTAAGCTAGTAGTAAGGTTTATAGTTTATATAGGAACTAAATATAATATCACACTTTTATTCGGGTACAACCAATTAATTATAAAGCCCTAGAACTGGGCATTTTTAGCAATCTTCACTCACCCGTGCTAATTTTCATAAAGTTTATATAAAACATCAAGATATTAGTAGTGCGTTTTTACTAATGCAGAATCGATTAAGCAGGGCCTAGGCCTAGGCCTTTTTAACAGTTTTCAGTCCGCTGAGCTGATATTCTTAAGGTTTTCTTAGAAAATCAAATTAATTGTGTTGGAGTTTTACTCGAGCACAAAACATTAATTGGTAGGCCCAAGGCCTAGAGGCATAGTCCTTTTTAGTTATTTTTAGACCGCCGTGACGATATTCATAAGTCTTGCATGAAAGGAACAGTTACGAATGTTATCCTTATTGATGAACTCTTAAAAGGTCCTAGGCCTAGAGAATAATAATTAATATTTGGTGCCTAAGTGAAAACCCAACATTATTAACTTCACTCGTTTTATTTTATTTTATTGGAAGTTTAAGGCCCATCGTGACCAACTCAGAGGGCTAAAAGTAGTCGCCCATCCCCAATTTAGGGTCACTGCTTCCAGAGAAAGGAGAGGAAGCCAGTGCCATAAGACATCCGGGGAGCTAACTTGAACTTGTTATACAAACCTTATAAAAATGAGCACGGCGATCAAAAATTTCTAAAGAGGCCGGAAGCTTTGTGATTAATATTTTGCGACCAAGTACAAGTGAAAAATTATTACCTTGGCTTGTCATGTGACCTTTATGAATATGAGGCGTGTGTTACGAAATGTCGAGAGTATAAAAATGTAGACAGTTCTAATGTCGACAGGGTCAAAAAGTTAAAAGTACTCCGAACGCGGTATTTTTCATCTTTATTTATTGTGTTTTTTTTACAGTATTTATTACTATATTTTTGCACTGTTTTTTGTGTTGCGCATTTTACCCAGTGTTTTGCATTTTTGTTATATTTCGAGCATTTTACTTTCGGAGATTGTAGTAATTTCGACAGGTTCAAAAGTTAAAACTGTCGGCAGTCACAATGCCTACTTCCTTACCAATTTTTTCAAATATTTAGTTTTCGTTTTAATTTTCGATTACTTTAGCTTAAAGATGCGTTTCGTATGTAAGGAAAAACATATTAGCTTCGGGATGCCGCTGTCATTGAACGGATTTTCACGAAATTTGACACAGAACAAAAAACAAGAACAGTTGTTCACTAAAATTTACCCGAAGAACAAAAACAGATATTCACGATAAATGTTTCGGTTCAACTCGTAATTTTGGAACCAAATGGCAGAATGGATTCACTTATCTATTTACATTGGGGAAGGATGTAGATGATGTATAGGGCGGGGGTTAAAACATACGGAGAGCAGTGCTTTAGAAACCCTAATTTAATAGTGTATCTGTGTTCCACTTTGAAAGGGTAAGCGCTGGGTTATTCTATAGCTCAGGACTTAAGTAAGGTGCAAGGACATCAAGTTTTAAGGACAGTACTTAATTCCACTGATATATTTTGAAGTTTGCAAATTTACCGCTATCAGGTATCAATACATCTGGAGAATTCACAGAGTATTACCAGCTCACGAAAGGCAATTCTAGTGATCCTTAGATAGGGTTGACGTAAAATGGGGGTAGGGGCAAATTCCTGATCTGCTTATCTGTTTGCCCGTTTAAAAAGCAATGAATTTCAACAGCTGCCTTCTTATTAACAAACAAAAAAAAGAAGGAATATTTAGAACCTGTCGACCAGGGGTGGCGACTTCTCGAAACTATTTGGGCGGAAGGAAAGGTGTTAAGAGATCAGACGTGGGGGGGGTCGTTTCTTTCATTGTCAGGTGGCAAATAAAAAGAAGGCATAAAAATAAATTACGATATTCTACGTATAATTTGAAACACAATTGTAATTGCTCGTCAGTAAATGAACAAAGAAACAAAAATATTATTTTTGCTGAATATTTTAAGAAATAAAAATTCAGCCGGCGATTTTATAAAAATATTCAGAAGAATTTGTTTTCAAACGTTTTTAAAAAAAAATGAGAAATCAGCGCGGCTACTCTAACAAAGAACGAGATGCGCAAAAAATAAGTCGATGAATAAAGGCCTCTGGAAATTATACGTTTCTGTGTTTTTATTTATTTTATTTTTCATAATTGCTTTTAAACACTTACCACATATCAGAAGAACATGGCAAACACAATACGGGGTTGGAAATAAGTTTCTCATCATATGAGCAATGCTGAATATGTGAAAAAAGTTTTTACTTATTTTGTCATCTAATAACTGTTTTTTAAAGAAATTGCTTTGACCTCATAAAGGGGAGCTTGGTCCATCTTATAAAGAATAATACATTTTTGTAAAGGAAAGAAATGAGTTTTTTGCAATTAGCGCAGCACACGGTACACTGAATACAATGGAAAAACAGTTTTTCTCTGCAAAAATATTTAAACTCACACATTTCGAAAATGACATACACGCGGAAAAACAAAAACCGGTTTTTTAAACAGGACGAAAAATATTGGTTGGGCACTGATTCACCGCGAAATTATTAGGGAAAAAGATTCGCCTTGCCCCTTATAGTCGGCGCCTGAGAAAGAGAGAGAGAGAGAAAAAGACATAATGACTGCGTCGACACTTTGACAGGCGACATTTCATTCCATACTCGCTGTTAAATAAAAGACACAGCGAAGGCGATAAGAGCCAGAACACCAACCAGGCTAACAATATATTTTAGCGTTGAAGGCTAAAATATATTTTTAAGCTTAAAACTTCTCCACCTCTAAGGAGAGTAAAAATTGCCGTTGCTGCCTACAGCCATTCGCCACTCTGATTAAGACCATGATCGAATGGAGAGGATAATTGAATGACATGTTATAAACGTTATAAATTAAACATATAAATTGTGTGTCATTTAAATACTTGTAGCTATTTCGTAAAATAGTGAAATAGCTGTAATTTCGTAGTTTTCAAATATACACGTCTATAATTTTCCGGATGGCAACTCTAAAATTCCGAATTTGAAAATTTTTAAAGTAACTCTGTGCAAAGGGTTTTTTCTTTACAGTTAAAAATTTATATCCTGAAAAAATTTTAAGATCTTTGGCGTCCAAGATTTTAATTTTTCCACGAAATTTCCCTCTAGATGCGATCAAAATTATTAATCGTTATACTGTTTGTTTAAGTACTATTTAATTTCGACCACAACTCATTTTCTGCTTAAAAGTTTCATAAGGAAAAAGACAACCACTAATTAAATTCCTTTACGGGAGGTAGTAGTAGAAAATTGTTTTAATTTGAAGTGCCAATGTTAAAACACTTTTAAAAGTAGAACACAATTTATTTTCACCTTGATGGCTAAAAGATATTGTTGATTTTAGAGTTTTTTTTGTAACCCATTTTTTAATTTCCTCCTGGAACTGAAAGTTCCGCAAATTTTATGAACGACGAAACTTTGAACATCTTTATATTCATTTCAGGATCTTTAAGGCAACAAAGAATTCAACAGTCTAATTTACAGCCAGAATCCCAAGACAAAGGAGAGATCCAAGGTTAAAGCACAGACACTGCATTGTATCAGGATTTCAATAAAGACGCACCTTAACGATATTTGAAATCCCAACGCCCTAAAGCACGGAAAGTGCGAGTGCAGAGGGATTAGGGATTAACTGCTGATGGGTATTTGCTGTACAAACTGGAATTGGGATATCAGAAAACAATAAATTCCTTATGGAATCTAAATATTCATGAAAAACAGGTGCACCCTTTTCTAGTAATGCACCTGAAATTTGGGACACAACAATGAACCCATTTAACTACACAAAAAATTATGCGCTATATCTTTATGTTGGTGTATGCGTATTTTTTCTCTCGTAATGTGTAAAGAAAAAATATATATCTTTCCTGAAAAATACCGTCTAATTTCGTGCCTAGAACGGCAGATTTATACAAGAGTATCCTTTCGTCCAAAGGGGTGCCGACGGAAGGGGATGGGTCGGTAGATAGTTGTAGTAGTCTTCGCATTCCTGCCCATAGAAACTTCGAAAAGATCGAAATGATGTTTCTTAAAAAGTTTGAAATAACCACGACATATAATTTCGTTGTACGGATTCTACAAGTAGAAAAGTTCCTTGTGATTAAACGTTTGCCTATTCTTCTTTTTATTTCAAAGTTTTAAGACCACAATGAGCAAACAAATACCAGTTCTCACTCTAGATTACAAACCGGGGCACCTCAGTCGCTACCGCTAGACGGCTGGGCATCCCGGTCTTCGATAAATTTTCCATTCTTTTTCAATTATTTTTGTTAGGTGCTGAGCATTTTTGGCACTCATTGATTCAGGCCAGAACTGATTCATAGGATACACTAACTTTTGTCTCTCTTATCTAGGTTAAATTTAATATTTTCAAGTTTATGATACGAAATAAAATTTGCTTTGAAAAGCCTCAGAATGTATTCAATATACACTGCTGGCCACCCAAAATGCAACACCAAGAAGGACACGAAATAGCAAGGCAGAATTTCTGGACACATAACAACAGATACAAAGATGAAACGATTGAGCTTACAGGACCATGCGACTTGCGGAACACGCATACATCAATAGTTCGTGTGGCCCCAATGGCTGGCAACAACGGCCGCTACACGCCGCGGCATCGAATGAAAGAGGCTTTGGATGTTGGCTTGGCGTATGTCGGTCCAGGCTGCTTCCACACGTTGCCACAGTTCATCAGGCGTAGCCGCGGGTGGTGCTTGCCAGGCCACTCGGTTGCCGATCAGCGACCAGACGTTTTCGATGGGCGACATATCGAAAAAACAGACGGGCCACGTCAGCGGTGACACCTGGTGGGCCGTGAAGAATTGTTGCACGATGCGTGATACGTGCTGGCGCGCATTTTCCTGTTGAAACGTGGCCGCTGGCAGGTCCTGCAGGTGAGGGAGAACTACAGGCTCCAAAACGTCGGAGATGTAGCGGTGGGTGTTGAGTGTACCCGCGATGCGTACCGTGGTGCCGCCACACGCGGATCCGACCATCGTGGTGTTGCAGGCAGAAGCGGGATTCGTCGGAGAAGACAATGTCTTGCCATTCCGTGGTCCGGGCGTGGCGTTCAACGGGCCACAGCCGCCGCACTCGCCGGCGGTGTAACGTCAACGGTAATCGGAGCTATGAGCGCCGTGCGACAAGTCCCCGTTCCTGCAGATGACGTCGAGCGGTACGTGCTGACAGATGTTGTTGCGCAACACACCCGAATTCCTGCGCTAACGCTTGTGATGTGGCGGTGCGAGCCGTCAATGCCCGTCGCACAACATGCCGGTCCTCTCGTTCGGTTGTGTGCCTCGGCTTCGGCAATCTCTCACGTTGATCCGTCCGTCACTCCTGCACCCACCGAATCCATACTCGCCTCACTGTGGCTGAATGTCGTCCCACACGGGCGCCGATGTCTCGGTACGATAAACCGCTGTCGCGATGAGCCACCATTGGTTCTCTGTCAAATTCCGAAACCTGCTGGAATGCCTGCCGTATTCTGCGACGAGGCATCAGGAAGCTTTCCACACACAGGTCCGGCAGAACAACACACTTCCACTACTTACACCCCGCCTTTTGTGCACCCTTCTTATAGTGCTTCTCAATGGCGTGCTTGGCACACATGAATTGCATATGCCCTGCAATGCTAATCGTTTGCATGTCCTTCCGCGAGCGACGGATGCTGCGAATTTCAGGCCAATCGGATGCTTCCTTCTTGGTGTTGCATTTTGGGTGGCCAGTAGTGTAGAAAGGCAAAAAAATCTGGGTTAGGTGCTTACGAATGTTCAAATCACTTTTCAAAACTACTGTTTCAATCGTCTGTGTTGTTGTTTCTAGTAGGGTGGAGCGAAAATAGTCGTGTTTTCAATATAAAATACCTGTATGTCCAAAGGTGGCGCGCTAATGAGTTCAAAGGATGTCTAAAATTTCATTTCGATCAGACTGCTTTTAACAGTGCCTCAACCACCCTGAACTTTCAAGTGCCGTTAATGAACTGTGATTGTTAGCGTGGCAGATTTGCCTCTTCGACCTTCCGCCCCGCTCAACACTCAACGCAACAGTGTTGACTGTTGAAATTGGTATTGTTGTCAGTTGTGCGATTATGAAAAGAACTATGTCTGAAACTAGAAAGGACGTTCAATGTGATGTATTTGAAGCACCGTGAAAATTGAGAGACAACGTATTACAAATTTATGTTTATATGATTCAAAATTATATGCTGATAAGTCTAAATTTACTAGAAGCTCTCAAGAAGAAATGCAGCCAACTCTAGGACACATTTCTAACTATTTGATGGCAGCAGTTAAAATTATATAGGCTAAGACTTTTTTTGATTGAAGGTTTAAAACAATTATTTATTGGACTTGGTTGACAGATACATTGACATATAAAAGCAGACATATACAGTATAAACATTTTCTGTACAGAGACAGTTTTACATCACTAAGTACAAATCAAACATGATACTTAGTATGCCAAATGATCAATATACACAGAGAGAGCTAGTGTAGAACAAGTAACACCAGAGAACTAGAGCATATCAAACATGGTACACAGTAAGTCAAATGATCAATGTACATTGTACACAAAGAGCCAATATTAATCAAGGAACATACGGAGATCCAGTACCGAAAGACAAGCACAAACGTCCATGCCTCACCGAGATTCGAATCAGGACTCATCTCGGAAGAATTATCAGAAGCCATCGCTTATACCACTGCACCACTGGGGTGGCAAATTACATGGACATCATGCATTTTTAGGGGGAGGGGGAGGCTGCTTAACAACCACTGTTAGCAACTCAATGGGCCGTAAGAAGTCGCCCGTCCCAAATTTAAGGCCACTGGCTCCAGGGAAGGGAGATAATCAGTTCCGTAAAACCAACACAACACCTATGATGCGCCGGGATTCGAACCCGGACCCCTTTTGTACGAATTGACATAATCCAGGGCTTAGCCCATTGCGCCATCGGGGCGTGCCCTAAAATTTCTATCCAGTTGTGTCCGATCAACAGATTTTACACATGATTATTGAACTTCACAAAAAAGTATGTAAGTATAAAATAAATGCAATTAAATCTAGATGCATCGTTAGTATAAAAACAAGTCTGAACTTCCTCTGGTGTCTGCGGAAAATAAGCTTTTTCATGTATCAGTGTTCAAGGGTTGTGACCATTCGTTGTGTAACAGCTAACCAAAAGCTCAAACCGATCCAATAGCTAGAAAAATTACTGTAGGCTCATCAGATCTTAAAACTAGCCAAAAGCTCAAACGAGCAATATGCAAAAAATATGAAGCAATTAAATTTTTACGGCCAAGTCTTTAACTTCGCAATCAGGTCTAGCTTCAGATAATTCAAGTAGCGGAAATACAGAGGAAAAGGAGATTGGTGATTACGTTAAATCTGGCATTAAAAGTATTGGGAGTCAAAATGTATCTGGTTTGGAAACAAAAAATGCAAAGCACATGTGGACAAAGTTGCCAAGTGTAGCACAGGCCTCTAAGTGGACGGGAGTTTCTAAAACGCTGCATATTTCCAAATAATCCTGGACTACACTGTTGTCCAGTATTCAAGTCCAGAAGGAATAGCGGGCAAAAAAATCTCAGTCGCTCAATGAAATGCTACGATCTTTTCAGGACATAAGGAAATCGACACGAGAAACAAGTATTGGTAGAGAAATATGCATATCAGTTAGTAAAATGCTGTCCAAGTAAGCGGGAAGAGGCAGAAGCATTTCGCGTTGACAGAGCGTGGAAGAAATTTCCGCTGGCTGCATTTTATTTCCTCTTGTTTTCTCAGATTTGCGGATTACCAGTGCTACTGTTCCTGTCAGTAGCGTTGGTAATCCACAAACTATGAGTTATTTTTTTCTTTCTTCGCTATCTGTTACTTTGCTTTAGCAAAAAGACGAATTAGCGTGTCGGGCCACCCGAAGCTCTGTGACTCCGGCATGGCAAATTTATTGTACCGTCTAGAGAAAATAAAAGTCTGTCCTAATGGAAAATATACCAATATTAACATCCTAAATGCTCTTGTTGAAATTCTCAACTACCCGGAACATTTACATTGTGCAGTGTCTAAATAACAGACTATTTACAGTAAAATAAACAAACAGGGAGAATCAGTGATTATTTTTCTGCTTTGATCTATTAAACCTTCAAGCCTCGTATTTATTTACACTAGTTAATATTCTTAACTTTGTTTCCATAACATTGGTGAAATAACGTGGTTTTAACCAATTTCGGGGTACTGAATTCAAATACGACTGTAAATATTCTCCATCACGTACAGATTTTTGTGTATGAATATTTGTTATTCTTCCAGATACATACGAGTGTTGTACCGAAAGTAATGCAAATGTGGGCACAACCTTTTTTGTTATTAACTGACAGAGGTCGTTAAACTCGAACGTGTTGGTAGAGTAACACTTTCGCTATAAAAAGGTACTATCCAACATAGTCTCCATCACAAGCGATGCATTTGCGCCATCGTTGAAGCCAACTCTCGAACCCTCTTTGAAAAAATTCAGGTGTGGATTGTTTTACCCAACTTCTTCACAGCCACTTTCACCTCGTCTGTGTCATCAAATTGTTGGCTCCGGAGACTGTCCTTCATTAGGCCGAACACGTGGAAGTCTGAGGGTGCTAGATTTGGGCTGTATGTTGGAAAGGGGACCACTGGTTAGCTTAATTTGCTGATTACCTGATTTGTTCCAAATGTGCGTGTGATCTCGCACTGTCATGCTAAATGTGGATCCTTTTCATATTCTTGTTCGGTATCTTCCTCCTTAAGGCTTCTTAAGCTTCTTGAGTTTGCTTCTTCATCTTAGGGAACCGGTCGGGCCCTTGGAATTCGATATAGACATCAAAAGAGCAGACATGCCCAAACGAAATTTAAGACTGCTATTGGACCGCAGATGAAACTGCTATCGAAACAGAATTTTTCTAAGAAAATTCTGTCGTGCCTGTTTGTAATATCACCAAAATCTTACAATGAATAGAACGACAAGTGTAAACTGAACGAAATATCTTTTTAAGAATCGGCACGATTTACAATAGCATAAGTGATTAGATATTTTGTTAAATTTCAAGTTACTAAATTCCCCAATTAGTGTACTTTTGATCACATCTTAGGTATTTTCACTGGTCCAAGACTAATTTTGGTATAATAGACATTACTGTATTTGAACATATGAACTTACATTAAAAAATTAAAATACAAATCTACATCTTTTTTTCAAAAGTCGAAAAGTTAAAGACGACAGTGACAGTCAAATTCGATTTTGTTTCCTGAAATGTATGGATTAAAAAAATTTTAACACGATTATAGCTTACAGTGATTGAATACGTATCTTTTAATCTCTTTTAGGATAGAAAATATTGTCTGTGATAAATGAAAACACATTTTTGCATCAGAATAACAATGCACAATAAATTAATTATCAAGAAGATAGTTGCTCTCAAAGCTGTCCGGCTTTAAAATAATTTGCATAGGGGTGATCAACAACCCCAGAAGACGTGTGAGAGGATATGTGGTCAGTGTCTGCAGAAATGGAACGAAAAAAGATATTTTAAAACCATCCAATTATGTTCATTGGTATGGCTACCTGGAGTAATAGAGAATTTACCTAATTGAAAGCTGAAATTACCATCGGAAATTAATTTCACGTAAGGGGGGAAATTGTGCTTCAAATATGTGCTGGAAAAACGTTTTTGTTTTTTAGTTTTTATTAAGAAACTCAATAGAGAACCAAACGATAAACCTGTTGGCTAATCTTTAAAATGGCGCTAACGACCCATTTTAAAGATTAGCCAACCGAGTTTTTCCCATGGAAACAATAGCTGCTGACCTTAATTAATATTAGTTTGATTTTTTATTCTCGTTTTATCGTTCCTTTCGACATATTTTAATTTCTTGTGTGACATGTTCTTATTGAGAAATATGTACTTTGAATTGACTCTTTCGGAATTCAGTTTTACGTATAACATTCTTGAAAAACTAAACAATGTAACATGTTTTAAATGTCAGCTCTTAATCAAACTGAATGGGTGGAATTCCACTAATAGCTTCATTAAGGTTTGTTACTTTCAAAATGGCGTTTATCAAGTTTCTTGGACATTCTTTTGTCCTTTGTACAATACGGCTACCTTATACCAGCAAAGCACGGAAATTTTGGAAGCGGGATCTTTGCTATTTAAAAACCTCCTTTTTTTAACAATTTCCCTCAAATGACCCTCCCTCTGATTGATCAAATGATCAAATCTGAATGTAAGCTGCAGTGGATTTAAAAAGGGGAGCGCCCGGTGACTAATTCCTAAAATTCCTGTTCATTTCCTGTCTACTGGTATACTTTTAGTTCGTGTAACAGATTTATCAGTGGAAACATGTTGAATGAACCACTAAGATATATTCGGACTGAAACGCAGTGGATACAGACGTTTGCGCTTCTAAGAGTAACAATATTCGCAGCCGTCGAAACGGGATAGGAGTAAAAACTGCAAGGAATATAATAAATAAATACATCGCTCTTTCCACGTTCTAGAAACACATAGCAACCGAAAAATTGTTTTCAGCCGCCGCCGTGGAATTGGATCACGGAACTCTCGATATCTAGCCGAGCGCGTTAACTTTAACAAGGAATATATTTTAAGCCTGAAGGAATCTCACCAGATTTTGAAAGAAACATCCAAGGTATTAAATGTTTTTTGTAGTAACCTCCATACTTAATTATACATATATTCTCGTTTTCGTCAGTGTTTCTATTGTTGCAAATTTTTCTTTGTGGCATCCATATATGCGCCATTTTAGATAATGTGAAGAATTGTGATTACAAAGCGTGCGAAAAGCAACTGGGAAATGAGCATTGAAGTTATATCGTTATTTTTTTATTCAGGCTGTTATAATTGTTCATTTAAGTACACGGAATTTTTAATTGCATTTATTGTCCATGACTACTTTTAACTGTACAGTTGATATCTGCGCGACAATTCAACTACAGTTGAGTTTTGTGCAGAGGAAAGAATATATCTCTTCAGCAGTATGATCAGACACAGCGGAACGTTTTTTCATACGCTTATAGAATATCTCGCTCTTGCAAGAAATTCTCGTGATAATTTCATACGAGGAAGTGAAATCATGTAATTTCGTTACGCGTATATATAAGGGTTTGAGAAAGATACCCGTAGCCATGGAAATATCGGCGATGCGGGATATGTGCGTTAAACCTCGCTTATACGTTTTTTTTATTTTATAGAAATTTTTGCGTTAATTCCGATATTTTATTTCTGACGGGTTGTAATTCGGTTATATGTAGTTCATTTATTCGCTTTAGGTTAAATTTTGAATTTGAGATTATCAAAAACACACGATCCTTTGATTATTTTGCATGTAACGTGGAATCTCAGTAGCTTAACCTTGAAATTTATCGAAGGCCCAACACTGAGCCATCGTCTTTTACCCTTAAAACGCGGTTGCTCAACGTTGGGTTAACTTTGACTTGCGACTCTATGAAAAATGAGACAGCTTTTTGCAAGCACGAAATAGGTATTGCAACTGAAAACTTACAAAATAGAGTTCACAGTCTCTATTTTCTCTGAATTCAAGAAATTTAAAACAAACAAGAATTAGTGAATATTTCACTCGGTTATAAGCTAAATCAGCTAGTGAACAAACAGCTTTGAAGGAGCATATGTAAATGTGTATTGAACATAAAATAAAATCGTACTCAGAATTACTACCAACTATTTCAAAGGTAAGGTATTGTTATACATGTATTGAGAAAATAACGTCACACCGAACTCTTTTCTTATAGCGAAATTAGAATAAATGAAATTAATACAAAAGTTGAAATAAGCATATGCTTTCAGCCAGCAGACAAGGCATACATATAGCATGTCCTACATTACAAATTAGCGAAATCTAAAATTACGACGTCTCCCACCTCCGTCTATGTTCGTCAATTTTCAGAGACATTCAAAATTCTAGAATAGTGTTCAACACTTTAAAATTTTTGTACCGATTTTTACATTTAAATGTTCTTAATTGGGTAATCGCTTATTTTGGGCAGTTCCTTAGGAAGACGTATTAAATCCTTTGCTTATATTTTTTTCCTCACGGTGTGAGTTCTCGGAAGTTAATTTTGTTTTCAATCATATTTATGAAAGTTCAGGATCTTTGGAGGGACGGGGGAAATGAAAGGTTTCATTCGTTTTCTCCAAGTTTCAACATTGTTTTAGGACTATTCAAACTGTTACATAACATTTCGGAATCAAGATTTTCGAAGTGTAGAAATCATGCTTGCTCGAGATTTTTGAAGTTTGGAAATTTTGCTTTATTATTTTCGAAATGTGGAAATCATGCTTGCTCGAGATTTTTGAAGTGTGAAAATAATGCTTTATTATTTTCAAAATGTGGAAATCATCCTATAGTCAAAACATAAATGGTTACCTACAAAAAGAAGTGATTTGTTTACCTTCTGTGAAAGTTATAAAAATTTTGTATAACTTTCCATGGAGAATATATTTATTTTCAAAGCATTCCGACTGACATTCACAATTCACATTACGGACAGTATTTTAAATTCCTTATTTCCAGTATATTTCTTTATAATCCTTCTAACTCATTTCTTTGAGCACTTTGTGTTGTATTTAACAGTGTGACACTCTCGAGAAATTAGTGGCTTTATTCTTCTTATCTAAAGTATTAATTTCAGATTTGTTTTCTCGCATGAAACAAGGCATTTTTGCGATTTTAGTGATTTCGTGATGGCTGTGAAACTTATTTTACCATATGACTTTTTATTTGTTTCCTCCATTGTGTGTTTTGATGTTCTAAGCAGTTATGCGAAACCTAGGATTCATGCAACTGAAATAAATCTGAAAATAATATTGCTTTTTCCTTAATTTCATTTTTGAATTATTTGCTTTACAAAATTTAACTTACATAAGCAGAATGCATTCTTTTCTTGTTTGTTTTTTTGTTAAAAAGTGTTTTCGTATATGCGAATACTTTATTACCGTTCATGCTCAATTCAATTTTCTTCTAATTTCTTTGTAATAAAGGGAGAATTTGGGTTATGTTATTCCGGGGAACATCAGATTTTCCACATTTCTATTAAACTGATATTAGTTGTATAACCCTGTTTCGTTTGATCTCTAATAGTTTTTCTATCTTTGTTGTTTTATTCATTTATTTTATGTTTCCCATCCTTTCAATCATAATTTTTTTCCATAAATATTCTTTCTTGATTTCGCTTACTGTGCCTTCTTATTTCTTTTTAATTTCATGGTAAAAATGCTTTACGATACAACAGCTTCGAAATTTTCTCACAAATTGCATTGTTTTTGTTAGAAAAATTACTTTTCCCAATTTTTCTTCGGAAGCATTTTCGCTGTCATTATTAAATTGCTAACAAGCAACCGTACACTAACTTTAGTAACAAAAAAAATAATAGAAGTCCGATTTATTGGCATACGTCTATAAATGAACTTTTCCAAGCTTTCACACATCAACCAGATGGCTTTATCTAGGAAGAGAGGCAGAACTTCAATCTGAATAATAAAATGCTACAAGCGGTCTATTGTTCAAATTGCAGTTTCAAGTGTTCTATTATTTAATAACAAATTCATTATCCAACTGAGTGATTTGCGAAAGCTTCGAAACTTTTGTTTATAGGTTTGCCCAATAAATCGGATTTCCAGTATGCTTTTTCCCTCTCATTATGCTTTTGGAGAACTGAAGAACTTTTACAGTTTTACTAAAATGAAACTGATGCTATTTTCCATACAATATTGTTTCGTTTTATAATTGATTTGTCATTAAACAAAAAATGCCCGTTTCAGCCATGTGGTTAATGTTTTTTACCAGTAAAATAGCCAGCTGCAAGAAAAATTAAAATAAATTATTTTTCTCGGTTACTAACAAAATTTCGAAAATAATAGTTTAATAAAATACCAGTAAAGTTATTTATTAACTAACATATTAATTAACTTTAGTTATTAATTTTAATGTATCAGTTATTAATTCATTTTGAACTAGTAAAGGTATTTTAAACTTTTGTGGCTAACATATTGACTTTACGAAAATATACAATGCGTGTTCAAATTACCGAAAAGCAAGAAATAAAACATTAAACGCAAGAATGGACTCAGGGATTTTGGTAATATACAAAACAACTAAAAATGCATATGAAATTTCTAATTTATCATGTTATAACTTTCAAATACTTACAATGTCATAAAATCTCAAATATTTGTTCATCGCAAAACTTTTGATAAAATCCTAATCTTTTTGTTCAAATTACTGGCATAAAAAATGGAAGAAAGGCCCAAATCAGAAATGGAGAGATTTGCGTAATCTGCTTACTGTGATCCCGAGAAAAGCATTTTACATTAACATAATTTTCTGCGTAGCAAATACTGTACTTATATCCCTTTCTCTCTCGGTTGTACTTCTAAACATCTCCAAGCGCCAGACTCTGACCATTCATTCGCGGGTCCTCCCCAATTCAAGGCTTGTGCGAGGCATTGGTCATTTAGTTGTTCTGCGGTACAACCCTACTCCCCCTCCCTGGAATTAACGGCCTTAATGTGGAAGGGCTACTGTTTATATCCCTTAGTTTTAATCATGTTGGTCTTCAAACGCTGAAAACCAAATAATAAAAATCTTACACTCTTTTTTCCAACATTGTCTTCTCCCGAAAAAAAAACTGTTCATTAGCATCGTTACTGGAATTTCCCATTTTGAGCAATATGCATTGCTTCCATTTCATTGTTTTCCTATTCTTGGCGTTTTTTAAACAGTGTTGTATTAAAATCAGCAAAACAGAAATCTTTCACAAAACCGTTGCAAACACTTTGTCTGTAATATATTTTCCTGTATGTGCTTCGTATATTATATACCTGATGCTAACTTCACGGGAAACAAAAATACTGATCATCATGACGTGAAACTCGTTTCACGGGCTTTCCAGGTGACTTTTCCTAGCCTCTTCCAACAATGTAATCCAAGACAGAATTTTCTTAAGTAGCAGAATGATATAATACACTACCGGTCAAATAAAATATCCGTTTGCAGGATTAGCGGAGGTGTTAGATCTTGGTGAGTTCTTGATTCTCTGCTGGATGTATCTGATATTTGTTCATATTTCCGCAGTATCTATGGATAAGTTTGCCTTAGGTTGTGTCTTTCCTAAAATACACGATATGAAATCGAATGGCAAATCCCTAACTTGCTGTGATAGCTGCTTCATCTTTATTTTGTTCTGCGGAATTTTGTACGCAGCAGCAGTTGAATATATTTCGGTTGGAAAGTAAAAATACCGTTCTTGGTAAAATAATTACACTGCTGGCCACCCAAAATGCCACACCAAGAAGGACACGAGATAGAAAAGCCAGACTTACTGGGCACATCCAAAGATGAAACGTTTGAGCTTACAGGCCCGTGCGACTTGCGAAAGACGCATACATCAATAGTTCGTGTGGCCCCCATGGCTGGAAATAACGGCCGCTACACGCCGCGGCATCGAACGAAAGAGGCTTTGGATGTGAGCTTGGGGTATGTCGGTCCAGGCTGCTTCCACACGTTGCCACAGTTCATCAGGCGTAGCCGCGGGTATTGCTTGCCGGGCCACTCGGTTGCCGATCTGCTCCCAGACGTGTTCGATGGGCGACATATCGGGAGAACAGGGAGGCCACGGCAGCAGTGACACCTAGTGGGCGGTGAAGAATTGTTTCACGATGCGTGCCACGTGTCGGCTTGCATTTTCCTGTTGAAACGTGGCCGCTGGTAGATCCTGCAGGTAAGGGAGAACTACCAAAACGTCGGAGATGTAGCGGTGGCTGTTGCGTGTACCGGCGATGCGTACAAGAGGGGTGCGGGTGTCATATCCAATTGCGCCCGAAACGAAAACGCCAGTCGTCGGACCGGTATGGCGATGCATAATGCAGAAGTCATACAGTCTCTCGCCGCGGTGCGTCTACACGCGGATGCGAACATCGTGGTGTTTCAGGCAGAAACGGGATTCGTCGGAGAAGACAATGTCATGCCGTACTCCAGGTGCGGCGTTCAACGGCCCACTGCCGCAGCACTAGCCGGTGGTGTAACGTCAATGGTAATCGTTACAATGGGCGCCCTGCGACAAGTCCCCGGTCCTGCAGACGACGTGGAACGGTACGTGCTGACACAGGTTGTTGCGCAACACCCCGTAATTCCTGCGCTAACGTTCGTGATGTGGCGGTGCTATCCGTCAATGCCCGCCGCCCAACATGCCGTTTCTTACCTTTGGTGGTGTGCCGCGGCTGCGGCAATCGCTCACGTCGGTCCGTCCGTCCCTCGTGCACCCACCGAATCCATACTGGCCTCACTGTGGCTGGATGTCGTTCCACACGGGCGAGATGTCTCGGTACGATAATCCGCTATCGCGATAAGTCACTATTCGTTCTCTGTCGAACTTCAAAACGTGATGGAGTGACTGCCGTATTCTGCAACGAGGCATCAGGAAGCTTCCCACGCACAGATCCGGCAGCACAACACACTTCCACTACTTACACCCCGCCTTCTGTGCATCCTTCTTATAGTGCTTCTCGGTGGCGTTCGAGGCGCACATGATTTGCATATGCCCTGCAATGCTAATCGTTTGCATGTCCTCTCACGGGCAACGCATGCTGCGAATTTCAGGCCAATCGGATGCTTCCTTCTTGGTGTTGCATTTTGGGTGGCCAGCAGTGCAGTTCTGTTGGAATTTGCAATCGAAAGCAAATTTTTACATTCAATATCAGTGCTCATTTTATATAATTCTTTTCCCGATTAAAAAAGATAAAGAATTATGTTTATTTGTCAAAATGCTCTTGAAATTGTAGGCTCATAGTTTTCTTTCTCTTGGTTGAAGGTCTGAAGTAATCATCATGGACGTAAATGAAGACACTGACGGAAACGTTGCTCCCAATATGCCACCCTACATTACGAAGACAGCAAAGAAGAAATCGGGAAGCAAATCATGTAAAGCAGAATATTCTACAACTAGGCGACGTGAAGTTTCAGATCCGGCACGAAGTGCGGGATGTCACTACGCTTATATTATTATTAGAGAAGACAGAGAGAGAGATTTGTGCTTTGAACTCTAAATTAAGAGAGTTAGAAAATAAACTGATTTTAGACATGTTTCTCAGCGATTAGGATTTAAAAAATTTAAATCAGTACACCCCTAGACGTTGTCTTATGTGCATTTAACTTGAGCAAAACAGTTAAATAAATTTCGAGTTAATTTCTAACTTAGTGTCATTTCTTTCGTGTATCTTTTATTCGAACAAAACTAATTAATGTTAAAGGATTTTAAGAACAAATTATGTAAACATAGATATTAGTCGGACGTTTCAAAAAATAAAATAAGATATTTGGGAAACGAACCAAGTTGGAAAGAATTCACAGAAGTTTGTCAATAGGAAGCAGAGCGTTCACGGGCAACAGCATTAGTGACACAACTGGTTAAACAAAGTTAACATATTAATTTCGATGCTTGAGTCAGATGGTCATTCTGCTGTGATGAACCTTGTTTTTAAATTCGCAGAAATTTGTTGGTAGGGGAAGAACAGAGTTAAATGGCAACGGCTTCTGTAACACAACAGGATAATAACTATATATTTCGTAATTCCGATCCTCGAGCCGCACGTGGTACTCATCAAAGATGCAACTCGGTTTTAAAATATAACGTACTGGATCAATCAGAATATTACTTATTCATCTTTCATTTCGCCACATTGGTGGCGAAATATCCTCGAGCCACACGTGGTACTCATCAAAGGTGCACCTCGGTTTTAAGATATAACGTACCGGATCAATCAGAATATTACATATTCATCTTCCATTTCGCTGCCGTGGTGCTTACTCGAGATTTTTGAATTGTGGAAATCTTGGTTTATTATTTTCGAAATGTAAAAATCATGCTTGCTCGAGCACTGGCTTCGGACCATTCGATCTCGATGGGTTCCGGTAAATACCCCGGTGAGGCATGAATGTTTTGTTTGCCTTAAGACACTAGTTTTCTATCTTCCCTGGAATCAGTGACCCTAAATTAAAGACAAGCGACTGCTAATAGTCCATCCAGTTGCTCAAAGTGGTCGTTAAACCACCAATTAAAAAAATTCGTTCCCTAAATCAGTTTACTTAACTTACGAAGTTTTAGATTTGGTAATATTTGGAAAAACAAAACTACAGAAAATGCAAATGTACGAATTCATCATAATCATCATCATCATTGTCAACCATTATCAATCCATTGCTGGTCGAAGGTCTCCCCAAGTTTCTTCCACAATGAACTGTCTTGTGCCAGTCTCCTCCATGTTACTCCTGCATAATTTCGAATAATATCCATGCATTTCCCATGTGGTCTTCTTCTGGGTCTTTTACTGCCCCTTGGATTCTAGTCTAAAATTTCGGATGTACATCAATGGTCTGTCCTTATGGCAATATGTCCAGCCCATTGCTATGTCAGGGATTTTTGTGTTCCACGAGTTAGTCTTCTTATCTCTCCTGGTTACACCAAGTATGCACCTTTCCATGCTGCTTTTAGTTGCCTGTAGTCTTTTTATGTCTCTTTGAGTTAAGGTCCACGTCTCTGCACCATACGTAAGCACTGAAACGATGCATTGATCAAACACTTTTCTTTTAAGGCATAATGGCATATTGTTCTTGAAAATTATACTGTTTCTTCCAAACGCTCTACTGGCAAGTGTTACACTTTGATTAATTTCTTCATCAATGTGATCCTCACTTGATATCTGCTGTCCAAGCTAAATGTAGGTATTGGTTATCTCCAGCTGTTCCCCATCAATCGATAAATCCCCATTTCCTGTAAAAGCATTGTACACCACTTTTGTCTTCTGAAAGTTCATTTTCAATTCCACTTCTTTACTCTTGTCAGCAATTTCCTGAATCATACTCTGCAGCTATCATGGGGTATGTATTAATTATGGACAGGAAAGCAAATAATAAGTTATAGCATTTGCCAAATTTGGAAAAATAGAGAATGACGGGTTACGAGTACAAGGAGTTAAAAATATTTTTACTGTTCGATGAAGATAATTCAACAGGTCAATGCGGATAAAACAACATCAATAACTTTTTTGGACAACTGCAAACAAATTAGCAAAAACTCTACATCATTTATATGACATAGCATACGATTCACAAGCCTAAATTTTTTTAATGCCGTAAATACAGCACTCAAGGGTTGCCGAGCTTTCGCACTGCACTGGGAGGTTTTGTCTGGGCTTTATTCTGAGATAGAACCGTGAAAAACAACGCTTAAGCAACTTAAAAAACATGCTGATACCTTATATCAATCAATCGTTCCGCTCACGTGAATGTCCGTGGTTGATAGATCATGCTCACGTACTATGGGAACACTATTGACTATTTCTCCGGCATTTGTTCAGAAGATTTCTCCTGGGACTGATAATTCCAAAGGCAAGCATTCGTTGCATGGGTCAGGATGAGTTATGATTTCTACCAATCAAATGATTTGAGAAACCTTATGAACAGATACCGGAGAAAAGGTCAACAGTGTTTACCCTACTACGTCAGATATATACTACCAATCTTCACGCGAACGGTATAGTTGATTGTTCCAAAGTATCCAACATTTCGGATTTGTACCAGCATTGTCTGGTACAAATCCGAAATGTTGTTAGTTGGGATATAAATAATTTCTTGAAGATGAAATATTTCTCTTTCGGTGTTTGTTGTATTATTCCGGACATCACTGATGATATGACTTATTTTTTAACGCATTTTCTTAACAAATCAGCGTTTTTCTTATTCTTACAAATATTTCTTGCTAAATCTATCACAGAAGAAATATTTTTTTTAATTTTTTGCCGCCCTGTTTGCGTAGTGGTCTAAGCGCTGGCTTGTGACATTTGGTCCGCGGGAGGTCCGGGTTTAAATCCCGGTGAGGTATGGGCGTTTTGTCTCCCTTTTCCTGGAACCAGTGGCCCTAAATTAGGGACGCCCGACTGCTTATAGCCCATTGAATTGTTCACGGTGGTCGTTAAAATTTCAATAAAAAAATTTTTTAGAGCACAATTAAAGTTAAAAATCGTTACGTTCCCAGTCCGCTCTAGAAACAGGGCCATTCCCGTGACATGTACAGTTGTTGACACAGTGCGGAGAAGTGGATATATCACGCATTAAACTTTAATTTCCGTAAATATGAATGTTTTCTCATTTATAAGTCACTGTTTTCTATATCAAGGAGGGGAAATCGAAGAAGCCATTTTTCTGTTTGTTTTCAGGGAATCTAAAATCGGAACTCAAAACTGTCTATCGTAACACATAAAGTCGTTTCCTCTGTACACATAGCGCCAAGTGCCGCTGTAAGTGACTGTACGCAGGGCACTCTCGCCTACGCTGATCAAGCCAACATTTTTTCAGAAAATACGGAAACGTTCCGGGATTTGAATAATTATTCATTTTTAATTTTTTTAAGGTTTCAACATTTGTAGCAAAATTTTCCGTTACGACCTACTTTAATTTTTATCTTGGTACTAATAGAACTACATGTTTTTATTTCCATCGATGCCAAACATGACGCTACTGTAAATATAGCGCGGTACAGTTCCAGGGATACATGTAGCGCCTTACTTCCAAAAGCACTACGGCAGTGGGCCAATTACGTCCGTGCGATTCCCGTTTAAGCGGATTAAAATATCTAAAATCAACTAAATCATGATCTGTAAGATATACGCGGAAATATTTTAAAGTATCTTTTATAGATCATGAAATTTACAAACTTTTTCATAATTTCTGTGTCCAACTGAGCAATGCGCTTTTCATATTTTTTCAGTTTCGGCAAATAATATTGTCATCTTATTCTAAACTCTATTGTACTTTGTGTGCGCTCTATTAATGTGAATCAGATCTTCACTAACATTATTTTTACATTAATGTTCTACGTAATCTGCCGATACAAAATGTATGACACCATACGTTCTACGTACGGAACTTGAACGATGTTAGAAATTCTTTAACCAGTTGTACAGAAATAGCGCGTACGAATAGAGGACAACAGACACACCAAATATGACGATCTAGTACAACAAGCACAGCACAAAGGAAGTAGGAAGGTTTGACAAGTACATTAGTAATCAAAATAATTTCGCTAACATTAACACACTGAAAAGGACTATTCAATATGACTCTTTAAAAGAACGTCACCTAGAAGAATCTCAACGTACAAACAAAATTGCACTTGAAGAGACAGAACAACGTCGCCTAGAAGAATCTCAACGTACAATCGAAATTACACTTGAAGAGACAGAACAAGTCGCCTAGAAGAATCTCAACGTACAAAAAGCTTTCTAATAAATTTCCTAATACATTTCGTCCTTTGTTTTTGTCTCACTCTTTTTTGGCCTCTATGGTTGGACGTGATGCCTCATGGAAGGGAGACACGTTGGAGTTCCGACATGACGTTGAGTTTGCAAAGTAAAACGAATGATAAAAAATACATTAGAAAAACAATCACAAATAAAAAGTTACGTATATGTTATGCGTTATAAGGTATCTGTTATATTTCTTGTTCGGGAGGTACATTTATTTAGCCTAATCACCGTTTAACATTCGTAAAACAATAGAAATCTGGTTAAAAGTTTAATTGTCAGTTCAATTTAAACGTCACGTGTTGATTTAAACTTCTTGCTGAGTTCTTTTACCTTAGTTTGTATCATTGCTTAAAGATCTCGTAGCTACGTTATTAAAGTTATCATTAGTCATTTGCATATAAGCAGAGCCACAATGAAAGGAGGGCTTGTCAGCTGATGTTCCGAGAGGTAATCTCATGGGCATCCACTCATGTCCTTATAATTCAATTTTGTACCTCGCACTTGTCTTCCTTAAGATTAATTTTCACATGGATTTAAAATACAGGGTGTCCATAAATGATGTGTTCAACTTCAGTATGCTATTGGATAAAACATAGAAATCAACCCACCTTCAATGTCAAGAAACACATGGTAACTAAGAATTTTTTTAAATGTGAGTAGGTCTACTCGTGTGTTCCGTTGGTTGCTCGCATGATGTTTAATCGATACTTCCACCCACGTGCGCTGCAGAATGTCAGGTGTAACAAGAAGGAAGGCTGCAGTGATGCCTTGTTTGAGCTCAGTGATAGATGCAGCCTCTTCCTTGTACACAATGTCCTTAATGAAGACCCTAGGAAAAAATTTCATGGTGTAATATCAGGAGAACGGAATGGTCATACCGCCGAAATCCCACGTCCATTCCAACGCCTTGGAAAATGGTGGTCCAAAAATCTGCGTACATCCAAAGACCAGTGCGGAAGCTCTCCATCTTGATGGAAAATAATGTCTTGAATATCCTGTAATTGTGGAATTGCAAATTGTTCTGGTCAATATAGTTCCACTGATGCCCATTTCGATTGTTTTCCGGCCAGTGTAGGGGCCATGATAAAAAAACTAAAGCCAATAGAATACTCAAACCAATCTCGCACACGCATTGTCAAATGAAAATGTGTATAACTTTGCTTAAAACTGTGGTTGCCATCGGCGTATAAAGTCATCATGAATGGGAGCAACTGATCCGACACAATAGATAGTTTGCCTAAATCGTTCATCGTGAGATCGAGGGGATTGATTTCTCCCAATTGTTCTCAAAAAACATGCCACACGAGCACACTGCCAACTCTTACATGTTTCTTCTCGAGCATCGTGTGGGGACAATTTCTCTCAGCGGTGCTTCACCGTACTCTGCATCGATAACTCCGACGATAAAGCAAAAGACGTGATTCACATGTCCTTGTCCACGGTCGTGAGTGCTCCGTCGGCGAAATGTATTACATTATACAGGGTATATATACACAGTTGGGTCACATTACTGTTACCACCTCCTACTTTTGAGGTCAACAGCGCGTAGCCAATGAAAGAAGGCACGTGTCGTGGGCTGGCTTGGAGGGTACATAAGGTGTGCTGAAGGCAATCTGAAAACATATCACTTGTTCCTGTTATGGATAAAAGGAGCGATTTACAAGATTTGCAAAAAGGGATTATTATCGTCTTTCGGGCCAAGAGTGGCAGTATTTCTGGAACAGTGCAATTTGTGACCTGTTCGCATGCTGCCGTGGTTAAAGTGTATCGTGATTGGAGATACGGAACCATTGCGAATAAGCGATGTGGAAACTGCAGAGCACCACGTGCCATTGATGTCAAAAGTGAACGTCGGCTTCGAAGGTGGGTGATAGCCAATCGACACGCTAGAGGGTAGCAACTAACTGACCCAATGAACAAGAGGGGGCTCCCGGAAGTGTGTCAAAAAAACCGTTCAACGAAACTTGCTGCGTACAGAGCTCCGATGCAGACGGATGATCACTGCACCTATGGTAATCAAGGTGCATCGACAGAAAAGGCTTACCTTTGCAAGGCAGTATTGAAATGGACCTACGCTGAATGGCAAAGAATTGCCTTCTCCAATGAGCCACGATTTCTGTTGCATCGAACGGATGGACGTTGGCGTATAAAGCGAGAAACATCGGAGAACAAACACTTTTCAACCATTGCTGGCAGAATACAAGCTGGTGGGGCAGCGTTATGATGTGGGGAATGTTTTCGTTGCATTTTCTGAGTCCACTCCCTATCCGTAGAAGGCATTGTGGGCCGAATTCGCTATGAATTCATCCTTGCAGACCACGTATACCCATACATGCTGATTGTCTTCACTGGAGCGTATAGGATCTTCCACCACGACAATAAGACGTGTCACACATCTAGAAATGTCAAAGAGTGGTTGGAAGAGCAGGATGAAGACTTCAAAGTGCTTCCCTGGTCACCTACTAATTTCCCAGTCTTAAACCCAATTGAGCATCTGTGGGACCACCACGATCGTGTTGTTTGCTCTGTGGATCCTCAACCACGCACCTTCCAGCAGCTGTCAGATGCTATATATATATATGGATATCCGTTCCACAGTTCATCAAGGTGAGAAAGCTTCCATGGTTGAACGTCGCACACGAGCTCGTCCGTCGAAATGGTGTAAACGAAAACAAGATTCGTCTGAGCATGAGACCCTCTTCCAGTATTCTATGGTCTAATGTCAATGATTACATGCCCACTGCAAGGGTTGACGATGGTGAACGTCTGTGAGTATAGGAACACGGATGGGTTGGCCCACGACTGCGTAGACCCATTTCTAAGGACGCACAATGAACTGTGTATTCTTCCATATTAAAGCCATCACTGCAATTGAAATTTTGGATAATATCATCTACAGTAGCCCTCGTGCTGCTACGGACAGGACCAGATAGACTACGGTAAACTCTGAGATTAGTGAGGCGGGGCTTGTCCAAGCCTTGTCGACGCTTCGAAGTGTCACATGTTTCAGACCATTTTTGATAGGTTAAAGCTAATGCATTCCTTGAGCAGCCTACCCTTGTCATACCAAGTGACTGGTAAGACTTCTTGTAAAAATACGAGGTACGTTCTCCCGTCCAGTCGGCTTGGCTGAAGATATTGGCCAATTAAATGGTCATGGACGATTTCAGGCCATACATTTAATGAGAATTGCTGCTGGTACGAATGTGGACATGTGGTGTGCGGATTACCTGTTACCCACATAGTATAATTGTGGGTATTTAACATTTCCTCACGTGTAAAGGTGCATTCGTCAGTGAATAAGACATGTGCGGGAAACTGCAGCTGTGCTGCAGTTTGCTGAATTAACCACTGTGCAAACTCGACACGAGGCCGATATTCTACAGGTGTCAAGGCTTGCACCCACTGTGCATGGCATGGATGCAAGCGTTCGTCTCGTAGTACTCGCCACACAGTCGATTGGGGAACACGGACGGCATGGGAAAGTGCTCACGTCCTACATTAGGGACGATCTCCAACCATACAAACAGAATTTCCTCTGCAACACGTGGCGTCCGCACACTCCTCGCACGCGCTGTGTCCTGCAAACCGCTGACAAAGAAGCCCGTGTCACACAGATATTGGTGCAATCGCTGAAAGGTTTTACGATCTGCCGCGCCTCTTGTCAGAAAGCGCTCTCGGTACAGTCTTTGGGCTTCCCTTCCATTCCCGACCGCAGCTCCATACATGAAATGCATGTCCGTCTTCTCCTGATTCGTGAAACAATCCATCTCTTGTGAAATCCGCTGTAGAAATGATGACGAGTGCGGAAATCCGTGCTTGTATGTGTTCACTGGACAGCGCTCTCTAGCGCTTCATCGTTTGCATTACGAACCTGCATTGTCTGACGAAGTGGGCTTGTTTAGGTGTGTTCTATCACCCCGTAAACTTTGGCCCAAGAGTTTTGAATCACCCTGTATATCATTCGCGACGCAACCGTGACATATGATGCTGACTGATTGCATGCGCGACTACTTACATATTGCAGATCTGGTTTTAATGCTTTAGCTGACAGGTATATATACACCGATGAGCTATTACATTATGACTATCTACCTAAAAGCTGTAGGACCCACTTTAGCCAGCAAAACAGAGGCCAATCGGGCCGGTACTGATTCGATGAGGTGGCGATTGGTATCCTGCGGTATCTGGTACCAGAATGTCAACTGCAGGCCCAGCAGTTACCATACATTTTATGACGGTGGTGGTGATTCAGCGCGAACACTCTTTTCCAAGTCGAACCACATATGTTCGATTGGGTTCATATCAGGTGAATTTTAAGGCCGTGGCCTTAACGGAAAGTCGCCAGCCTGTTCCTCAAGCACTCTTTGATTATTCTGGCAGTGTGGCATGGCGCAATATCCTGTTGGTAATGGCCATCACCAGCAGAGAAATCTGTTTTAATTGATATTTCTATTACTGAAATCCCGTTTTAAAAATTTTTTAACACCGGATATTATTTACCATGTGGAATATTTTGCCTGCACTCGTGACTTTTTGCCCTTAAAAGTTTGGTGTTTTGTGGGATTAATGCGTTTTTCAATTTCCAGAAATATTTCTACTTCAAAAATCCTTACTGACAAAAATTATTTTTGTACCCTATGCCATACGCTTCAGTTAATTTGGGAAACATAAGGCTGCTTAAATATAAAAACAGTTTTCCGTCCGTGTGTTTAAATATTAATATCAAAAACCATTTTTCACTATCTCTGTTTCCAGGAGACCTATTTGAGGAATTATTTTTCATCAGTGAAACTTCTACTGTGAAGAATACATTTCACATAATTTCTATTTATCAATTATCTATAATTCTTTTGCTACTAGAAGTAAAGCTTTTTAATATTTTTCTCTAACTATTCGATTCGAAAATACATTTGGCTCTGATATCTTCCTGTACCTATGAGAAACTTTTTGTGCACAATTTGACAATTTGTTAATTTTTGTAACATACTTTTCAGCTGTGGGTGGGAGTAAGTAGCGATTGCTGCTTCTAGATGTTTCACACGGATGTAGATGTCCGATTGATTTTCTTTCTTTGTTACGAATTCTATTGTCTATGAATAACTTGAAATATTTTGTTCGGGTCGGAAGAAATTCAAAACACGAGCTCATTACAATTGAAAATTCGGTGTCAGTTTTTTTGTTAATATTTGTACTTCCATTTCCCACGTTCGTTAATGGAGGCGACAACACTTTCCTTCTATCATCAAAAACAACTTGTATAGATTTTGGGGATAATTATTTCTCATCGCATTTGTTAGTTACTTTCATTTCTTGCTGCATTTTTCATATTTCTTCCACGTTTACTCCCACATGCCAACATAAGTATATCATAATCAACACCGATTATCAATCCACTGCTGGATGAAGGTCTTCCCAATTTTCTTCCAAGAAAGTCAGCATGTAAAGGGCTTTTCTGAATTTCCGTACGCGTTAATTCTTGCATTAAACTAAGAATAATACGGTACTTATGGCATTAGTCTTTAGCTCTTGCTAGTATATCATTCACGCAAAAGTGTTATTCACGGAGAATCACCCCATTTCCTTGTTGTCATGACTGAATCATTCATTGAATTAATTCTGTGTTCATTGAATGAAAGCAGTTTCAAGGCCACAGCTGTTTCTGGCAAAGCTCCCAAGAGAGCGCACGCTCTTATCAATTAAGAACGAATAACAGGCTCGTGGGTTACGAATCGGGCACACAATTAAAATGAATGACATTCACGTATCATTCTCAAGTTCCATCCTCATTCCCTGCTGACAGGTTTCATTTTTTTATTTTTTTGCGGGGTTAGGGGGATTTAAGGACCACCGTGAGCAACCCACTGGGGTATACTCAGCCGCCCGTCCCCATGTTGGGTCCCCAAGCTCCAGATAAGGAAAGCGCCAGTGCCGTAAGACAAACAACGGCCATACCTCATCGTTATTCGAGCCCATCACGGGTAAATAGTGAGCAGCAGCGCTTAAACCACTGTGCCTCCAGGGGCTGCTAACTGCCGATTGCTCACTCACAAAGCCTTGGCACTTATTAATTGTTGACACTACGTTTCTTATTGGGTATTTATTTCCAAACTCATGAGGGTGGGTGCGAAAGTAAACCAATTATAACTCCGATTATGTATGGTTTTTATTGATTACAAAAAAGGCCTTTGACTCCGGGGAACCATGAGCAGTTACAAGGGCATTGGAATCCTACGTTATTGAAGATACATACATCAACATTATTAATAATATGCATGAAAATGACAGTGCAGAGTTTCCTCTATTTGCGGATACAGCAACAATAAAATATGGAACGGGTGGGAGACAAGGTTACACCATATCCCTAAAACATTTCAATGCCACATTGCTAAATGCCTTTAAGTCACTGAACTAGAAAAACAAAGCGATAAAGTTTAACGGAGATTGTTTAACTTACCTTCGTTTTACCGATGATATCCTTTTTTCAACAACCCCTTAAGAGTTGGAGAGTATGATCCAGGAACTTGCTGACAGCAGTTAAGAAGTTAGATTAAAATGAACTTTCAGAAGGCAAAACTGACGTACAATGAATACTTTTTCAAGAAAAGAAGGTTTATCAATTGGTGCGGAAAAGCTAGGAATAACTGATTCCTGCCTTTACCTTGAGCAGCAATATCAAGCGAGGGTTACATTCATGAAATTAATTCGGGTGTAACACTTGGTTGGAGAGCCCTTGGAGGCAACATAGCAAATTTTTAAGAGCAATATGTCATTATGTCTTAAAGAAAAGGGTTTAATCCATCCATCCTACCAGTTCCTACGAACGGAGCAGAGTTGAACCTTAAGTAAAAAAGATATACAAAGACTGCAGACATCTGAAAGCAGCAGAAATAGATGCATGCTTGCTGTAACCAGGAAAGATAAGAGGAACTTGCGGATAAGGAGAATGACAGGAGTGGAGGACATCATGACCAGAATGAAATCACTAAATTGGCAATGGGCTTAACATGTTGCCAGAAGAACGGACCATCGACAACCAACCAAAATTTTAGACTGTATTCCGAGGGACAGAAGAAGACCCCCAAAGAAGTCCACGTCGGAGATCGGTGGATGAAACTCGAAAGCATGCGGGAATCAGGCGACTGCTCAAGACAGACCGTTGGGGAAAGAACTTGGAGAGATCATCACTCAGCAATGGATTGATAATAGTTTTTACGGATTTGTTTCTAACAAAACCCGCTAGAGTTTACCATAAGACTTGGTGTGGTGGTTAAAATTAATTTCCCCATAAAATGTTTTTGTTAAGAGGAGAAGGTTCGTTCAGTAAGCATGTCGTATTCGCGCTAAGATCCTCCGGTGTGCAATTTCAGGTTCGTACATCCGACGATATTCAAGCGCTCCCAAGATCGCGCTGCGGGTCACGTTTTTATTTTCCTGTGTTTTCAAATGTAACAACAGAACTTTCAGTGTGTGATAGCCACAATGAACACCATTTGCAGTCCCACGGACGAGTGCAATTCAGCGTTGTGATATGGGTTGCTGATATATCGTTTTCGGAGGTATTTTAACGTTTTCCAAATAACACTCGCCTAAGTTTGTCCTAAGGCTTTGCGTGTGTGGCTAAAATTAATTCCCTTGTGCAATACTCTCGTGAAGAGGAAAACGTTTGTTGCTTTGTTCAGTACACAAAACATAATAAGTAATATTTGCAGCTGCAGGAGGGCTGTATTATCAGCGGACACCCCTGGTCGTTAAAGCAACTGTAATACAAAACTTTCCAGATGGCGCTACAAGCAATGTTTTTATTTCCTTGTGGTTCAAACACAGAGGCTAAACTTTCCAGGGTGTGAGATGAAAAAAACCACCTCTGGTCATACTTGGTTGCGTTTGGAATAGGGTGGAGTCATGAACACACTTCAACATTCTGCTACGAGTTATTGTTTTTGCCTTTTGGTCGCTGTGTAAATCGACGTTATTATGAGCACAGACTTAAATATACAATTTGAATTTTGATATCCATTTCGGATGGGGAACAGTGTTGACGATGTACTTAGTGCCCCATTTTCTGCCAGAGCTTTTGTAAATTAGGTAAATACAGTTAAGGATGGTTGGCGTCGTCCGGTTTTTAAAAATCATGAAAATGTACCGAAAGTTCAGATTTTTCTTGCAATTTAGTGTACATGTATGTAAAGATCTTTACCGTTAGTAATTAGAAAACCACTAAATAAAAAAAATAAAAAATGCTTTCATATGCTCAAAATCAATGCCTGAATTTTGCAGCTCTGAACTCATGATAAACATTTTGCGCATATACATATATATAGTAAAACCTCGAAATTCCGGCATCGACGCGACTCCACAACTGCCGGATTTTAGAAAATGTCGGATTTCTGAAGCTATCCTAAATTGGGCAACGGGCGTTACGTAAAGCATGTACTCTCACGTAACAGGTAACTTTAACGAAAATTTGCGGGTCTACACCTTATAAATATGCAGGGGTCGAGCTGCCAATCGCATTCTTTGCAATGTGCAAAAAATAGTCGTTTTGGTGATGAAAAAACGTTTTGGCGAAAATATTTACCTTTCACCAATATTGCCTTTCTTTGCTATTCGTTACGTATAAAATTCCGTCGAAAAATTGAATTTGGCGAAATGGTTAGGCAAAAACTTGTAAAAAGCCAGAGCAACCGCTGAAGCTGGGCGAAATATCGATACATTGCGAAAACTCGATGTGAATTTTACATCGATGTTAAGGTTTTCTACTGACGAAACTACGATACATCGCGAAGGCGATTAGTCGCTCCGGTGGCGCAGTGGTCCAAGCGATGGCTTCTGATCATTCGTCCGAACGAGGTCCGGGTTCGAATTCCGGTGAGGCATGGATGTTGTGTTTGTCTTACGGCACTGGCTCTCTCCCTTCCCTGGAACCAGTGACCCTAAATTAGGGACAGAGGGCTGCCTATAGCCCATTGAGTTGCTCACGGTGGTCGTTAATCCCCCAATCAAAGAAAGAAAGAAAGAAGGCGATTAGTGCTTTTCATCATGAAGGCCGATGTAGATGTCATTACAGGATCGAATCCACATACTGCCACTATCAAGCACAGATAATCATCACACGATCGACGCATTTCATATATGCACCCCGATTCGTCGCCTCATTGGTACGTGTCACTTCATCGCGGCCCAATGAGATGACGAATTTGAGAAACCTCTCGATGTTATACGTAGGAGTCTATCTGCAATTCGCACGCCACGGACGGTCTGGCGAAGTCTTTCTACTGCTCGAGTTTCATTTCGATTCAGATAAGTAGAAGTAGTAAAACTTAACTCACTTCTTACGTCTTCCATGAGTTCGTGCATTTGGCTCTCAAACATCTCCTTTTGCTCCTGCTCGCCGGGACAGGTACACAATAAAATCCACATTAATCCATTGATGATTTGCACATATCCAATGTTCTTAATAAGCATTAATAATTCAATTTATTACGACTGCACAAAATGAAATTTTTAAGCATCATATCCTTCCTTCGTCAGCAGTTCTCCCATGTCCTCCGTTTTCTCGTCTCTCCGTTGTCCTCTGCCGCTGTGGCCCATGTTTGCGTAGTTCCAACATCCTCGGTCCCCAAAGAATTGGGATCAGTTTTTTCTCAGTCCATCTCCAGAGGGTAAAGGTGTTGTACTGGTTTTTTGATCAATTTTCCGTGTGGCAGTCTAACAATACATAAGTATACCTTTCCATCGCGTCCCACATGGACTTGGCTAATGATACCGGTTTTCCACACCTGTTTTGACAATCTTTCATCTCTTATAAGAATTATGAAATCCTTTCTCGCTTCAGTGTAAACTTTTAGCTATTTTCAACAGGTTGGCTGATTTGAATTCTAGAAGATATTCTTGTCGCCATCTCCAAATTTTATCGAAAAAGAAATTGATGCAAAGATATCAGAAGAGAGGTCTTGCAGCTAGGGCGAAGGAGATGTGAATTGACTTAGCAGCTATTTAAATGCAAATCAGTGTAAATTAACAATAGCATAATCATTCCTTCTTGGCAGTTCGTTTGTCATTCATGCTAAATAGTCTTTCGCGAATGACCATTCAAAGTTAGGGTGGATCACTCTCCGGGTTGTAACAACGCTCACATAGTAAATCATTCATTTGAATGACCCGCGCGACCACAGGTTTTCAAGGTCACACCGGGTATCGGCAAGCTGCATGTATGACGAAAGCTCTCCACGATAGTGTGAGTATCAAATAACGATGTGGAAACATAAAGAGTGACCTCATGAATAACTCACAAATAAAGCAACAGCGAGGAAAGGGCAGAACAAACTGCCTAAAACAGCAGGTGCTTCGCAGCCGTTGACCATTCGCGATGAATCTTCGCTTCTTCCAAACAAGTGTGCCACAAGAATCAAATGAATGCATTCCCGTGTTGTGTGCGTCCTGCGGGGCAGGCACGTCATATCCCCCCCCCCGAAAGAGGGCCGGGGTCATGGCCCACGGATCAGCCGTGACCATGAATCGTTGCATGCAGGCAGCCACTGAGAAATCCCAGTCAATCTGGTGTGTGGAATGCAACGTCACACACATTTATTTTTTGAAGCGCTGAAGAAGGAATTCTTTTATTTTTCTTATCTCGCGGTGTGGAAGGAACATCACATCATTGCGAGATCTTCAACGGCCGGGTCATCCGGAAAGTTCGGGCGCCATTATAACGATGAAGCCTTTTTTCACTGCTACGTTATTTTAAAACATCACCATACGATGAAAGAGTTCCTAATTTAAACCTTAACGGCCAGACGAAACATTTGAAAACAGAAGTTACGGAAATGATGCTTTTTTTCTCCAGCACAGATATAGCACTCCACATAACAAATCGGTATCAACACTCCACATTAAACGCACCACACACCACACACCACAAGTAACTGTTGTATCGTAGTTAACATCTCTCGTTCTTATCTCATAAGAGGCATACGTCACGTTCATTCTACCTCAATTGTGTTACCAACAGTATTCATTTGAGAGAAAAAATAACACGTTAAGTGTGAAGTATTACTGAGAACAAACTCAAGATTTACATAGGGAAAGAAACTAAAAAGGAAAGTTAATTTAGAATATACGTCACAAACTGTAACTCTTGAAACATAGCCACGATCCCGTCATAGCCTTCACATAATTTGTTCGTTCGCTCCCAAAAGAACCACTGCTTGAAAAGAAAAATATTGAATCCACCACCTTTATAACCATGGCAGAAACAGACAGTTTATTTCGCTAAAACTCTGTGACTTGGGACTGCTGGAACGGCAGGTTAACATAATGCTCAATGGACTTGGTCTCCATCCTCTACTATATGGACGTCAGACCGATGCCAAGCTAACGACCCGACCTTTCTCTCAAAACCAAGTTCCCGCTTTTTTGTCTTCTACTTCCGAAGTGTTTCTTCTCTCCTAAGTACTTTCAGAAAATCTCTACTGCCAACTTTAGCGGATTTCGGAGTTAATCTCATCTATGTGAGTTAATCTCACACACTTAATCTTGCGTTTTTTCATTAACGTGCTTTTGAGATAACCCCATTGCCACACAAGACAGGTACAATATACTTCCAATACTTATGTACTAAGCCAACTGTAACGCGGCTAATCGTGTGTAACTGACAGGAACAGATTTAAAACATGCTGATTCCGTGAGGTCTGTCCCAAAATGGCGCGAACAAAGAAATTCCACGTGGGAATTAACATATAATACATATTTACAAATATTTCTCATGGCCTGGTGGTTAGTTAGTCTTAAACGTATTTTATTGAAGCACAGAAAGAAATATTTATCTCTTCCTGTCAGGGCTTTTGTAATGACAAAAGACACTCGTATGCCATTTTAAAGAGGGGCACGTACAAATTAATTGTAAATACCGTAAATGATCAGCGATACGCTAATGTTTCCTAATTATTTTTAGGTGGGGAAGTGCACCTCCATGCAAGGCTGGCCTAGGGACCTAAAAATTGAAAATCCCCCATTGATAATTTTTGTAGCTTATTTAACGCACTCAACTTCTTGATCTGCTCTGAAAAACATAACCACAAATCTGGACACATTGCGTTGATTTCACCCGGTACTCCATTTAAGGGGCACAGTTCTTTCATGTAAAATTTTTTTTTAAAATTGCATTCTCAAGAATTGTTCATTTCCACATAGTTATGAATATGTGTAAAAAACAACGTGGCTGCTGAGTTTATATTAGATTGACTGAAGGAAAATTTTATACGGAGTGTTGCACTAAATCTGCCTACTCGTTTTCTGTAGAAATGACATAATGATGCAACGAAAACAGTAGACACCCAATGAGTTAAAAATGATCATATCGGAACTCTTCCATAAATCATTGTAGTGACTAAAAGTGTTGCACTTTACACTGGCTGCTTGTTTGGTTGATTGGTTTTATTGGCGCAAGGGCCAGCACTTTACATTGAAGAGCAATTGAATTAGAGATACCTGTCTAGTAACGTGTAGCACCACGTTTCGCCCTGATGACGGCGGCGATTCGTTTCGGCATGCACTCGACAAGACACCGGAAGCGTTGGGAAGCCATACGGATCCACGACCCCTGAACAAGCTCCCACAGTTCCCGAAGACTTGATGGAGGATGGTCAGCGCCTAGAACTTCTCTCTCGATGGCATCCCAAATGTGCTCGATGGAATTAAGGTCATGTGACCTAGCTGGCCAAGGAAGCGAGTTCACGTCGGTGGAGTGTTCATCCAACCATTCGGATACAATTCGGGAGCGATGGCACGGTGCATTGTCTTCTTGCAGGATGAGGTCCCCAGCGGGATTGGAGACAAAAGTAATTATTCGTACGACACGGTAATAGGTATCACAAATGCTGTCTGCGTACGATAAATGAAATCCTTAAAAGTTTACAAAGTAAAACCAAATTAATTTATAAACTAAAATAATTTAAAAGCAAGAAATTTCGGAGCTCTCATGGACCCATCATCAGGTAAAGTGTCGTAGGAATGCAGAGTCATTCATTATAAAGTACAAGTACCCATCATTCATTTCACCAGTTCGTTTCAAGGAGATGCCAGGTAACAAAAGTTAAAGTTACAGTTAAAAAAAAAGGAACTACGTAGGTTCTTCAACATCTGGTTGTCCGGAGGGGGCAACCAGTCGTCTCTACTGGCTCGGAACATAGGCCGGGAATTCAGAGTTACAACAAGAGTCACCAAATTAAATAATATAGAGGCTTTCAGTAAAAAAGGCAGTCTGATGGGTACTTGTTCTTTATAATGATTTACTCTGCATTCCTACGACACTTTAGCCTGATGATGGGGCCATAAGAGCACCGAAAGTTCTTGCTTTTAAATTACTTTAATTTGTAAATTTATTTGGTTTGCAAACCTTTAATGATTTCATTTATCGTACGTAGACAGCATTTGTGATATCTATCCTCAGTGGGATGTTGAAGACGCACAAACAGGAGCACATGGCCGTCCAGGATATCCCGGTAATGTTGACCTGTGAGGGACGATGTCACACTTACCAGGGGTCCCATTTCAGTCCACGTAAAAAGTCTCCAGACGAGAATGCCAAACCCACCAGTTTGAAGAGTACCCTTCTGGCAAGAAGGATCCATCGCTTCAAGTGGTTTGCGCCGTACTTGTATCCTGCCATCCGCATGTACCAACATGAATCTCGACTCATCAGTCCAGGCAACATTTTCCCACATGTCTAGGGTCCAGTGGCGATGTTCTCGCGCCCATGCTGATCTTTGCACCCTGTGATGTGCGGTCAGCGGCGGTACCATCGTGGGACGATGGCTTCTGTAACCAATAGCGAGGAGATCGTTCTAGATGGTGTGGCTGCTTACACGTTTTTGTGCACCAGCGTTAAGTTGCCGAGTGATTTCTTGCACTGTGGCCCGTTTATCTGCTGTTACAATGCGAGCTAGCCGAAGATGATCCCGGTCATCCACACGCTATTGTCCACGGCTGTTGGCCCCTGCAGGGATGGTTTTACCGGATTCGGTAAAACCGGTCTGCACCGGTTTTACCGAATCCGGTAAACCGGTCTGCACCGCACAAGTCTATCAAAAGGATCTTTAGAATAGACAGAAACGTAAGCACACCGTCGACGGTCAGTCAAAGCAACTTGGTCTCCGGAAAAACTGGTATGGCTGCACGATCTAAATAGAGCTCTGGGTCAGGATGGATGCCACGCCCCCGGCAGAAATGGACACACGCTGTCTTGTCGGGAGACAGAACGAAACCATTACTGTGTGCCGCTTTAACGATCTGATTAATCGCAAACTGCAACTGCCTTTCCATAAAATTCATGCTTGTTGACGAGCAGAATATGTGCAAGTCATGGATATACACAGTAGCCGAAACCGCAGCAGAAAGATTTGGGAAAAGACAATTAATGCGCAGGATGAACAATGTTACAGATAAAATACAACCCTGAGAAATAGCTTGTGCTTGATGGAACGGTGCCGAGAGCGTCGTACCCAGGCACACCTGGAACACCCGATTGCGAAGAAAATTTACAATGAAAGTCGGAAGATTTTCTCTCAATCTGCACGCGTGGAGGTCCCGGAAAATCCCGTGCCGCAAAGCACGATCATAGTCTTTCTCGATGTCAAAGAAAACAGAAACCAGGTGCTGCCTGCGCACGAACGCCTCGCGCACAGATGTCATAAGGTGCAGGAGATGATCGTGTGGTGAAAGATGATGGCGAAAGCCCCTTCGTGATGGTGAAAGTACGTGATTTTGTCCTAAAAATGAATTAACCGGGAATTAACCATGCGCTCGTGAACTTTACACAGTCAGCTAGTGAGAGCAATTGGACGATAACTAGAGGGAGACTTTGGATCCTTGCCAGGCTTGGGAAAACGTAGAGCAAAAGCTTTTACGCCAAGATTCCGGGACTCTGTGCTCCAAAAAATGTGATTTTGTTGCCTTACAAAGTAAAAAGAAAGTGACAGAAAAGAAGATGCAAAAATATCAAAAGCTACAGAGATCTTGCAGCTAGGGGGAAGGAAATGTTAAATCATTTACCAGCTATTTAAATGTAAATTAGTGCAAACTAATAATAGCATAATCATTCGTTTTTGGTAGTTCGTTCGACGTTCAGGCAGAATAGTCGCTCGCGAATGACCATTCAAACATATGATCATTCAGTCTCCAGGTTTTCACTCAGCTCACAGAGTAAATCATTCATTAGAATTGCCCGTAGGATCCACGGGTTTTAAAGGTCACATGGGGTGTCGGCCAACTGCTAAATATGACGAGAGCTCTCCACGATAGTGTGATTAACAAAGAATGATGTTAAAACATAAAGAGTGACCTACCGAATGACTCACAAAGGAAGCACCTGCGAAGAAAGAGCAGAAGAAACTGCCAAAACAGCAGGTGCTTCGCAGCCATTCACCATGAATCTTCTCTTGTCGCGAACAAGTGTGTCACAGGATTCAAATGAATGCATTCTCGTGATGTTCCCATTCTTAAGTTTCACCATATTTTGTGGCTCATTTTTCACCAACATAACGGTTGACACTTATTTTTTTCTCCACATTAATACGAATTTCTTTCGAGCTCATGTCGGCAAAACGGAATTAAACCCTCTGCGATTTCTGTGTGTCGCAGTACTGGCGATATCATAGATCATTCACAACGGTGAGAGAGAAAGAGAGAGTGAGCTATCGTTCAGCATTCACGGCGAAGAGTAATTCGATCTAAACGAATCGATCACGAATGGTGCATTACTAGCGCAAATATTACAATTTTGTAACTATCAAATATATATTTTTATTATTAACCTGATAGCAACTCTAAAACATCGAATTTTGAAATTTTTAAGGCTGCGTTGTGAAAAGGTTATTTTTCTTACGGATAAAAATTTATTTTCCAGCTAAGAATTAAAAATTTTTCTGCTCAGCGCTTACGATTTTAATTTTTTTCCTAAAATTTCGGCGTCGACGGTTGAAAAATATTCGCTTTTTGACAGCATGTTTAAATATTATATAAATTCATCGGAAATTCATGTTAACCTTTCAAAGCCGGCAATTTCAAAGCCGGCAATTTCAAAGCCGGCAATTTCTAGAGTCAGATTAAGGACCAAACTATCATAGGGCGTAATCTCATGCCGCCGGGATGTGGGGCTGCGCGAATTTCTATAAGTTCTCCTTGCAAAGCAAGTGGTATTACTGTTTCTTAACTTCGACTTTGCGTTAAGAATTATCCTGAGCATGATGTCTTTCAAATGTATCTGATAAAAGTTCCTTTTGTAATCTTAAGAGGTATCTTAGAAATTTATCCTGGGATTTAAGACTCTTTTGCGAATGCTCGACTTGTAAAAGAACCTGAATTTTAAGATGTCGTTAAAAGCTTTGCTGCCATGAAAGTACGTTGAGTGGACATGTAAGAAAAGAAAAACTATCAAAAACATATTTTAATTATTGATTATAATATTTAAAGATGAATTTTAAACCTCTAAAGCAGTCCATTTTTAAAATATTTTATTTTAATTTTTACCGTTAGAATTATCGTAACTTGCAACTGTTTCATTACTATAGTAAACATCCTCGCTCCTTTACAGCTGTTACTCAACATAGCCACGATCCCGCGAGAGCCTGCACATAATTTTGTTGGTACGTTCACAAAAGAATCACTGCTTGAAAGAAAAATATGGAATCCGGAACCTTTATAACAATAACAAAAGCAAACAGTTTATTTCGCTAAAACTCTGTGACTTGGGACTTCTCGAACGGCAGGTTAACGGAATGCTCAATTGACTTGGTCTCCATCCGGTACTATATGGACGGTAGACCGACGCCGCTGCGACGCCAAGTTAACGACCCTACGTTTCTCTCAAAACCAAGTACCAGTTTTTCGGGACTGTTTCTTTTCTCCTAAGTACTTTCAGAAAATCACCCCTGCCATCTTAATCGGATTTCCGAGTTAATCTCCCCTACGTGGCCACCTGCGAACACACTTAACACTTTCACTGCCGCTTGACGCTGAACGGCGTCATACAATACTTAGCCCAGGTGCCGATGACTCCGAATGTCGTCGTAATTGTGACTTGTTATTTATTTCCTAAAACCTTCGGCACGTGAAAAGACGTATGTGTTTTGTTACTGGCAGTGAGAATGAGTATCCAACTGTTTAAAAATGACCGTGGTGTTGGTGTAGGTAAGTTTTTTCTACATGGTTTAGGGAAGGGGAAAGTAAGTTGACTCCCCATAGACTTCTACAGCGTGTACTTTACAATGCAATGCTTATTTTCCTTTGAACGTCTCTGGTTTTGCGGTGAAGGAAACTTTCAATAAATAAATACTTGAGTGGCAATAAAAGGCATTTGCTGCTTAGAGTTCATATGTAAGTGGGCTGCCTATTGAGGACGCTAAAGGGTTTTCAAGGAAACCCATATTGGCTGCAATGCTTAGTTTTGTAGAAACACCGAATACCTTCAGACAGGTTATCTCCGGTCCCTCTCAAACAAAAGTTTATTGGCGGGTGCATTCGACCGTGGAAATAGGTGATCCCGATATTTTGTCATCATATGGAAAACATATTCTTTCAGTAGCTGCAGTACGACCAGCAGTGAAAGTAGAAATGAAGAATGCGATTTTCTCCCTCATACTCCGCCTCAACAGATTTTAGCTGCACATTGTTATGATATTCCCGACGTCACGAGAATAATTCTGTTCACCCGAGTCCTAGGACTGATATTTAGCATCACAGAAGAACTTCACATCTACTTGTTACCGTCTACAGGATATGCACGTCTATAGCATATACATAAAACAATGCATATGCTGTAGACATGTTTATATCCCTGGAACTGCTGAAGGTTATAATTACAAATATAAATTTTGGATAAATTTTCTCATATTTTAGAATAGCGGAGTCATGCAAATCTATGAGATCTGAACCCGGCTAGGTTGATCCTAATGCATAGAAGCTCATCCGTGATGCAGCGTGAGTGACGCCTTGTGGCGTCTCGAAAAAGTTGCTCGGGTTCCTTACCGACAACGTGTGCTTCCCGTTGAAATAGCTCAGAGGCAGCGAAGGTGTTAAGCTTGCGTTTCTTTCATTAACGTGCTCTCGAGATAATAATATTGCCACACGAGACAGGTACAATATACTTCAAATACTTATGTACTAAGCCAAGTCTAATGCGTCTAGTCGTGCGTATCTGTCAGGAGCAGCCTTACAACATGCTGATTCCGTCCGCTCTTCCCCAAAATGGCGCGAACAAGGAAGTTCCACGTGGGAATGAACATATAATACACTGCTGGACATTTGCTAAGGACGGATCATAAACGGCTATATAGCGCATAAAAAGTAAGTGTGGTTGGATGCCAAAAGAAATAAAATAATGTTAGAATGCCAGGACATTACAAGAAAGACAATTTATTGTGCTCTGAAATCCAGAAGGCTTTCGAACGTGTTCAAAGGGAAAAAAGGCCATTTTGTGCAGAATACGTAAACGTGAAAAAATGCAATTACCGTTCGCAGGCGTTCCGGCGTAAGATGTCAATACGGGTTATGGCCACCATGGAGGGCGATGCAAGATTCCACACGTCGTGTCATGCTTTGCACAACATTTTCAAGCAGCTGTTGGGGTAATTTATCCCATTCCTCTGTCAGTGCACGGATGAGGGTGTCCTTGTTTATTGGAGGGCATTGGCGACCAGCAAGACTCCTCCCCAAAGCATCCCACGCATTTTCAATGGGATCCACATCTGGAGAACGTGCTGGCCATACGAGGCGTTGAATATCCTCGCTCTCAAGGCACTCCTGGACAGCGACTGTTCGATGACATGTTGCGTTGTCGTCCATGAAAATGAATCTATCACCGACAGCACCACGGAACATGCAAACATGAGGTAGCAGAACATCATTAATGTATCGTTGGCCAGTCATAGTCCCAGTTGGAAGCACATAGCTGGTCGTACTGCCATTGATCATGATGCCAGCCCATACCATGACACTACATGTCGGATATCGGTCCGTTTCCTGTATGTTTGCTGGACAATATGCAGTACCACTATCACACCAGATCAGTCGTCGTCGACTATCAGACGATAGACTGTATCTACTCTCATCTGAGAAGAGGACAGCAGACCAGTCGTTATCAGTCCAATTGCGATGTTGATGGCCCCATTGCAAACGGCGGTACGGTGACGTCTGGACAATGGGATGCACACAACAGGACAACGGGCGTATAGTCCTCCTTCATGCAAACGTCTGGCGACAGTTTTTCGGGAGATCCGCTTGCCAGTAGCAGCCATAAACTGATTTGCTACCTCACTAGCTGTGCTGCGCCGGTGTCTTTTTGTTGATAGCACTATGTACCGATCTTCTGCAGGTGTCGTACTGCGAACACGACCTCCCGAGTGACGTTTGCTACAATTTCCATTTGTTTGAAATGATTTCCAAAGCCTTGAAACAACACTGTGGCTGACGTCGAACTCCCTGGCAACATCTGTTATTTTTCACCCTTCTTCAATCTTGCCAATAATACGGCCACGCGTAAAATCATCTAGGTGATGTCGGGAAGACATACTGAAAATTGCAAGTTCGTCAATTGATTCTTTCCTTTCAATTTTGCGTTTGAACAACAACGGTCAATACGCGTCAAATCCTTTATATCTCTTATCAGCGCTATGACGTCACGAACAAGTTCGGCAATCCAAAATTTGCATACGCACAACACGTCTTACTGTATCCCGCACTTATGCTAATTTCCACATTTTCCTGCCTTTCATTTTATGGTTGCTATCGTTGCTATTGTCATCCGTCCTTAGCAATTGTCCGGCAGTGTATTAATGATAATACTATGCATCAAATCGTACAAATGTTCCAACTTCGCCGCTTTTGTTTTCGAAATTTCGTGACTCCCTTATCAACCTAAAATGTAAGTAAAAGAAAAGAAACACATAATGATGAAAATATCGCGAAGAAAAATTACCATTGCGAGAGAAAATTTCGCTCCATCCGACCTCCATTTTCGGAAATGTTCACCTAATTTTTCAGCTGAAACGCAAATACGAGTACTTACGGAATAAAAATTTGTTTAACAGTAATATGGGCGAGAAGACACATGAAGAGGAAAATATACGATTATGAGAGAAATCCTCACTCCGTCTAACTTCTATTTTCCAAATTTTTGAAAGGCAGAATTCCGTCCTTGAATGTGGAAACTCATCACATCCCCACCATTCTTCCCCCAAAATTCTGTTCAATTGTTCATCGATTTCGAAAATGACCGAAATGATAACGGAAAAGACGGAATACCTCGAATCCATGAAAGATCTGATGCTCCAAGATTACAGAAACATTATGGCATTGGGAACATTTAATATCTCCCGATGTCGTCATCCCCCTCTGATCTCCTGTTTGACCCTCACTGGCACTTATGGATTCACATCGCTGAGTACGCTTTTTGTCACCATTCGTATAATTCTCGAGATCAATGCAGAACCGAAGATAATTTTTTTGGCATTAGTAGGGGGTAAGGAGAAGTCGTTTTTCATCTGATACTATCGAAATTGAGTTGACACAAGTAAAATACTACTTCCTTGAATTTTGAAAAGCGTCACTTTTTTGATGCTCTTCAGAGTCAAGGAAGACAAGTCTGGCTGTGGAACTTGCTGACTTTGCACTGTAAGGAGTAAACTCACTGCCATCATAGTTTTCATTTTTTTAAAGCAATGTTTTCATCGATACATCGAAATTTTGGACCACTTCCATTTCTAGAAATTGTTGCCAAAAGTTTCATTCCAAAATATCACGCAATAAAATGATATTTACCAACAGTACTGGAAAGAGACAACATCGCGAGACTAAAAAGCTTACAACTAAGAGAACCTTCTTCATTTTGTTTAATTTCAATTTTCGAAATTCTTGAAAGACGAAATACCGTTTCTAGATGGAAAACGACTTCTCCTTACCACCTACTAATGCCAAAAAATTTATCTTCGGTTCTGTATTGATCTCGAGAATTACACGAATGATGACAAAAAAAGCGGAATTCCGCAACGCGGAAGAATTTAATGTGCGTGAAATACTTTTTCCAAACGAAGACGAACTCTTTTCATTCTAATTTTCACATACGTCTATCATTTAACTAACACTTGACTGAATATGCCCTGAACTAAAAAACAAATTCCTAATTTGCTGCACATAAAAATAAACAATATTTTTAAGTGTCTAGGTACACTAAGGGGTTTTCTTCAACTTCCAAATTCCGCAAAACAGGAAAAGGGCAAAAAAAAAAAATCTCCCCTTAATTTTATTTCATTCTAAGTTATCCAAAAAACATTTCAGGCTATTCCTCCAAAGAAATACCTCCGAAACCTGACCCACCCTTCGACGTCCACAAAATATTTTTTTAAAGAAATTGCAATGATGTAAGTATGCATTAAAACATTATTATTTTCACCCTGTCTTTAGAGCATCACACAGAAGATTCGAAGAGTGTTGTCTGAGAAAGCGCACACAAGAAAAAAATTGACCAAAGAAACTTTACGCCCTGACTTATTTTTGTATTTTTAATATTTCAGACACTCTGCAAAAAAAGTACTTTTTTATCTTTCGGATTCAAATCAATGCAACAAATGTAAGAGATCTTTTTTGTCTCGTCTGGGAGCATGAGCAACGAACAACCGGTGAATCTCCTGGCTACACTTTTACAAGATTAGACAGAAAAATTGCTTGGAACTGTACCCATATGATTTTGAGTTGACACAAATAAAATACTACTTCCTCGAATTGGGAAAAGCGTCACTTTTTTTTCATTCCTTAGCTTCCTGGCACGGTTGCAGTGCCGCATCTCTGACTGGGACTCTCTCACCAGGATACTTAGGAAATATTACTTTTCCATTGGGATTTTATGAGGTCGGCTATGTTCCAACGGAAAAATCCAGCGTATCCTGGTGTGAGGTTTTAGTCAGTAGAAGCCAACATTGCTGTAGACTTTTACTTGAAATCAGTAGACAGAACTCGAAAAATCAGTAAGTAGAGACCAAAAATCAGTACATAAAATTTTTCTATTGAAATATGGACCACCTAACAAATGTAATGTTGCATTGGAAGCAACACAATGTCAAGTAACATTTAAGTCTATTGGTATTTAAATGATACAAATATTCCACAAACTACTGTGGAACACCTGAATGAAACTTTTGACTAATGTAATGCTGAATCACTTTTTATACGTGATATAACCAATTTTATTGGTAAAATAATAGTCGCCTTTAAAACTGATGTTGGTGTAAATTATTATGACATTGACTTTTTAATAGAAGCTGAATCGATTCCATTTGTTGGTTTTGTAAAAACAAATAGTTATAAAGTTACACTTTTTTCTAAACGATACCCATTTGTTCCTACGGAACGGGAAATAAGAGCTAAACTCCAAAAAAATTACCATCAATAAAAATACTTTGTTGCAGACGTTTTCTTAATATTCTGGGTTTTAACAGAATTCTAGGAGAATCTGTGCACATTTAATGGACAACACATTTTAGAGATGACTACTTAATAGCATGTTGTTCCATCTGTGCACATTTAATGGACAAAACATTTTAGAGATGACTACTTAATAGCATGTTGTTCCATCTGTGCACATTTAATGGGCAAAACATTTTAGAGATGACTACTTAATATCATGTTGTTCCATCTGTGCACATTTAATGGACAAAACATTTTAGAGATGACTACTTAATAGCATGTTGTTCCATCTGTGCACATTTAATGGACAACACATTTTAGAGATGACTACTTAATAGCATGTTGTTCCATCTGTGCGCATTTAGTGGACAACACATTTTAGAGATGACTACTTAATAGCATGTTGTTCCATCTGTAGCACACATAATAGCTTGTTCACGCCAAGGCATCGACTACACCAGATACCGGAGGGTCTCCAGAGGTAATTACAGCCATACCTGTTGCAGCATTGCCCAAAACTCAGCCTAAGACGTCGGTGCAAGATCCATGAATCTGATGTTTTGCCCCACTGCATTAAAAGACAGCATCCACAGGTTAAATTCAAGGACCATGAGAACCGCTGGACAATTGCGAACTCAGATGAGTGTTTCTAGAGTCAAGCCATTGTGGCTGCAGCCCAGTGTGGCAGCGCATTGTCTTTCCGAAGCACACCATTAGTCATAGGACCCGAGAACGACATGAAAGAGTGTAAGTGATCAGCGAGCATAAACTGTGGCTGCTCAGCGGCTAAGGACTTCTCCAGACACACTGAGGTACCTAAAGTGTTCCATGAGAAAGCTTCCTAAACCACCACAGAGCTACTAACTTATTGAACTGAGCCGATCTAGAACGAGGGGCCGTGCTCACATGCTGCCGACGCCACACCCGCACCATCACGTTCGCTTGCTACATCTGAAAACAGAATGCATCTGACTACACGACGCGCGCTACTCTGAGGAGGTAGAGCTCGTGTGTTCTTAGAACGAGGCGAGGCGTAATGATCGATGACGAGAAGTCAGTAGTGGCACACGAACAGAGCATCAGCTCTCGTAGCACAGGTATGAAGCGTGCAGAGTACCGTTTCACTCGAACGCTTCTTGGGCTTCCGACATTTTATCTGGATGTGAGTTTCCAAGCGGTCGATTTGTACGAGGCTGGACATTCTAAGTCGACCACGGTCATAAATAGCGTTTGGTCGGACACCGCTGGCTCTATTGGCATTGGTACATCCGTTGGTGATATACTCGCGAAACATTCTTGATCATTTTCCTTCGGAAGCTCTAGGGCTCTTACCACTTGGAGGTACAATGACCCATGTCCCTTTCGCCAACAATATGTCCACGAGTAAAGTCACTCAGATCACCACGTTTACCCATGTTCGTTGATTACGATACACTGTTAGGAAGACCTGCTGTCAGCCAACCTATCACCTGCTTTTGGTGTGCGACTGTCCCACTCTGCCTGCTGAGATGCCCATGTCAATTGTCCTTTACCCCTGTCTCAAATGTCTTGTCTACTGTCTGTATATCAGAATAACACGTTATCTACATGAAAAAAACAAGTTTAATGAAATATGCATTTTGGAAATAAAGAGGCAGCTGGTACATATATTTTTCTTCAGATCAGTTCTAAAGTGTGTCTTGTCGACTGAATCAGTACACGGTGAGTGATGAAAGGATGTCCTTGAGTGTGTTAGGGAAAACACACAAGTACTGATGTACTCTCTAAACATACAACTGTCAACAGTTTCCTTTCTTGGTCATCAAGTGATTAGTTAGCAAGACCGTTCCTTACACTACTCGGTTGGAAGTCAGAAGTGACTGAAAAACACGTACCTTTCCGAAATTCACTTCCATCGGTTTTCCTATCTGATATCATAGTCAAAATATCCTAGCTCCTACTCTTAAGGGCTGTTTAAGAACTTGGGTCAGACACTCCAAAACTTCCTCTTCTACGTGATTAAATGGACGGTATTCATTCATCACGAATATTTATTCAATTCTAACGAAAAATATAATTTCTCTGAAACACCAGCCGGCTCCCCCCACCCCACCCCACCCCATCTTTTTTCAAAAAGTGCCAGTTTTGAATTTATTTTAACTTAAAAATCTAGATTTTTCTAAGTAAAAATAAGTCTCTTGTTTTTCGTCGTGTTGTACTGCGTATTTCTCACTAGCAATTGCCTTGTTTATTTCTCAGTGGAAAATTGGCGAAAATAGCATCCGCTGGGCAATGAAAATTCAATTGTTTCACAATCTTCTATGTCCGTAGTTTAAACATTCTTCCATGTTAATATTTCCGGGGGTCAAATGAGGAAGGTGGATCGGAATTCACTGATAGTGATAATAACTAATTGTCCTGCGGTTGGTTTGTATTACAAATCAGGGCATTGCATCACGAAAAGGTAAATGTAAAACTACACAAATGCTTTTTTTTCAGGGGTAGATAGATGCAATCACCACGAACAACTCGATGGAGTATAAGCAGATGGAGTACGAAAACTGGTTTCATGGAAGGGAGATAGCCGAACGCAACAACGTGCCTCACGGGATTCAAACCCGGACGCATCTCGAACGAATGATCAGGAGCCAGAACTAAGACCACTTCGCCATCGGACCAGCCAAACGCTCTCTAAAATTTTTTGGGACAATTAGAAAGCACGACATAGATGACTACTGCTTTGGAGGAGAGGAGTGAAAGGCAATGTTGCTGGTTTGCAGAAATGGAATTAAAGAGGGGTATTGTTTGGTCGTGCTACTAAGTAGAGCATTTCAACACGAAAAGTGGGATCTAAAGCTACACTGGCAGTTTTAAGCCTGCATAGGAAGGGTGAGGGAGCAGGACGTGGCTGACGACAGCTTTGAAAAAGATGAGAACCAAGAAATGTCTCCGGAAGGAAGAAAGAGTATTAATGAAGGAAAACGCTTCGTGTCTGCGTGTCATGACGTTTAAATATGATTTAGGTTAACAAACCTGTGCTTTTCTTTAAAGAGATGCGTGAAACATGGCGATGATCACATCATACATAAAACATCCGAAACCTGAACGGGAACCATCTCAAATGAATGGTCAGTGTCAAGCCCCACATCATGATCACAGCATGCATGAATAATTCGGAACTTGAACGCTGGACCGCTGGCTGCTTGAATGATTAATCAACAGCCAGCGGCACGTGTTGATCGCCACACCTATGAAACATCCGGAAGTAGAACCCGGGCCATCTCTTATGAATGTTCAGCAGACCGCATCACAATGTGATAATCACACCATCCGGAACTGGAATCCGGGCCATCCCGAATGAATGGACTGCAGCCAGCGGTACAAGAAAATTACACCATACGTAAATCATCTAGAACTGGATACGGGCCATTCCGGATGAATGGATCAATGGCCTGCAGCCAGCGGCGCGTGATTATCTCATATTCCATAATTCATCCGGAACTGGAATCCGGGCCATCTAGGATGAATGGTCGCTTATGCCAGCGGCACATGATAATCACACCATCCATGATCATCCGGAACTGGAACGCTGGCCTTCCCGAATGAATGGCCAGTATCTAGCGCCACGTCATCACATGATACATGAAACATCTGTGATTTGAACTAGGGCTTATCTCAGGTGATTGACCCAGAAGCCTGTGCCATAAGACACACATGTATTCCTACCATGCCTTACCAGAAGCCTGTGCCATAAGACACACTGTATTCCTACCATGCGGGCCCAAGGCAACCACTCGGGCACTGGAAATTCAATATAGTCATCAAATGGGCAGACATACGCAAACGAAATTTAAGACTGTTATTGGACTACAGATGGAACTGTTGTCGAAACGGAATCTTTTTAGGAAAATTTTATCGTAAGTGTTGGTAATATCACACAAAGACTTACAATAAATCGAACGATAAGTGTAAACTGAATGAAATATTCTTTTTAAGAATCGGCATGAATTTACATTAACATAAGCGATCAGTTATTTTGTTAAATTTCAAGTTACTAAATTCTCCCAAATATTCTACTTGTGGTCGCATCTTAGGTATTTTCACTTGTCCAAGACGAATGTTGGTATGATAAATCAGTGCATTACTGTGTTTGAACATATGAACTTACATTAAAAAATTTAAATACAAATCTACATTGTTTTCTGAAAAGTCGAAAAACTAAAAACAAAATTGAAAGTCAAATTCGAATTTTCGTACTGTAACGTATGGCTTAAATATCTTAAAATTTCAGAAAAAAATCTTGGACACGATTGCAGTGATTGAATATTTATTTTTTAATCTCTTTTAGGATTGTAAATATTGTACGTGATAAATGAAAACACATTTTTGCACCAGAAAAAGAATTGCACTCTAAATAAATTATCATACATGTAGTTGCGCTTAAGGCTGTCCGACTTTTAAAGAATTCGTCTTAGGGGTAATCAACAAGACCAGAAGGCATTTGAGATGATATGTGGTCAGTGTCTCCTGAAATCGAACAAAAAGAGACATTTTGAAACCATCATAATTTTATTCACTGGTATGGCTACCTAGAGGGTTAAGAATGTACCTAATGGAACGCTGAATTACCGACGAAGATTGAAAAAAATATTAAAATTTATTTCACGTAATGGGGAAAACTGTGCTTCAAACATGAGCTGGAGAAACATTTTTTTATTTTTTTTAAAAACCCAATAGTAAGCCAAGCAGTGAGCCTGTTGGCTAATCTTTAAAATGGTGTTAACGACTGATATTTCATCCGCAGCTTTGAAGCAGTGCTTCCATTTATTTTAGGCAACGAAAAAAGCTGTACCAAGATTATCTCATGGAAACAATAGCCGCTGACCTAAAATAATAATTTTCTTTATCAACCACCGACTTTCGAATACAGTGCATTTGTTCAATCAATTTTTTCGTCTCGTTTTTTCGTTTCTTCCGACATACTCGTACTTTGATCTCTTCTATGAGGTGTTCTTATTGAGAAATATGTACTTTGAATAGACTCCTTCGGAATTCATATTTCACATATAACATTCTTGGAGAACTAAACAATGTAACTTGTTTTAAATGTCAGCTCTTAATGAAACTCAATGGAATAAATTGCACTAATAGTTTCATAAAGGCCTGTTACTTCCAAGATGGCGTTTATCAAGTTTCTTGAACATTCTTTTGACCTTTGTTTAATATATCTGCCTTACACCTTCAAAGGATAGGAGATTTGGAGGCGAGATCTTTAGTACTTAAGTACTTTCTTGGTTTTTAACAATTTTCCTCAAATGACCCTAAAGACTGACCCTCCCTTTCATTGTAAGCTTCAAAGGATTTAAAAAGGGGAGCGCGTGGTGATTAATTCCTGCTCATTTCCTGTCTACAGGATACTTTTAGTTTGTATAATAAATTTATCGGTTGAAACGTGTTGAACGAGACACCAGGATATATTTGGACAGAAACACATTAGATACAGGCGTTGTGCTTTTAAAAGTAACATCATCCTCAGCTGTCAAAATCGGATAGGAATCAACTTTTCGGAATAAACTTGAAGCCTGAAGGGATTTCAACAGATTTTGAAAGAAACACCCAAGGTATTAATTGAATATTTTTTTCATTGTAACACTCATACTTAATTATATCTATATACTGGTTTTCGTCAATATACTTTTTGCTGCAAATTTTTCTTTGTGCCATCCATGGTTTATACGCGCCATTTTAGATAATGTGAAAAATTGCAGTTACGAGGCATGCGAAAAGCAACTCTGAAGTGAACAATGAAGTTATATCGTTATTTTTATTCCGGCTGTTATAATAGTTCATTTGTATGTGGCATTTTTAATTGCATTCATTGTCAATGATGTTTTTAACCGTAGAATCGATATCTGTGAGACAGTTCAAATACAGCTGGGTTTCGTGCGGGGCAAAGAATTCATTTCTTCAACAGAATGATTAGGCAGTGTAACTTTTTTGATATATTTAAAAAATATCACGATCATGAAAGAAATTATCTCGATAATTTCATACGAGGAACTGCAACCATGTAATTCTGTCACGGACGTATAAATGGTCTGAGAAAGATACCCGTGGCCAAGGAAATGGCGACGATGTGGAATATATCATCATCATCATCATCATCATCATTGTCAACCATTATCAATCCACTGCTGGACGAAGGTCTCCCCAAATTTCCTACACAACGGTCTGTCTTGTGCCAGTCTCCTCCATGTCCCGCCCGCATACTTTTGAATTTCATTCACCCATCTCCCATGTGGTCTTCTTCTGGGTCTTTTCCTGTCCCTTGGAATCCAATATAAAATTCCAGCTGTCCATCGATGGTCTGTCCTTCTGGCAGTATGCCCAGCCCATTGCCATTTCAGGGATTTTACTCTGATCATGATGTCTTCCACTCTTGTCATTTTTCGGATCCACGAGTTCCTCTTCTTATCTGTCCTGGTTACACCAAGCATGCACCTCTCCATACCTCTTTCAGTTGTCTGCAGTCTTTGCATGTCTCTTTTAGTTAAGGTCCTTGTCTCTACACCATACGTAGGCACCGGAAGGATGCATCGATCAGACAGTTTTCTTTTAAGACATAATGGCATATTGCTCTTGAAAATTATGCTGCTTCTTCCAAAAGCTCCCCAGGCAAGTTTTGTACGCCGATTAATTTCTTCATCAATATGACCCTCACGTGATATCTGCTGACAAAGATAATTGTACGTGTCTGTTATCTCCAGCTTTTCTCCATCAATCGATAAATCTTCATTCCTTGTAAAAGCATTGAACATCACTTTTGTCTTCTGAAAGTTCATTTTTAATCCCACCTTTTTACTCTTGTCAGCAAGTTCTTGGATCATACTCTGCAGCTCTGATGGGTTAGTTGCAAAAATGTCTATGTCATCAGCAAAATGAAGGTGGGTTAGATAATCTGCATTAACCTTTATCATCTTGTTTTCCCAGTTCAGGGATTGTAAGACATTTCCCAATGTGGCGTTAAAGAGCTTCGGAGATATGGTGTCACCTTGTCTTACTCCCTTTCCCATTTTTAAGTGTGTTGTATTTTCAAACAGCCAAATCTTTGCACTTGCATTTTTATAGATGTTATTAATAATGTTAATGTATGCATCTTCAATACCGCAGGATTTCAGAGCCATTGCAACTGCTGATGGTTTCACCGAATCAAAGGCTTTTTCATAATCGATAAAGCCATGCACAATGGAAGTTCATATTCCCTCGCTCTTTCAAATAATTCTCTCAGTACGTGGATATGATCTATTGTGCTGTAGCCACTCCTTAATCCAGCTTGTTCTCTCGGTTGAGCCATGTCCAGTGTTACCTTCAAACGGTGTGAAAGAACTTTAGTGAAGATTTTATAAACCACTAATAGGAGGCTGATAGGTCTGTTGTTCCTGAGACCCACAATGGCCCCGTTTTTATGTAGCAGAATCATTATAGCGTTGTTCCAAATACTCAGGTATCTTCCCTTCATTAAGGCATCGAGTGAAAATTTGGGCGAGTACTGTTTCGATTTTTCCACTTTCTTCTTGTATGATGTCTACAGTAATTCCATCTTCTCTCGGAGCTTTTCCCCGCTTCATGCTCTACCTTCCATGATATCTGGAGTACATTCATCATCCCTTTTATATAACTTGGATTAGAAATCTTTTACTCTTGTCAAAATTTCGCCTCTATTTCTTGTTACAGAACCATCTTCTTTTCTCAGTGCCATAATTTGTTTTCTTCCCTTACTGAGATGTCCCTTTGCTATCTTTAGGCTGTGGTTGTTTTCAATTGCTTTCCTCACTAGTTCACAGTTGAATTTCCTTACGTCTTCAATGATACTTTTTCGTACTGTCTTGCATAGCTCTATGTATCCCACTTGATCAAGTCACATCTTCTTTAGTTGTCCTCATCTCTCTTCTTTTTGCATCAACATTTTGGTTTTCCCTGATAATTTGTTCACATGCAACTTGTTCTTAGTTACAGCTAATTTTGTTGCTGTTTCCATAATAGATTTGGTTACTGTTCTGTTAAGTTTAGAAATATCAACTTCTTCCGATGTTAGGCCTTCTAAAGCACAGAATCTGTTCTTCAGTTCCAACTTGAAGGTATTATGTTGCTTTACAAGGTTGATTATGTCAATACATTTTGTTTGTCTTATGAGCTTGCCACGTTAGAGTTTAGTGTTGAGGTGCATCTTACATCTCACCAATCTATGGGCACTATCTGTGTTGAACTTGTTTAGCACACTGCACCTAATAAAATCAATTTCACTTGTCGTCCCATTTGGATGTCTCCATGTCCATTTCCTGTGTGGCTTTTTCTTGAAAAAGGAATTCAAGATGAAAAACCCTTGAGCCTCTGCGAACTCAACGAGAGTATTTCCACGCTGGTTTCTGTTGCCGTGACCAAACTTGCCTACTGAAGTTTCATTCTGTTGCCGTTGCCCTATTTTTGCATTGAAATCTCCCATAATTATCTTCAAGTGCTGCTTAGCTTTATTATTTAGATAACGAATTTCCTTATAAAATTCTTCAATTTCTTCTTCAGGATGACTTGTGGAGGGTGCATAAGTTTGAATAATCTGAGCCTGGTATCTCCTCGAGAGTTGGATAACGAGTCGTGCAGCTCTATCAGAGGAACTTTCAATTTCTACAACTTTATCCTTCAGTTTCTTGTTTATTATAAATCCAACCCCACTAGTTCAGCCAGTATCTGTCCCACGATAGTAGAAGAGATTCCCACTTTTCAGTTCAATGAGATCTTCTCCTTTTCTCCTTACCTCACTTAGCCCGACGATGCACCACTTGATCCTTTGTAGTTCCTCTTCCAATTAAAGAAGCCTTGAATCAGATGATTGGGATGGTCCATTATACGTTTCCAAGGTCAGCATCAGATGGCAGCCTAGTCCGGTCATCCGGTGATTCTTAGCACTCTCTGCCTTCATGTCGCACTGGCAGCTGCCATGGCCAGGTACATTCCAGTTGCCGGAGACTGAGGGCCAAGATTTAAGTTGTGGAGTAATTTTGGAGGGGTTTGGCCATAACTCAAATGCTATCCCACACTCACTCACCCGCTGGCCAAGCGGGTGAGTGAGTGTATGATGGCATTTCCTCTAATCCTGATGGTATAGTTATACTGCTATTGGTGGTCGTCAGAGCCGCTTTAGTGTGAACAAGATGCACCACGAGAAGGCAGGGTTGACATTTGTCAAAGAGAGGTTGTGATGTTAAGCATCACCTGACGTTACATCCCTGGGATATATATATATACACACACTGCCGGAAAGTGAAAAAGAACACCAAGAAGGAATTGGCGGACGATCATGAAATTTACATAAGTTAATGGGGTCGAGTTTACGTAGGTGTGATGTTAATTTCGGGACAAACCGGTGAGCGCTTACACCCTAGCACGGCATAATATGCAAATTATCTTTGGTGGTATTAAAAGAGTACGACGAAGTGAATGTAATCAGTCGTCGGCGTACGGATACGTGCGTAGACCCTCAATAATAGGCAATGCCTCGACATGGAAGACGTGTACGATTTCAGCAGTTATCGGACTTTGAGCGACGTCGTCTAGTCGGACTCCGCTAGGCCGGGTGGTCGTATCGTCGTATTGTGGAGCGAATTGGACGGGAAGTATCGGTGGTGGTACGATGGTGGCGTAGCTGGTCCGAGGAACATTCCCACACGATAAGACGTTTAACCGGGAGTCACAGACGGACTGATGAGCGATCCGATCGACGCATAAGAAGAGCGGCGTTGTCAAGCAGAACATCCACTGCGAAGCAAATCCAAGATGCCGTTGCACCTGAGGTGACTGTGCGAACAATCCGCAACCGTCTACTGGATGCAGGACTACGTGCACGTGTGCCTCTGGCATGTGTACCTCTGACTCCAGCCCACCGTCAGGAACGGCTGCAGTGGTGTCGCCAACGTCTGCACTGGAGAACGCAATGACGATCTGTCGTGCTCAGCGATGAATGCAGATTCTGCTTGGGAGCCTCCGAGGGCCGTATGCGTGTTCGCAGACGCACAGGGGAGCGTCTCCACCCTTCTTGCGTCCGACAGCGACACACAGGGCTTACACCTGGTCTCCTGGTGTGGAGAGCGAACAGCTATTACTCCGGTACAGAACAAGTGTTTGCACCGGGTACGTTAAACAGCACCTTCTACATCAACAACATCGTTCAGCCCGTTGTTGTGCCATTTGTAAGGTCGGTCCATCGTAGTGTTTTCCACCAAGATAACGACGCCCACACACGGCACGTGCAACGCAACATGCACTTCAGGGTGTGAGACAACTTTCATGGCCTGCACGTTCACCGGATTTGTCCCCCATTGAGCACCTGTGGGATTTTATGGGACAAGGACTTATCCGGTCTCCACGGCCAGCCACGACCATCCCCGATTTACGCGTCCAGGTTGAGGATGCTTGGAACTCAATACCTTAAACTTACATCCAACATCTGTACGACAGACTCCATGCCAGATTTGCACAGTGTGACGCAGTTCATGGCGGTTCAACCTCGTACTAACCATATTACATTGAAACGTTATTTTTCAGGTAACCAGCAAATACAGCTGTATTGTGCCATAATGTTTTGATCAGGTTGTTCTCCGTATTCTGTTATTATGTTGTATAAATTTCGTTGGTATCAGACGTCTCCTTCTTGGTGTTCTTTTTCACTTTCTGCCAGTGTATATATGATAGCAGCAGGAATAAAAATAAGATGAATATGGCGACGATATATATTAATTTAATATATATACCGTCGCAATTATAGATATACTTTTATCTATGTAAACTGGGGAACCTCGGTTACACGTTCTTTTTTTTTTTTTTACTTTTATATATATTTCTGCGCTGTCGCGTCATACTTCGTTTACATGTAATTCATTTATTCGCTTTACGTTAAATCTTGAATTTCAGATTATAAAAAAAAACATGTTTTTTTATTCTTTTGTACGTAACGTGGAATCTCAGTTACAATTACATCCAACATCTGTACGACAGATGTTGAATTTATCGAAAGCTCAACACTGAGCCATCATCTTTTATCCCTAAAAGTCGAGGGCTCAGCGTTGGGCTAACGTTGAATTGAGACAGTTTTTTTGCAACCATGAAATAAGTAAATACAACTAAAAACTTACTGTATACAACACGAGGACCGGCATTTAGTTAGTAGAGTGTTTGGTGTCAGAATGGAAAAAGCTGCCGATTTATCGGAGCTTGATAAAGGACAAATTGTGATGGCATGTCACCTCGGATCTATGATCTAGGAAACGGCGCTGCTTGTGGGTTGTTCAGGTGCCTCTGTAGTGAGTACGTATCAAACTTGGTGCACAAATGGCCAAACGACGAACCGTCATCCATTCGTGTGTCGTCTGGAGTTTATTGCTGATAGAGCGGAGCGGGGACTGTCGCACGTTGACCGCAGTGCGACAAATCACTCGCAGCTACAACAGTGGTGATCAGGGCAACGTGTCACAGCACACAGTTCATCGCAACCTTCTGCGCATGGGCCTGAGTAGCCGAAAACCCAGACAGGTCCTCATTCTCACTGCACGTCATCGCCAACAGCGCATGAAATGGGCCCAAGATCATCATAGTTGGACCGTGGGTGGTTGGAAGAAAGTGGTGTGGTCTGACGAATCAAGATTCCTGGCGTATCACGTAAACGGACGACCGCGGATATACCGACTATCAATGAAGGCAATGGTACCTGGGTGCAGTGTTGCGCTGAACCAGGACGGCGTGGGTGGTGTTATGCTGTGGGCGATGTTTTCTTGGGACACATTATTCCAATAGTACAATCCCTGACAGTTGTCAGATATCTGAACATCGTTGCCGACCAAGTTTGCCCATTCATGGCAACTGTGTTCCCTTATGGTGATGGCCATTACCAACAGGATAATGCGCCATGCCACACTGCCAGAATCGTCAAGGTGTGGCTCGGGGAACATGCTGGTGACTTTACGTTAATGTCTTAAACTCCAAATTCACTTTAGCTGAACCCAATCGAACATTTGGGGTTCGACTTGGAAAAGCGGGTTCGGGCCAAATCACCACCACCTCGAAATGTACGGGAAGTGGAGGACCTGCAGTTGACATTACGGTACCAGATAGTACAGGATACCTATCACCACCTTATCGAATTAATGCCCTTCCGAGTGGACACTGTTTTGTAGGGTAAAAAAGGTCCTATAGCTTATTAGGTAGGTGGTCATAATATAATGGCTCATAGGTGTACCTTAGTGACAGAAACAAAATCCGGGCAACATGCTATCAAGAAAAGGGGGCCAAGGTGTACCCGAATGGTACGGGAATGCAAATAATTTTTTTCGTGTGGATTTATGGTTGTGGAAGGTTATTGCTATAATTACAAGTTAAAACTGCGAAAGGTTGAGAATAACGCAAAAATTAATGCACTTTATTATCACACAAACATTCTTGACCAAATTTACCGCGAAGGAATTCCATCCTTATACGGTGCTATGGTTTCAAATGTATGGATCCACTTAGATAAGGCTTTCAGCCATACAGATAGGTCCACAATGGCATACATGAGGAAGTTGGAAGCTGGGACAGGGATTCACACTGTACCATTCTCCTTAATTCCTGTCAAATCCTCTAATGCCTCTTTCATGGATTTCCGCGGCATCGGGTTATTTAATCGAGCCTTTAAATGTAGATGACCCAAAACAATTGACTGCCTTTGGAAAACTTGCAAAGAGCAGTGAGATAAAATTGATCATCCGGGTCTGCAAAGGAGCCTACTATATATATATAATGAAAGTGAGACAAGGTGACACTATCTCCTAAACTCTTTAATGCCACATTGGAAAATGTCTTTTAATCACTCGAAAAACGTAGGGATAAAGATTAATTAAGATTATCTAACTCACCTTCGTTTTGCTGATGACGTAGTCATCTTTGCAGCTACCCCGTCAGAGCTGCAGAACATGATCCAAGAACTTGCTGACAAGAGTAAAGAAGTGGGATTTAAAATGAACTTAAAGAAGAGAAAAGTGATGTACAATGCTTTTACAAGAAATGAAATTTATCGATTGATGGGGAAAAGCTGGAGATAAGGAATACCTACATTTATCTTGGACAGCAGATACCAAGTGAGGGTCACATTGATGAAGAAATTAATCGGCGTATAAAACTTACCTGGAGAACGTTTGGAAGAAACAGTATAATTTTCACGAGCAATATGTCATTATGTCTTAAAAGAAAACTGTCTGATCGATGCATCCTTCCAGTGCTTACATATGGTGTAGAGACAAGGACCTTAACTAAAAGAGACATGCAAAGACTGCAGACAACTGAAAGAGGTATGGAGAGGTGCATGCTTGGTGTAACCAGGACAGATAAGAAGAGGAACTCGTGGATCCGAAAAATGACAAGAGTGGAAGACATCATGATCAGAGTAAAATCCCTGAAATGGTAATGGGTTGGACATATTGCCAGAAGGACAGCCCATCGATGAACGGCTGAAATTTTAGACTGGATTCCGAGGGACAGGAAAAGATCTAGAAGAAGACCACATGGGAGATGGGTGGATGAAATTCTAAAGTATGCGGGAGTAACATGGAGGAGACTGGCACAAGACTGACCGTTGTGGAAGAAATTGGGAGACCTTCGTCCAGCAGTGGATTGATAATGGTTGACAATGATGATTATGATATATATTTATACATGTGTGTGTGTGTCTATCTGCATCATCGTCAACCGTTATTCCATTGCAGGATGAAGGTCTCCCAAATTTTGTTCTTCAACACTGTCTTCAGCCTCTACCATTTAGGTCACTCCTGCATGCTTTCAAATTTCATACACGAATATCCCACGTGGTCTTCTTCTGGGTGTTTTAGTGTCTCTTGGAAATCACTTCCAAAATTTCGGTAGTCCATTGGAGGTCCGTTCTTCTGGCAATATTTTCTGCCCATTGATATATCATAGATTTTACTCAGAATATAAGATATTCCACTCTTGTCATTTTCCTGATCCACGAGTTCCTCTTATCTTTCCTGGCCACTGCAAGCAGGCATGTCTTTTCTCGTCTTTCGGTTGTCGACTGTCTTTGCCTGCCTTTTTAGTTAAAGTCCACGTCTCTGCTCCGTACGTAAACATATACAGGTCACATACTTGTGCCATGTGTTATTTTTTGTTTCAAAAATTTATGATCACCTGTCAGTATAAGGTATGACTTCCACTTACCACCTATATACCGTAGTTACACGCCGTAGCATTGATTCAAAACGTTTCCTGAACAATTCTGTAAGGATGTTATACCATGTAAACACGAAAGGTTCTCGCATATCTTCAAGACTCATTGATGGTGGATCCACAGATGGAATCTGTTGTTCAAGATAGACCCACAGACGCTCAGTGCGCTTGCTGTTAGGCGAGTACAGTGGTCATAATGTAAACTAAAGAGCTAAAGTCAATAGAACATTCCTCAAACCATTCCCGCAGACGCATTGCCACATGAAAATCTTTCCGCAAACTACCCATGCATTCGGGGTATACAGTAATCATGAATGAGAGCAATAGATCCGACACAGTAGATAGGTAGCTTAAAGCGTTCATCGTGAGATGGTGGTGAATCATTTATTCCAATGATTCAAAGAAAATTTTGTGTTACACGAGCACACTGCCATATCTTGCATGTTTCTTCTCGAGCATTATGTTGGCATGTTTTCGGTCAGAAGTTCTTCACCGTAGTCTCCATCGATTATCTTTACGAAAAGGCAGAAAACGTGATTCGTTTGAAAAGATTACTTTTCTTCACTATTCGATGGTCAAGTGTCTTCTCTGATGCAAATTCTCGCCCTAACCGTCAGTATCTATCAGACAGCATATTTATCTTGAGTGGGCAACTGCTGCGAAGATTCATAGAGAGCAGATTTCGTTTGACTGTCGTTTGAGATACAGTCGTCGATGTGCCAGCATTAAATGCTCCGGCCACACGGTCGTCGATGCTCCGTCGGGGAAATGACTTACATGATATAACGTCATCATCGTCAATCATATCAATCCGCTGCTGGATGAAGGCCTCCGCTAAGTTTCTTCTACACCTGTCCCTCCTGAGCCTGTCTTCTCAATGTTACTCCGTCATGCTTTCGAATTTCATCCCTCCACCTTTTGTGAGGTCTTCTTCTTCTGGGGCTTTTTCTGTCCCTTGGAATCCAGTCTGAAATTTCGATTGTCCATCAGCGGTCCGTTCTTTCGGCAAGATGTCCAGCCCAATCCCATTTCAGAGATTTTATTCAGATCATGATGTATTCCACTCTTGTCATTTCCCTTATCAAGGAGTTTCTGTTATCTTTCCTGGTTACACCCAGCACGCATCTTTCCATGCTTCTTTCAGTTGTTTTCAGCTTTTATATATCTTATTTAGTTAAGATCAATGTCTCTGCTCAGTAAGTAAGAAATGTAAGGACAAATTGATTAAACACTTGTCTTTTAAGATATAATGATTTCCTGTCTACCGGAATCCAGAAAATGACTGAATCGGTCATAGGTTTTGAAGCGTTTCATTTCAAGAAAGTCGTGTCACCCCGACGACTCAGTGGTCAGGTGAGTTGGTTTCAGAGTTTTAAGGAGTACGGCCCGGACTCGTGTCACAAGTGAGGCCAATGAGTGATGTACAGTTCGCATATTCTCTGGTTTAGGTTCACGCACAAAATGGCAGATGTATTTAGTATGGTAAATAGGCCTACTATGGAATAGTTCTAGTAGGCTGCGGTATTTAGAACTCATACAGAAAGTGTAATGTATTCGTTTTGAGGGTGATTTGCTCCTATTCATGAACACGTTTTTCTACTTATATTAGAGACGGGCGAATCTTTGCATCATGGAAATTCTTTGTGGCCGTTAAATGTAACTCACCTCCTCCCCCCCCCCCAAAAAAGCCATAAACACTCCGGATCCTCGCTTTGAAGAACAAAGTTTTATTTTTTAAAAACAACGTATCTTTCGTCCAGGGATGAGCAGGAAGAATAGGTTGTATTTAGCTATTGACCATCATAGATACGTCATAACTCATTTTTTTCAATGAAAAAACTAGAATCAACGGTTTTCATTCTCCGATGTTCCAATATATTAAGATTATATGTAATAATTTCAAATTTATTCCAGATTTTATGAACACTCGAGGTTTTATGTATTTATTCTACATGCCAGTATGTCACAAGAAATGATCTGTAAATTTTGCATGTGCGGAGTACCAAAGTGATTTACTTCATTTGTGGCAATTTCGTGTATTTTACACAAACCGTATATCCCTGTAATTCAAAATGTTACATGAAAAATCTCGGAATAGCATGATTCCACATCCGAAAACAATAAGTGTCTTTTAAAATATCTCGAACTATTGGTAACTTGTGTGGTGTGATAGAAAGATAAGACTACGCTGTCTTTGACAAGCTGCTCTCTTCGCAAATGAATATAAATTTCATGAGATTTTTTGGAAGGTTCGTACTAAAAAGAAATTATTTGTTGTGGTTAGAGTTCCAACATACACATTCGAAAAGTTCTCACTCAGAGTTTTATGATTTCTCTTTTGAAATTCATTGCGTGGAAATATCGCTGACTTTTGAAGAAAATCACATTAAACATTAAAAATAATTCGAAATGCAGTATTAATAAAACCATTGCAACATAAGTAAAACTTATATTGTACAATCATACTTAACTTGCTTGACTGTGAACAGAAGCTATATATATCTTCTCTTTTCTAATGTTAACTTCTTTTCTTCATTTTATAAGTTCAACATGTCATCAGACGGCCAGTTCGATCATTATTATACCATAATTCCACCTTTTATTGCAGCACTGAGATATATAATGGAGGTACGTGGAAGTTCGAGTATTTGTTTTAACTTCTTTAGTTCTTATTGCGTATTAATTCTCTTTTTATTGAACTACCTGTCATATGTATTGTAAATTCTAAATTTGCAATCTATGTTGGCAGATGTGTTATCCTAGGTAGCCAGTAAAAGATTATCCATGTAACTTACCAATCCGAATTTTGCAAAAGAAAGAATGCTCCTGTTAAATTTACGTTATTGTAAAAGTTATAGACGTACGTAGAATTTTACTTAAAAGCTTAGTTAAAATAAAGGTTACAGTTAATTATTTTAAGAAAAATTACAAGGTATTTAGTTTTTAACATCCCGAAGCTAAGCTGATCCATGCATTCCAAAAATCTATTTAACCAAATTTATCATTTCGTTGCTAATATAGAAAACGGCGTCCATGTTTTCTCATTTATATGCAATTTGGAAAATTCCTGTGCTGTTTACAAAGCAGCAGATTTCTAAGAAAGCAAAAAGAAAAATTATTCAGATATATTTGAGTTTCGTTAAGGGGCAACTATGGTTTCTGGCCAGCGGTTCCGCAATTGACAGCCTCTGCATAGGAAAGCCACTCAAAGGAAGCTCTCTGAAGTTTCTACATCAGCTTAAAAATGCGGAAAGAAATTCCTTGGTTTCTTACTCCTTTCACAATAGAAAATTAATTTTAACAGTCAGTTTTTAAGATAAAGTTCAAGGATAAAATACTCCAAAGGGAAAAGGTACTCTACTGTAATTACAAAATACGTTATAGATATGGGGATGATTTTAGTTTTCATTGATAAAGCTGCTCATCACACTTTGTTCCTTTTCCGCTGAATTACCGAAACGAACAATAATGAATATTTGGGCAGTAGCTATTGAGATGGAAGGGGCCAGAATCTGAAAAAGGAAAGATCATCTGACAATCATCTCAGTACTGACCATGCTTTGAAAACAGAACCAGGAAATAAACTGTTTCGTGGTGATCTGAACAGCTGGAGACTAAAATTCTTGAAAAAGTAGGTGGCATTCATTATTCCGGTTTTTGATTAACTGCCGCGCCAACAGCAGACGTTCTGAGATCCACCTAGAATAATCTGAGCTACAGACCAAAGATAGTTAATCATCGACTCAATATGATGGAACAGAATGAATAGAAAATATTTGAGCCATCTCGTGGCGCAGTTACCTAAGAGCTAGCTAATGATCATTCGTCCTAGATAGCTCGGGGTTCGAATCCCGGTGAGGCGCGGATGTTATTCTTGCCTTAAAGCACTGGCTCTCTCCCTTCCTTGGAATCAGTGACCCTAAATTAGGGACCGGTGACTTCTTATAGCCCACTGAGTTGCTCACTGTGGTGACTAAATCCTCAATAAAAAAGATCAAGGTATCTGTGCCGTATAGCTGATAATAGGCAAATAAAATTAGGACCTCTCCTTTCGGCAAAATATAAAACAGGAAAGATCACGCAATAATTTCGGCTGTCTTGAGTACGTCATCTGAATTCTTTCCGATACGAATAAAATTTCCTAAAGTTATTAAGAGTTAATGAAACCAGTTAAAAAATCAACCGGGTTTCTACAATCCATGAAACATGCAGAAATAGAAATAGAAAGAGCTACCTTCTTTCATCGCTGGCTAAAAAGTATTTTACGAAAATTAACAGATGGCGCGCAAAAAGTCTCTCATAGCAGAAGGACGACATTAGAAACTAAGATATTTTCATATCGAAGAGTTAAAGAGGAAAATATAGAAGGAAACATGATATAACTCTACGCCTTCTAGCGAAAGAATTTTGCATAATAAAAAATTTCAACATAGATGAAGAATTCACCTATTTTGAAATAGAATTTTTCATGGCAAAAGTTTCGCTAAGGAAAAAGAATTTCTCAAATACGTCTCCGGGAAGCAGAGATACCGACAAAATGTTTTGCCCTTTACGCCCCCTTGCAAGGAAACCGTGCATTTTTTAAAGTGGAAAATACTCACGATCTTTATTGTGCCGAATGATATACGGAAAAAAGTTGAAAATTCTGAATTAGGTTTCTAAAAGCTGAGATACAGCTGCAACAAGAAATATTGAAACACCACCTACCCACAGAACTGTGAACTACGAATCTCCGCAAATACAAACTTAAAGTGTTCCACAAAGTAAACGGCATCCGGTGTTCAAATAATTTTTGGAATTGCACATTTAGAAGGGGAGATATTGAGAAAAACAGATTAAATATTTGCGTCCCCTAACAGAGATTGTGCGTTATTTTTGGGAAGAATATATATACAGGAAGGGGCTATTATGGTTAGTAGTATCTTACTGAAAAACAAATTTTCGATCGGGTTTTTAGTTCCAGAGATATCGCTGTAAACGAAAACTTGATTTTATGCCCTTTAGTAGCACACTTGCGGGTTAAGAAAAATTTGAAATTATATGACAAACACTGCACCAGAAAAACTATGCAGCAAAGAAATAATTTTTCATATCGGACTCTAACGAACAGCGACATCGGCAAAAATAAGATGTACATCTACGCCTCCTGGTGGAAAACTATGCACTATTTCAAGCAAGAGATTTTTCTTAAAAAGTTTACCGAAGGTGAGCGAGCGGTATGGATCTACGAAGGAATATTTTCGGTCGAGTTTTCAGAAAATCAAAGTTTGCCAAGATTGCATCAAACAAAAAAGCGCTTATGGCCCTTGTGGATAGACCATTCTTTACCAAAAATTAGAAATTAGATGCTTATATTCCATAGATTTGCTTCGAAATATTCGATTGAAAAATGTTTTCCTCCATTTGATTCCATTTATAACGAACATTATTTTGGATAAAGCTTCTTTTTCCCCAACAGGAACTGTATCCGGAGCAGGAAGAATTTTTCAAATCTGACTTTGATACATGGAGGACAATGTAGTTTGAAGTAATATTATCTACTTTACGCACTCTAGGGGCAAAGTTGTGAATTGGAAGAAAACCGAAAGGCAAGGTTCATGATTTTCATATTTTCAGCTTTTAAATAGAGATCGAAGTTTTTAAATCGAGCTTTAGTTGTAGAGATATGGAGTGCAAGCGGACGAGCAAAGCGATAACATAAGCACGACCTTTTTTTACAAAACACGTCCTAATATTTGATAGTAGACATGGGAGTTTCGCTAGTAAAATATAAACTATTGAGCTATTCTAAAAAGAAAATGAAAGAAAGTAATCAGTGAAGTGGGAAAATGTTTTTTTCTTTTCCTTGAGACAATCGCTGCCCAGGATGTACACCAACACTCAGGGACGAAAATTAGGAAACAGTTTTAAAAGCTTTTCAGTATAACGACAAAAGGAAAGATATTTTTGTTGTACTCAAGCAACTGAACATAGCAAATTCTTTTAACTACCCTTTTAAGGCAATGTTCTTAATGCTGGTTTATAACGGTTCGCCAAAGTTGGTCCGGGTTGAAATACTGGGGGATTAATCGATGGTATGTTTTTAGCACGTATTTTGTAAAAAAAAGTACGTGCTTATGAATCCGCTTTGTGCGCTTATCTGTGTACACCATACCTGTGTTACTATTAATCTGATTTGAAACATTTTTTTTTTTTGCAGTCGAAAGCTTAAAATGTGAGAACAGTGTTGCTTGCTCTCCGTTTTTCCACGATGCATAACTTCGCCGATGGAGTGCGTAAAGGCAGGTACCATCGAATTAAAAATGCATTATATTCCATAGATTTGCTTCAAAATATTCGATTGAAAAATGCTTTCCTCCATTTGATGCCATTTATAACAAACACTATTTTGGATAAAGCTCCTTTTTCAAATAATGCATAGATTTCCCGCTAGGGGGAGTAAAGTAAAATTACGATTTCACTTATATCTTTTAGTGTGTAGATATATCTCTTAGAGCATAGTTATATCTCTTAGCGCAGAGTTATTTCACTGATTTTTGTCGACATCTCTGCTTCAAAGAGTCAGATTTGAAAAATTCTTTATCGGAGAGAGCTTTTCCCGTGTGAAATGTTTCTCATACAATTTCATTTTTTAAGCGCAGGTGTACCACTAGAAGGAGTAAGTTAACGTTTCGTTTTACAGAATGTTTGCAACAATATCTGGGGGATTAAAAACTTGACTTAAAAATTTCTTTTTCGATCAGATACTATTAACGATATAAACATTCCCAAAATCATAGACAATTACGCCGCCATGGGGCGCAAATGTTTAATCGGTATTTTTTTCAGCATCTCTTTTAAATGTCGTAGAACTGCATCATGTTTCTTTCTATATTTCTTCTTTTAACTCTTCGATCTGAAAAACGCTTTGTTTCTAAAACAGTCTTCTGCTACGAGAAACCTTTTGTGCACCATTTATTATTTACGTATCATACTTTTTAGCTTCTGGTGGCTAAAATTATAACACGTAAGAATATCTTTCAATTTCTGGGTTCTCGTCGCTTGCAGAAATACTGTTGCTTTTTTCTAACCAGTTTTATTGACAACGAATTTTCACAAATTTTGTTAGCGTCGGAAGGCATTCAAAAAACGGACTCATCACAACCGAAAATTCGGTGTCGTATTTCTTGTTTTCTTAAGGCACTGATCCTCTTCCTTCCCGTTGAATTGTTTAAACTCCCCCACCCCCTTCCTCCCCGCAAAAAGCAGTTCTTTTGAAAATTGAATTCTAATTAACTTCAACTAAAGTAAGTAATATTTTTATGATAATAAATGACAGCTGCAATTCATGTCGCTCATTAGATCCATGGAAATGATTTCAAACAGTGGTTTAACAAAAGGCTTTATCATCAATTCACTTGAAGCAGGGGAAATAGAAGAAGATATTCATTTGATATGTAAGAAAGACGATTGATATATTTCATTAACAGCAAAGAACTTCTTCTCGTTATTTGGCGAAAGTGAATACAATACCTGAAATAGTAAAGAAATTAGAAAGTTATCGAGATTATGCAATGTGGAAGAAATTCATTTGGAATCTTCAGTACAACGATCGATTCAACAAGTGTAAGGCACTAAAACTTTTTACTGATATAATTTTTTTTTACTTCTGTTCATTTTTTTCTTGTATAAAAGAATTTCACTCTTGATTCGAAACTCATGTGTTCGGAACAAAGTTCTTCTTACACATTTGTCTAATATACTTGTCTTCACAATCAATCTTCCTTCCTCCGCTGTTGTTACAATTTCTATTTAACTTCCCGCCCGAAAGAGGTAGTTCCTAGACCATATGTTGTATGTTTTAAATATATTCCCCCAAAACATGGCAGTAAAACGTACGCTAAAAAAACGAGTTTGACTCTGAATTTTGTCCATTACCACCGAAAGGTTTTCCATGTATTTTACCGCTAGAATGGACGTTGTTATAAAAGTGACTCAATTTTTTTTATGTTTTGTTCCGTTGATTTTTTTTTTAATTTTTTTTTTTTGCCGTCATGCACTGCTTAGTTTGCTGTTTCTGTAATCTTGGATTATTTTTTATTGAGAATTTTACGTGCATATGCTCGTTGACTTAGGTTACTTTAAATGCCGCTGAAACCATGTGCTTTTTCAATGCTAATATTTTTAACTGTTTGTGTTTTGTTTTCTCTCGTGCGTTCTGATGAGTTCAGTTTTCTCTTTTATTATGTAAGACTGTCATATGTGATTTATAACATCTGTGTTAGTTTACCACATGGTTTTCCCTATTTCTACGTTTTGAAAATCATGTTTCAAAACTTTGTCTGATACTTTCCTTATTCGAATGCTTTAATCTTATTAAAAACGTTTGGATGAACATTAGTTTCATGTTTAAAACTTTTTCAAAAGTGTTTGATTTTCGTATTTCACGTCTCCCTTTGAAAAACAAATGCTAACAACATCACTATATCCTTCAGTCTGTAAGTGCACATGCTCTATGTGTGAACTAATTACTCCGATTAGAAAAAATAAGTCCTTTATATTGGGACGTTTTAATTGTTAGAACGCATTTTCAGTGCTTTAGTTTGCTGTTTCAATGCATAACAAAGCCAAGAGGAGGAATACATGGAGATGATACTGTAAGCAAAGAATATTTAGTTCAGTATCGCTTGTTAGAAAAATTCCATTGAAAAACTCTTGACTCATTCCGGTACTTTCAATCATGGAAAGAAAAGCTTCTGTAGTTTCAATATCAAATGATGCAAAAAGTTTTCATAATGGCGTAAATGATGATTGCATTTTCTCTATAATGTTTTATCTAAATGCCCGATCAAAATTATCTTGCTTTATATAATATTTTTAGATATATTAAAAGAGGAGAATATCTCGGAAGTTTCATGGCTCGTAATTTCGCCACCAAACGACGTAATTTCTCTCTTCTGTTTCTCCATATCTGCGTCGTTATTTACGTTACCGAAAACCTGGCTAAAAAATCTGCTTTGATCAAATCCCACTCACCACTGATAAATTTGGAGGGTATTTCTTGGTGAAAATGCAAATAATCTTATCAATAGATTTCAGAAACTTATGATTTAGTATTTCCTATGAATCTTTCTTAAAATCAGATATTACTAAATTTTGGAGTCTGAGTGCCTTAATCGAATGCAATACTTTTCGTGCATCATTTTCCGATTTTAACAACTCACATCTGTATCATTAGTGATAAAAGTGCAGTTTTCCCTTTGTAATCTGTTTGAAACCTTGTATCTCCTTTAAACACGGCAAACAGGAAAACCTTATAGCATCCCCATGGAAACGTAACGCATATTCTCTGCTCAAAATAATGCAGTTTCCACGCTAAGGGGCATAAATTGGTAGTTATTTTGCTGTTCTACTAAATGGCTCGTTGGAAAAATTATTTGTACTTCGGAACCCATTATCATCAGGTGATATTTTGCAAAGTTTCTGAGAAATCTTAATCTGACGGTTCTTTCTCTAGATGGAGCAACAGTGCTACTGCGTTTTAACTCAATAGTGTCTCCTGTTCTATAATTCCGAATAAATATTTATTTAGCATTGTATGTTATTCGTTATTTTGAACACTGAGAACAGCAAATCTAAAAATTGCACATTCATCTCTCTAGATAATCTGTATATAATAAGTTTTCCTGCATTTCTTCTTCCGAAAGAACAACTTCAAAAATTGTTTTTTTCTTCTCACTGCTCACATTACGAAATTAATTTTCTTCACATTTTGCACTGCCTCATGGTGTACATTACTGCCAAAATTGTCATGGTGCATATGTACGTATAATAGGAATAATATATTTGCTCCCTAAATTTAGGACAAATAAAGCATTTACTTGTCAGATACCCCAGGATGTGAACTTTTTTCTGATTGATTTACGTAATGTACGATATTCGTTTTACTTTAAAATTGTTACTCACGGTGTTCACTGAACCTTGAATTTAGGAGAAAAAAAGGCTCAGATCGGCACAATCGTGCATATTCTAAATTTCTTTGTCCGAGTTATTCGAAACAATTAGGAAGCACTCAGAAAATTGGTATTCACATTTTTTTACATAATGCCCTGTTCACTATGAAAATAATGGTTTTTAGTTTTTAGTTTTTACAAATGGAACGTTCCTTTGTGACAACCTAGGTACTCATTTCAGAAAATTACTTGTGCTGTACTATCTTTTGCGCTGCCTTTTTTTTTTTTTTGGGGGGTGGGACAAGTACTGCTGTACGCTTTTTACACATGTTGCCGTAAGGTTTACTCTTTTCTTTTTAGATCGTGAATTTTAAAACTTTAGTTTCGTTTATTGTGTTCTTGTTTCGTGAAAGTCTTCTTTTCTTTGCAGCTTGTTTCATCTGAGGACATCAGATCGCCCCGTAGAGTGCGTGACAGGCTGGTAGACCTTCCCCACTTAATTCAACAAATTATGCAAAGAATAAGTCATTTTTTTAGATTCGAGCGGTTTCATTTCTAATTTTGTATTGAAAATAATGTAATATCTTAGCGTTTATTGTACAATTTCTTCCAGTCTTTTATGTGCAATATTAGGTATTTTTGGTTTAAGAACTTTAGGTTCTTTCGTGGAATAACTACCGAGGATCATCAAGCATAAACCACCGGATAAATCTTATTTAACAATGTTTTTCTTATTCTTAAATCAAAGAGTGTTTAAATTGTATTTTACTCTTCTTTCATCTAAGAAAATAAAACGAATCGGCATCATGGATAACTGCAAAGTCAAGTCCATTCATATCAACCACAGTCTTCCTGTTAAATTGACACAAACAAAAACTATTTCACATACGAAATGCAAAATCGCTGAAAAAGGAAAGAAATGTTTCGACATTTCATACCGCACAGGAGCTCTCAGTGTAGGTATTCCAGGGGTCAGGGCGCTTCCCATGACGTACGACTAAATTCTATTCTTCCTTTTTTTTTTTTTGGCGTCTTACCTTTTTATTTCAATATAGTTGTATATGTTTCCAAGCATATATATTACGAATTGGAAAGACAGTTTTATATGACAGAGATATCCTAATTGGTTCCCAATACATTTGAGAGATGTTTCCTCCGAGACATTTATTTGCATTTTCATTAATTTGATCCACATCCATAAAGGAATTCTGAGCACCCAACATTCATACAGAATACATTTTAAATAAAGCTCTGATAGGAAAAACCGAATTCTTAGAAACAACCATTAAGAAGTCGTGTGTGCTCCATGGTCATACAGAATAAATTCCAATTATATCGTTTATAGGAAAAGCAATATTCCCCGAAATATACATAAAGAAATCTTGGGAGCGTCACAGTCATGCAGAATAAATTTCAATTAAAATTCAGGCTTAGGCTAATACACTGAAGAGCAATTGAATTAGATATACCTATCTAGTAACGTGTGTAGCACCACCTTTCCCCGGCATGGACTAGACAAGACGCCGGAAGCGTTGGGAAGCCATACCGATCCACGACCCATGAAAAAGCTCCCACACTTCAGGAAGATTTGATGGAGGGTGGTCAGAGCCTAGAACATCTCTCTCGATGGGTCAGAGCCTAGAACATCTCTCTCGTCGACGCCCCAGATGTGCTCGATGGGATTGAGGTCAGATCACCTAGCTGGCCAAGGAAGCGAGGTCACGTCAGTGGAGTGTTCATCCAAACATTCGGATACAATTCGGAAGCGATGGCACGGCGCATTGTGTTGTTGCAGGATAAGGTCCTCAGTGGGATGTTGAAGACGCACAAACGGGAGCAAATGGTCGTCCAGGATATCCTTATAAAGTTGACCTGTGAGTAACGATCTCACACGTACCAGGGGTCCCATTTCAGTCCACGTAAACAGTCCCCAGACGAGAATGCCACCACCACCAGCTTGAAGAGTACCCAGCTGGCAAGAAAGATCCATCGCTTCATGTAGTTTGCGCAGTACACGTATCCGGCATCTGCATGTACCTACGTGAATCTCGACTCATCAGTCCAGGCAACATTTTCCCACATGTCTAGGGTCCAGTGGCAATGTTCCCACGCCCATACTAACCTTTGCACCCTGAGATGTGCGGTGTGCAGCGGTACCCTCGTGAGACGATGGCTTTTGTACCGGATAGCGAGAAGATGGTTATGGATAGTGTGGCTGCTTACATGTTTTTGTGCACCAGCGTTAAATTGCCGGGTGATTTCTTGCACTGTGGCCCGTCTATCCGCTGTTACAATGCGAGCTAGCTGACGATGACCCCGCGCATACACACCCTGTTGTCAACGGTAGTTGACCCTTGAAGGGATGGGTTTACCGGATTCGATATACTCACGGTGCACCCGTGACACAGTGGCTCGTAAAAATCCCAGTGCCTGCACGACTTCCGTGATGGAATGACCCATTCGTCCGGCCCCGACAATTTCCCCACGATCAAATGCGCTTAGATCTATCGCTTTACCCATACTGCGTCCGACTCTTACCGCTTCCCGTCGCATCACTCCTTATATTGTCGGTTCGCTGCATACGTCATGTCGTTTCCGTTTACAGGGCCGCCCACAGCACCACATTTGCATAACGCCAGCTGTCTCTAATTCAATTGCTCTTCAGTATATATATCATCATCATCATCATTGTTAACCATTATCAATCCACTGCTGGACGAAGGTCTCCCAAAGTTTCCTCCACAACGGTCTGTCTTGTGCGAGTCTCCTCCATGTCACCCCTGCATACTTTCGAATTTCATTCACCCATCTCCAATGTGGTCTTCTTCTGGGTCTTTTCCTGTCCCTTGGAATCCAATCTAAAATTTCGGCTGTCCATCGATTATCTGTCCTACTGGCAGTATGTCCAGCCCATTGCCATTTCAGGGATTTAACTCTGATCATGATGTCTTCCACTCTTGTCATTTTTCGGATCCACGAGTTCCTATTCTTATCTCTCCTCGTTACACCAAGTATGCACCTCTCCATGTTCTTTGAGTAGTCTGTAGCCTTTGTATGTCTCTTTTAGTTAAGGTCCACGTCTCTGCACCATACGTAAGCACTGGAAGGATGCATTAATCAAACACTTTTCTTTTAAGACATAATGGCATATTGCTCTTGAAAATTATGCTGTTTCTTCCAAAAGCTCTCCAGGCAAGTTTTGTGCGCCGATTAATTTCTTCATCAATGTGACCCTCACTTGATATCTGCTGTCCAAGAAAAACGTACGTGTCTGTTATCTCCAGCTTTTCTCCATCAATCGATAAACCTTCATTTCTTGTAAAAGCATTGAACATCACTTTTGTCTTCTGAAAGTTCATTTTTAATAACACGTCTTTACTCTTGTCAGCAAGTTCCTGGATCATACTCTGCAGCTCTGATGGGGTAGTTGCAAAAATGACTACTTCATCAGCAAAACGAAGGTGGGTTAGATAATCTCCATTAATCTTTATCCCCTTGTTTTCCCAGCTCAGCGACTGAAAAACACCCTCCAATGTGGCATTAAAGAGCTTCGGAGATATGGTGTCACCTTGTCTCACTCCTTTTCCAATTTTTATGTGTGTTGTATTTTCAAACAGCCTAATCTTTGCACTTGCATTTTCATAGACGTTATTAATAATATTAATGTATGCATCTTCAATACTGCAGGTTTTCAGAGCCATTGTAACTGCTGATGGTTTCACCGAATCAAAGGCTTTTTCATAATCGATAAAAGCCATGCACAATGGAAGTTCATATTCCCTCGCTCTTTCAATTAGTTCTCTCAGCACGTGGATATGATCTATTGTGCTGTAGCCACTCCTGAATCCAGCTTGTTCTCTCGGTTGAGCCATGTCCAGTGTTACCTTCAAGCGGTGTGAAAGAACTTTAGTGAAGATTTTATAAACTACTGATAGGAGGCTGATAGGTCTGTAGTTTCCGAGATCCTCAAAGTCACCTTTGTTATGTAGCAGGATCATTGTAGCGGTGTTCCAATCCTCAGGAATCTTTCCTTAATTAAGGCATCGAGTGAAAATTTGGGCGAGTACTGTTTCGATTTCTCCACTTGCTTCTTGTATGATGTCTACAGTAATTCCATCTTCTCCTGGAGCTTTTCCTCGCTTCATGTTCTTGATTGCATGTGCAACTTCTGCTGGAAGGACTGGAGGAACTCTGGTACTGGTATCTTTCATGATGTCTGGAGTGCATATATCATCCCTTTCATATAATTTGGAGTAGAAATCTTTTACTCTTGTCAAAATTTCGCCTCTATTTCTTGTTACAGAATTATCTTCTTTTCTCAGTGCCATAATCTGTTTTCTTCCCTTACTGAGATGTCCCTTTGCTATCTTTAGGCTTTGGTTGTTTTCAATTGCTTTCCTCACTAGTTCACAGTTGAATTTCCTTACGTCTTCAGTGATACCTTTTCTTACTGTCTTGCATAGCTCTATATATTCCACTTTGGAAGTCACATCTTCTTTAGTTGTCCTCATCTCTCTTCTTTTTTGCATCAACATTTTGGTTTTCCTGATAATTTGTTCACATGCAACTTGTTCTTAGACCCAGCTAATTTTGTTGCTGTTTCCATAAGAGCTTTGGTTACTTTTCTATTAACTTCAGAGATCTCCACTTCTTCCGATGTTAGGCCTTCTAAAGCAGAGAACCTGTTCTTCAGTTCTAACTTGAAGGTATTATGGTGTTTTTTAAGGTTGGTTATGTCAATAGATTTTGTTTGTCTTATGAGCTTGCCACGTTCAAGTTTAGTGTTGAGGTGCATCTTACATCTCACCAATCTATGGTCACTACCTGTGTTGAACTTGTTTAGCACACTGCAGTCTTCTATGACGAATTTTTTGTTACACATAATAAAATCAATTTCACTTGTCGTCCGATTTGGATGTCTCCATGTCCATTTCCTGTGTGGCTTTTTCTTGAAGAAGGAGTTCAAGATGAAAAACCCTTCTGCCTCTGCAAACTCAACGAGAGTATTTCCACGCTGGTTTCTGTTGCCATGACCGAATTTACCTACTGAAGTTTCATTCTGTTGCCGTTGCCCTATTTTTGCATTGAAATCTCCCATAATTAGTTTCAAGTGCTGCTTACCTTTATTATTTAGATGACAAATTTCCTCATAAAATTCTTCAATTTCTTCTTCAGGATGACTTGTGGTGGGTGCATAAGTTTGAATAATCTGAGCCTGGTATCTTTTCGAGAGTTGGATAACAAGTCGTGCAGCTCTGTCAGAGGAACTTTCAATTTCTCCAACATTATCCTTCAGTTTCTTGTTTATTATAAATCCAACACCACTAGTTCTGCCAGTATCTGTCCCACGATAGTAGAAGAGATGTCCACTTTTCAGTTCGATGAGATCTTCTCCTTTTCTCCTTACCTCACTTAGCCCCACGATGCCCCACTAGATCCTTTGTAGTTCCTCTTCCAATTCAAGAAGCCTTGAATCAGAAGATAGGGAGCGTCCATTGTAAGTAGCCAAGGTCAGCATCAGATGGCAGCCTAATCCGGTCCTCCGGGGATTCTTAGCACCCTCTGCCTTCATGTCGCACTGGCCGCTGCCTTGGCCAGGTACATTCCAGCTGCCGGAGACTGAGGGCCAAGATTTAGGTTGTGGAATCATGTTGGAGGGGTTTGGCCATAACTCACCACGCTGGCCAAGCGGGTTGGTGAGTGTGGGATAAAATTTCCTCTAATCCCGATGGTATAGTTATACCGCTATGGGCGGTCGTCAGAGCCCCTTTAGTGGGAACAGGATGCACCACGAGAAGGCGGGGTTGACATTTGTAAGGTCAGGTGATGCGTAACATCACAGCCTCTCCTTGACAAATGTCAACCCCGCCTTCTCGTGTTGCATCCTGTTCCCACTAAAGGGGCTCTGACGACCGCCCATAGCGGTATAACTATACCATCGGGATTAGAGGAAATTCTATCCCACACTCACCAACCCGCTTGGCCAGCGTGGTGAGTTATGGCCAAACCCCGCCAAAATGATTCCACAACCTAAATCTTGGCCCTCAGTCTCCGGCAGCTGGAATGTACCTGGCCAAGGCAGCGGCCAGTGCGACATGAAGGCAGGGGTGCTAAGAATCCCCGGAGGACCGGACTAGGCTGCCATCTGATGCTGACCTTGGCAACGTACAATGGACGCTCCCTATCTTCTGATTCAAGGCTTCCTGAATTGGAAGAGAAACTACAAAGGATCAAGTGGGACATCGTGGGGCTAAGTGAGGTAAGGAGAAAAGGAGAAGATCTCATCGAACTGAAAAGTAGACATCTCTTCTACTATCGCGGGACAGATACTGGCAGAACTCGTGGTGTTGGATTTAAAATAAACAAGAAACTGAAGGATAAAGTGGTAGAAGTTGAAAGTTCCTCTGACAGAGCGGCACGACTCGTTATCCAACTATCGAGAAGATACCAGGCGCTGATTATTCAAACTTATGCACCCACCACAAGTCATCCTGAAGAAGAAATTGAAGAATTTTATGAGGAAATTTGTCATCTAAATAATAAAGGTAAGCAGCACTTGAAAATAATTATGGGAGATTTCAATGCAAAAATAGGGCAACGGCAACAGAATGAAACTTTAGTAGGTAAATTCGGTCATGGCAACAGAAACCAGCTTGGAAATACTCTCGTAGAGTTTGCAGAGGCAGAAGGGTTTTTCATCTTGAACTCCTTTTTCAAGAAAAAGCCACACAGGAAATGGACATGGAGACATCCAAATGGGACGACAAGTGAAATTGATTTTATTATGTGTAACAAAAGATTCGTCATAGAAGACTGCAGTGTGCTAAACAAGTTCAACACAGTCGGTGACTATAGATTAATGAGATGTAAGATGCACCTCAACACTAAACTCTAACGTAGCAAGCTCATAAGACAAACAAAATCTATTGACATAACCAACCTTAAAAAACACCATAATACCTTCAAATTGGAACTGAAGAACAGATTCTCTGCTTTAGAAGGCCTAACATCGGAAGAAGTGGATATTTCTGAAGTTAACAGAAAAGTAACCAAAGCTCTTATGGAAACAGCAACAAAATTAGCTGGGTCTAAGAACAAATTGCATGTGAACAAATTATCAGGAAAAACCAAAATGTTGATGCAAAAAAGAAGAGTGATGAGGACAACTAAAGAAGATGTGACTTCCAAAGTGGAATATATAGAGCTATACAAGACAGTACGAAAAAGAATCACTGAAGACGTAAGGAAATTCAACTGTGAACTAGTAAGGAAAGCAATTGAAAACAACCAAAGCCTAAAGCTAGCAAAGGGACATCTCAGTAAGGGGAAAAACAGATTATGGCACTGAGAAAAGAAGATGGTTCTGTAACAAGAAATAGAGGCGAAATTTTGACAAGAGTGAAAGATTTTTACTCCAAATTATATGAAAGAGATGATACATGTACTTCAGACATCATGAAAGGTACCAGTACCAGATTTCTTCCTGTCCTTCCAGCAGAAGTTGCACATGCAATCAAGAACATGAAACGGGGAAAAGCTCCATGAAAAGATGGAATTACTGTAGACATCACACAAGAAGCAAGTGGAGAAATCGAAACAGTACTCGCCCAAATTTTCACTCGATGCCTTAATGAAGGGAAAATTCCTGAGGATTGGAACAACGCTACAATGATCTTGCTACATAAAAAAGGTGACATTGAGGATCTCAGGAACTACAGACCTATCAGCCTCCTATCAGTGGTTTATAAAATCTTCACTAAAGTTCTTTCACACCGCTTGAAGGTGACACTGGACATGGCTCAACCGAGAGAACAAGCTGGATTCAGGAGTGGCTACAGCGCAATAGATCATATCCACGTACTGAGAGAACTAATTGAAAGAACGAGGGAATATGAGCTTCCATTGTGCATGGCTTTTATCGATTATGAAAAAGCCTTTGATTCGGTGAAACCATCAGCAGGTACAATGGCTCTGAAATCCTGCGGTATTGAAGATGCATACATTAATATTATTAATAACATCTATGAAAATGCAAGTGCAAAGATTCGGCTGTTTGAAAATACAACACACATAAAAATTGGAAAAGGAGTGAGACAAGGTGACACCATATCTCCGAAGCTCTTTAATGCCACATTGGAAAATGTCTTTCAATCACTGAACTGGGAAAACAAAGGGATAAAGATTAATGGAGATTATCTAACCCACCTTCGTTTTGCTGATAACATAGTGATTTTTGCAACTACCCCATCAGAACTACAGAGTATGATCCAGGAACTTGCTGACAAGAGTAAAGATGTGGGATTAAAAATGAACTTTCAGAAGACAAAAGTGATGTACAATGCTTTTACAAGAAATGAAGATTTATCGATTGATGGAGAAAAGCTGGAGATAACAGACACGTACGTTTATCTTGGACAGCAGATATCAAGTGAGGGTCACATTGATGAAGAAATTAATCGGCGTACAAAACTTGCGTGGAGAGCTTTTGGAAGAAACAGCATAATTTTCAAGAGCAATATGCCATTATGTCTTAAAAGAAAAGTGTTTGATCAATGCATCCTTCCAGTGCTTACGTATGGTGCAGAGACGTGGACCTTAGCTAAAAGAGACATACAAAGGCTGCAGACAACTCAAAGAAGCATGGAGAGGTGCATGCTTGGTGTAACCAGGAGAGATAAGAAGAGGAACACGTGGATCCGAAAAATGACAAGAGTGGAAGACATCATGATCAGAGTAAAATCCCTGAAATGGCAATGGGCTGGACATACTGCCAGAAGAACAGGCCATCGATGGACAGCCGAAATTTTAGATTGGATTCCAAGGGACAGGAAAAGACCCAGAAGAAGACCACATGGAAGATGGGTGGATGAAATTCGAAAGTATGCGGGAGTGACATGGAGGAGACTGGCACAAGACAGACCGTTGTGGAAGGAAACTTGAGGAGACCTTCTTCCAGCAGTGGATTGATAATGGTTGACAATGATGATGATGATGATGATTATATATATATATATACAATAAGCGAAGGCAGAAATGGGAGCTACAGTAGCCCAAGTTTTCACTAGATATCTCAATGAAAGAAAGATTCCTGAGTATTGATTTGAAAAATGCTGCAATTATTCTGCTCAATAAAAAAGGTGATATTCAAGATCTAGGAAAAACAGACCTATCACGGCCTGCTATTGGTGGTTTGTAAAATCTTCACTTATGTTCTTTCACATCGCTTGAAGATGACATTAGACCTGGTTCAACCGAGGTAAGAAGTTGAATTCAATGGTGGCTACATCACCGAAGATCATATCCATGTACTGAAAGAACTAATTGAAAGAACGAGGGAATATGAATTGTATTATGCATTGCTTTTATTGATTATGAAAAAGCCTTTGATACGGTGAAACTATCAACAGTTCTAATGCTTTTGAAATTCTGCTTTATTAAAGATGCATTCAATGAAATTATTAATAAGATCTATGAAAATGCAAGCGCTAAGGTTCGGCTATTTGATCATACAGCACCAATAAAAATTGGAAAGGGAGTGAGGGAAGGTGATATCATATCTCCAAAACCTTTCAATGCCACATTGCAAAATGTCTTTCAATCATTGAACTGGGAAAACAAGGTAAAGAAGATTAATGGAAGTTATTTAACTCACCTTCGTTTTGCTGACGACGTTAGCATTTTGTCAACTACGACTTCAAAGCTGCAAGGTATGATTCAGAAATGTGTTCACAAGAGTGAAAAAGTGGGACTAAGTATGAACTTTCGGAAGACAAAACTAATGTAAAATACTTTTACAAGAAATGAAGATTTTGTTATTGATGGTGATGATTTCGGGGTAATCGACACATACATTAACGTGGGACAACAGATATTAAGCAAAGGTCACGTTGATAAAAAAATTGATCTGCGTATAAAACTTTGCTGGAGAGCTTTCGGAAGAAACAGTGCGATTTCCAAGAGCAGACGGCTTTGATATCTTAAACAAGTGTTTTTAATTAATCCATCCTTCCAGTTCTTACATATAGAACAGAGACATGAACCTTAACTAAAAAAGACATACAAGGAGCAGACAACGGAGAAACACATGAAGAGATGTATGTTTGGGGTAAGTAGGAAAGATAACAAAGATGCACTCGTGGATAAGAAAATAATAAAATCCATGAAGTGGGTATGGGGTGGGCATGTTGTCAGAAGCACTAACCACCGACGGACAAACGAATTTTAGACTTGGTACCAAGGGACAGACAAACACCCAGAAGAAGACAACATGGGAGATGGATGGCTGGAATTTGGATGGCTGGAATTTGGAAGAACTCTGGAGTAAAACGAGGAGACTGCCGCAAGATAGACTGTATTGGGAGAAATTTGGGACCTTCATTCAGCAGTGGACTGATAATGGTTAACAACATATATATAGACATCATGATCAGAGCAAAATCTCTTCATACAGTTGTGTTTCACTTATGGTTGACGATCATGATATACGTATATGTACAAGTATAGTAAAACCTCCATTAACGGACACCTCCGAGCAACGGTAAGTTTGTGCTGGTACCGAACAATTTGCGTAGGATAGCATTTGCAATATTTTTTTTTATTGAAGGTTTAACGACCACCGTGAGCAACTCAATGGGCTATAAGCAGTCGCCCGTCCCTAATTTAGGGTCACTGGTCCTAGGGAAAGGAGAGAGCTAGTGCCGTAAGACAAACACAACATCCATTCCTCACCGGGATTCGAACCCGGACCCCTTTCGGACGAATATTTAGAGGCCATCACTTAGACCACTGCGCCACCGGGGCGGCCATTAGCGATATCCTCCAAACAACGAAACCTTTTAGCAATGGTCAACCGATACTCCAGTCTAGCTCGAAGTATTGTAAATCAAATGGACACACTGTTCACCGAATTTTACGTAGCTCTTTGACACTTCAGCAACAGGTTAACATAGGGCCAAAGAACATTTACTGCTATGGCACCATGGATAGGATTACGGCTGGTACAGTAGTATGCCTAACGTAAAAGAAAAGAGTTCAAAGTTTAGTTCCATATGGGCGAGTTGCAAATTCTAGGTATGTTTCAGTCGCCCACAGGTGCTGGACGTGTTGCTGATGGGTGTAGAAGTTTGCCCGTTTCAGGCGATGTCTCTTGATTTGGTCCCTGTGGGTTCTGATCCGGCTTTACCGCACGCTGCCAGAAAACAGTACCGCTGCACCATACAATTCAGCATTTTCCTTTTTCCATTTCAATAGCGTACCCTTAACCTAATTACCCATGTTACTATTTCTAAGGGTTGTTTGACACCAGACGACAGATACTTTCCTCCTTGAAATTCTCGACCCTGTGAATTACTTATTTAATTATTATATACAGTTCTATTCAGCATTCAGCATTTGGAAAAAGCACTGCAACGTTTTCTTTATTTTGCGTAGGCTTCATATTTTTACTCTGCTTTTGCACAAACGCATAGATACCAACCTCTAAAAGTAGTTCTCAGTAACCAATATGTTCATTTTTTCAGTAATTTTCAGTAAGAAATATTTTTTTTCAGTAATCCAGTCTACAGTGGCAAATTTGGGTATTTAACACTGCAACAAATTTTAATCTGTCAGAACTATTAACAAAATAATAATAATAATAATAATAATAATAATACAATAAAAAATAATTTGCTAGTGGGAAAATTTGAAATACTGTCTACCAGAAAAATATAATGGATGTGGAATCGTTATATCCGAGTTTTCCATTGAACGTAGCTCACGATTTGATTATTTCTAAGTTGTCCGACTTAGGAACTATTCCCCTAATGCAAGTTCAGGCAATTTTCGATGCTTTAAATATTATTGCAAAAGATCCTTTTTTCGCTTCAATGGGACCATTTACCGTCAGGGAGGTGGCACTCCTATGGGCTCGCCTCTCTCTGCTGTTTTGGCATAGGTGATCATGCGAGATTTGGAGGATGATATTTTAGCCAGGGCAGAGAAGGTTCCAGCACTGTACTTGCGTTACATCGATGATGTTTTTGTCGTTTGGCCACATTCTGGTGATGCTTTGCTTTCTTTTAGAAGCCTTTTGTCGTCTAAATATCCTACTATTAACCTGACGATAGAATGGGAGGAAAATTTTAAGATCCCTTTCTTGGACCTTCTAATCACCAGACATGTTAATAAGGATTTTTTGACTTTTGAAGTGTATCGGAAGGCCGTTGGTTCTTTTGATATCATTGAACACGCCTCTTTCCACCCGGCTAGATATAAACTTGCAGCTATTCGGGCTTTAGTGAATAGAGCGTATAGCCATTCCTCGTGCATTGCTGCTCGGAATAAAGAACATCTTTTTATTAAAACCACTGTGATGGAACATGGGTATGGTGTTGGTATTGTGAAAAAGTTGTGTGCTCGGCATAGGAGAAGTAATTCGTCTTCGTTGTGTGTTGAGCGCGAGCAGATTACTTATGTGGGATCAATGTCTTTCTTTCCACTGGTTACAAATGCATCACGGAGAGTTTGTAAAAAACACAAAAACGATTTTGGTGATGTGGCCTCTAACCTTCGGAGCATGCTTCGGAAGGATCGTGAGCCCAAACCCATCCAAGAACAGTGTGGCGTGTACTGTGTGCCCTTGAAGACCGACGTTGCTGCTGCTCCTAATTCATGGTACATAGGATCCACTCTTCGTAATTTAGGAGTTAGAGTGACTGAACATCAGTACACTGTAAAGACTGGATCTACTACTACTGCCCTTGCACGCCTGGTTAAGTCTGGAACTCATCTGCCCTCTTGGTCTGAGACTTATTTATTACTTAGGACCAGAGGTAGGTATATGACTCTCTTCGCCGAAAGTTTGTATATTGACGTTTTTAAGGACGTATGCTGTAACGATGACTTACCTGCACATGTACATGCACCGTGGATTCGCTTATTTAATTTTTTATGTCGTGCGAAGTACCCTACTGCGGGTGTTGATAACGGACCCTGTGCTTATTTTTCACTTCGGTGAATATGTATTTGTAATCTATTTGGTGTTTTCTTTCTTTGTTTTGTTTTTCGCTGTAACCGAGGTGTGACGCGGATATCATGTCACTCACCGGGATCGCTGTTGTCTTCGGGACTATCTATATATTAAGTGTGTGTGTTCTCCTAGCGCCAGTTCTTTTAACCTGATGACGCACAGAGCGCTTGTTGCGAAAGATCTTGTTTTTACCTAATATGCCTTCTAGTAGTAAAATTCTAATTGTATGTTTTGGGTAGTTTTCTACATGCTTAGACAGATGCCTTTTTATTCTTCTTGAGAAAAATATAATAAATTACCTCTAGACATGAAGAAAAATTATTCCTGGGAATGTTGCCAAATTATTATGATAAACTGGCTGTAGTTTCCATTTTGGCCTTCCTTAGTTCAATTTGCGAAACCTTCTTCTGATAGCATAGTTCACTGTGTGCAATGCTGTTTATTTTTTCTACTGTAAAGAATACAGCACATGACTAATTAAATTAGGACTGAATCGTTCATGTTTTTTTTTCACAATACTGAAAATTCTTTCTGTACTTGCATTGCTATGAGGTACTATTAAAATCATTTTCATAATTTTGCTTAATGATTCATACTTCAACTGGCCACTTTCATTTTTCATTAAAGAAATTCTGTGCCACACTTCATCCATTCTCCCAGAAGTAACAGCACAGTTAAAATTTTCAAACTGGTAGTGAGTATATTAAGATTCCACCTTGTCAGGTTCTTCTGGTTTCAAAACTGGAAACAGAGAACACATATATTGGACTGATGCAAAAGAAATACTTTGCCTTAATGCTACACCTGCAATTTCAGCATGATTCAGAAGTTCATCATTAAGTGGAAATTTTCTTAAAATGTAATTGCAGCCTGCCTTGTAAAATTCCCTTACTTCAGAATAAAAGGTAGCCTTTGTGTCTTCACTCAGATCTGCAGTTGTGCCTGTATAAGATCTCGCTTTTGACCCAATTACGAGATCACAGTTTTCTTTTTGATTTCTCCTACTTTCAAAATTTCCATCTGCAAGAGATGTTGCTGTCACATCAAATGCCGATGGCTTGATAAATCGTACAAGCAATTCAGATAACAGACTATGAAGTTTTCTTTTTAATACATGCACAAGCGGAGCTTCCTGCTGCAAGAACATGTTAACAGATGTAAACAATGGAATAGTAGCAGATAAAAAAAGACAATAAAGTTTAGATGAAGGATTTCCAATCATACTTGCAAGGTTCTTATACTGTGAATTAGCTTCTTCATTGTCACTAAAATAATGTTCTAGAGCCTCTCACTGTTCTAAAATTCTGTCAATGGATTCCAAAAGTGATAACCAGCGAGTATTGACATGCTTTAGAATTTTGTGTGGTTTAGTACCACAAACAGCTTGACTCAGTTTTAGATTGTGTTTCCTCTTTGAACTTTTCTCCAAAAAAAAAATACAACTGTAACAGAAACTGCTCAACATTAAATTCTTTCAGTTGAGTAGCAGATTTCTGTGCAGCTAAATTTACTAAATGGAATTAACATCGCTGCACTATGATTGCAGGCTGAACCTTCTTTATGTGAGAAACAACACCTTTTACTTGACCTATGGTAGTGTTAGCATTGTCACAGGAAAATGACACGCAGTTGCTCCATGAGATATTTTTTTAACAAACTCATTGTTCAAAACGTAGAATATTCCTTCACCTGTATTATTACTTGATTCAACCAATAATAACAAAACAGTTGAATTTTTCTCTATTTTTTCGTCAAAATATGTTATTGTAATGGGATACAGTTTATTTGCTTGAGCATCATTACTTACGTCCGTAGATAGAGAAAAAGGATTTTTTTAAACTTCAGATACGATGTTACTTGTAGAAGTTGGACTTCCTTTCTAAATATGCTTGGGCTTAAGGAGACGTAGCACTCGCAAATAAGGTTTCTCATTCAACAAGGTGGTTTCTCTTTTCATCGGATTGGACGGTTTTATTGAACAAGTGTTAATATTTCAGTTTCTCTACTTATATCCTCATCTGTGTCGGCATCTCGCGGTGTGGATTGGAAGGACTAGTTAAGTATATAACTCATCTCAAACCTACGAAACCACGGTTTAAGTCAAAAAGGCACTATCCGAAACCTAAACAAACGCGTCGGCAAACAATACATAAGAATGCATGTCATTTCGGAAATAATCTGATATATCCAGAAGAAGACTTTTGATTTCCATTAAATTTGTTCTGTATAGAAAAATTCTCGTAACTTGAATAATATTAACTAAATCAATATTTCCATAATTTGGAAACTTTCGATTTTGTTGTAAAATACCAAGTTTTCTATTTCATTTGTCCTTTAGAGACGCCATGTGCTTCTACTAAACTACACAATAGCCACTATAAATAAATCAATAAAATCGTTCCTAGTCGTTCATGCTGATTTATTTAATCACCGGTTTTAACTCTTCAACCCTTTAACGGCCATGTACCCAGGTGCAAGTGGTGCCCAAACTTTTCCGAGTTCTCCAGAGATGTGCTTACTTAGAACTGTGTTTTACGAAAGCTATGAAAAGCCATTTCTCCCCCTCCCACCCTTCTCCCTCTGGTCTCAGCAGTTCGAGCCATAAACCTGTTCCTGACGATAAACGCTCTCTTCAAATCTTCTATTATTTGCTCTGTGATCCAAGGAGTGACGAGGAAGGTTTTATTTCCTCGAAACGGACATCATGCTAATGGGAAAAACATCGTATCTTTTCTCTCGCACATTCGTCGCCATTCGTTATAACATTTTTAGCAAGTAATCAGTGATAAAGTATTATTTTAAATCCTTCCCAAAATGGCCACTTTAAATAACAAAGCTAAGGGAAAAGTAATGCTTTTCTGGTGCGCAAGTTCATTGGTTCCAGGCGTGTCAGGCGCACTTCTTGGACAGCAAATATACCTGCCCCAGGTGGTTTCAGCCCATTTTGCTACTCACGAGTTTATTCATTACAGCTAGATAAATGGTTAAAATTGTAATGCATTATATACCAGGCCTCACAAACGTGATAGGGCTCTGCGCAGTATTATCACCAGTCTTGCTTTTTGAAGTAATTCATTTCCATCGCTATAGAGGATTTTAAAGAGCTTTTTATTTTTCTGCTGTAACAGGCGCGACGCTACTGGTAGGCTTTAGCCCACCCTTTAACCTCCCCAAAAAGTACTTAGGCTGTTACAATTCATGGCTGGTGCAATCGTCAAAAATTTTGGATTTGGTTAAGTTTACCTGAATTTCTCATATTAACAGACATTGTTTACACAAAATGGATTTTTTGTTATATTTAGTGTTTTTACTTCTGCGAAAATGGAGAAAATCCTTTGAGAGAATTTTTAAGGGAGTAGTAGAAACCCACCTTTTTTTTATAATTAGGGTTTGAGGGAGAGAGAAAAAGAAGTTCCTTGTCAGGTTACAAATTAAATTCAATAAACAGCTTGGTTATAGAAGAAAGAAAAAAAAGAAAAGGAAGTAAGTTAAAATGCGAAGAAATAGTCTAGTCATAGAGATTCGTATCCATGGTTCCCATACTACATGCGCTGGAAATATAGTACGAACAGTATGCACTTGAAAACATTTTTGACTAGGGATAACATTATCAACTTCGGGGAAAATCCACATGAACAAAAACGTTTTGGCAAAGTTTCTGTCTTGCACTTAAAAATTTATGCCTCCATTGCGCTTACTCGTCACTGTGCTGTAACGTATACGACCACAATTGTTTCAATATTCAATTTTAACGTGAGTTAAAATGCTTGTTTCTCAAACTCGGCTGCTTCGTTATTTCATAACGATGAACTTTTAGCCATAAACAGTAACACTGTACTAGTGATCCGATTTATTGGCGTAGGAAGTAGACACATTAGCGTTTCCAAGCTTTCGCACATCAACCAGATGGTTTTCTCAAGGAAGTTAGACAGAAACCGCAAATGAAAAATAGAACGCATTAACAAATTGAACGCGGAAACTTGACTTGACAACAATAGATACGACGTTATATTAATTTAAAGATATGAAGCATCACGTTGGTTGCGCGCGCCGTATCGTGGTAGGCAGAAGGTTTTATTTGAAGAATTGTTTCCAAATTCGTGGCAACTCGAGTGAGACTCACTCATTGCAAGTATTGTTGTTGGTAATGATCTCCAAGGTATCCCGAATGGCTGTACCTTTAGGGGTAGAGTAGGTAGCTAATTTCATTATATCATCCCACATAGGAATAGCGGACTTGAATTTCACTTCTCTGGAGAGTGCCGTGGCTACTTTACCGTATCTTGGGTCTCTTTTATGTTCGTCGACTCTGATTCCAAACGAACGCTTGTTCATCTCAAAGTAGTATCGTTTAGAGCCGTCCGGATACTGCCGGGGGATCGCATAAACACCTGCTTCGCAGGAGCCATATTTTTCTTCGATGGATTTCCCAAAAATTCTATGAAATGAAGATATAAAAAAAATTGCGTGTGAGGGAACTATATACATACATAATACAAAATACGAAGTAAATGATGTAGTTTGAATATGTTCCCTTGTTGTTCAGAGACCGCTTCCATCAAACTTTCCATTTTACTTATGGGGCATGCCAGGTAAGACTCTTATCCCCTGATACTCCTTATTACATGTTAAACCTTATCTTCTTTTCATGACTGTTTTGAAAATTCACTGAAAATGAAGTTGTTACAGAGATATTGCGTGTCATCTATTTGTACGTGCACGTAAAATACAAAATATACAATACAAAGTTTATATTGTACATGTTCTCTTGTAGCTTTCAGTAATTGATGTAGAAAGCTATAAATATATAAAAAAAGTCTGCAGTGATTTGTCCATTTTCCAGTTCTCGAAGTATTTTATCAAATCCGAACCAATAGGTTCTGTTGCCACTTAAGTAACACATAGCCAAATTAGGAACGGGAACAGAACCCACCGATTGGCAAGCGACATGACACGTTTGAAATGGGTGCGTGACGTGATATGTTGAAACACAGCCCAGCAATAACAGATCAACCTAGACAGTTGTTTAGTTTATGTGTCCGTTTAATGGGATATATAAAAAGGTTTGTATTATTTAAAAGGTTTGTGTTTACGAGGTACTATGAGTTTAATATATGTTAATTCTTGGTGCCTGATAGTCCTAGCAACTCTTCTTATGTGTGCAAATATTCACTTCATGTGCATATTTGAAATGTGTGAGTGACGTTTTGCACACATCAACGGAATGCCAAGTAAATTATTTACTAATCTTTGCTTGTTTCAGAAAACTGTAAACACCGAAACCGAAAAAAAAAAAAAGAAAAAAACGCTGTCTCAAATTTTTTTTTGCCTTCTCATCCCAACGGTGGACGACCAGTCCTTTTGAAAGAATAAACAAATGTATTTTAGTTCCACATTTCATGCAATGGAAAGCATTTTTCTAAAGATGATAAAGGATGTCACATAAAGATTACCTCACAGCGGTTACATGTCATTTTCTTTACAATACCAGGTCAGAGGCGGAACTAAGGAGGGCAGCGCAGACACGTGCCACGGGCGCCGGTGATAGGGGGGGGGGGTCGCCGAACCGGGCGACATGAAGAGACGGGAAGCAAACGCTCATAGACACCTTACGTGTTCTTGAATTACATCTCAAATTACGTGATGTATAAAATGTTTTGAATCAACAGCGAGTAATGGCTCGAGCGCAGTAGTCGTAAACTTTAGTAACATATACAGCTTTCACAACTATACGAATAAGATCACTGAGCTTATTCGTACAATAAAGTAAAGGCTGCTCAGTTTATTACGCTGTAATTAAATGACTCCGCTCTAGGGACGGAACAGCTTGAAGACGATTGTTCTGGCAGTGACGTGCAAAATGCCTCCCTCATTGCTCCAAATTCTCGGCTATAACCTATTGGCTGCCACTGTAGGTGAAGATGGGTACTGTTATGTATGCTGTTGTTGATGTCCTCTTGTACTTGGCACAGCAAGGAAGTGCACTACGTGGATCGGACGAAGGAAGATTTGTACAAGGAGGTCTTCGAAATAGAAAATTTTTGTACACTACTGAACTTGTTTCTCACTACCATCCTTCACTTAAGGAATATTTAAAGCGCCCCAAAAGAGCCTAAATTGGTCAGTTCTCTCATGAAATTAAGGATGAGTTCTTGGAAATCATTGCTGGTAAGGCAGCAAATTCTAGGTGATATCCGAGAAACAAAATTTTAGATTACACCCCACGTTTGTCATAATTAAAGATCAGATATATCAGGTAATAAGTTATGCGAAGATGGAAGAAGAAGGCCTTTGTGTCACAGAGAGTTTCATTGATTTTTTTAGTCAGTGGGAAAACAGGTGAAACTTTTGCTGAAGCAATAGTCAGGAAATTGCAAAACAATGGTTTAGTTCTCGCAAACTGCAGAGGACAGGCGTATGACAAGGCGCTCACATGGCAGGAAGGTACAAAGGGGTTCAAGCACGCATTCTTAAATAATATAATGTTGCATTTTTCTTACCATGTGCAACTCACTCTCTTAATCAAGTAGGAGTTCAAGCTGCTAATGTAAATATAGACGTAGATACTTATTTTCGAGTTCTCCACTCTTTCTACTTATTTCTGGTGCCTTGAACAGCTAGGTGGAAAATATCCCTCGAATCCTGATCTAAGACAAGGTGTCCACAAAGATAGAAGCTGTTCCAATGAAAGAAGTTTTAGTAAACTGTAGCTTAGCAAAACATATCTGCGGAGCACAGTTGGCCAACATATATTAACAAATTTAAGTGTTATATCCATAGAACATGAGTTTGCATCAAAACTTTTTTATGATAATACAAAGGCTTTTGCTGATAGAAAAGTCAAGCTGGAGACATGCCTTAACTGGAAATTTTTCTGGAACTTTAAAAAACTGGGCTTCATCTTAAATTGTGATGCACATCTGTATTCAAATGTTTATGTCATACAAATATCTAAAATGTAGGACTCAAAGGTTTGTATATTGAATAAGAGATATGTACTTTGTATATTGAATTAAATGTTATTTTAGTGAACAGTATATTATTGTTACAGTTGTTTATTTAAATGCAAAGTGATAGTGTGGTTCAAAGCTGGTTTTTTTAGTACGGAAAACTTATTAAGCCTAAAATATTAAATTAATTATTGTTTTTACTGTAAAAGAACTCTTAGTTTTGTTAACCTGTTAAGATTCTGAAGGTGTGGACTCCGTTTTTTTCGATGTTTTTTTTTTTTTTTGCGTGTAAACATGATATGGTTGGTAAAACAGATAATATCCAAAAACTTGAAAATTTCTTCATCCTAGACGGAAAACGAACCCGCATCACCCGTATAGCGCCCGATTATGCTAACCATTACATCACCCAGAACGACAAAGTTTAAAGTTCTCGATAAAATTGAATTTAACCATCACAGAGATCGCTAGTCGAAGCAACAGGTTTTCATGTTTAGCAAATCTAGAGGTAAAGAATTCATTCCGTGATTGCTCGGAGCAGCAGATAAATCATGAATGTTTTTTTTCTTTTGGTGTAAATATGACACGGATGATAAGTCAGATAATATCCGAAAAATTAAATTTAGTGGTTTAAGACTAAACTGGCTACCCCGGTGGCGCAGAAGTCTAAGCGCTAGCTTATAATCATTCGTTCTCGTGGGTCCGGGTTCGAGTCCCGTTGAGGCACGTATGTTGTGCTGCCTGCCTTACGGCACTGGCTCTCTCTCTTCCTTGGAACCAGTTGTCCAAAATTAAGGACGGACGACTGCTTATAGACCGTTGAGTTGCTTACGTTGGTCGTTAATCCTCCAAGCAAAAAATAAAATAAATAAATAAAATAAACTAATAATTTCTTTAATAAGTCGTTTGTGCTCAATATCACTCACAAAAAAACATGATTGTTACGATATTGACAAATGAATGTTATTCATTTTGAACCTCGAAAAAAAAAATCGCAAAGCAGGTGCAATTGTAAAATTTAACGAAATGCTAACAGATGTAATCTCAAAAATTTAAAAATACATTTTAGTTAATATGTTGCTGATGAAGAAAGAGCGAGGGCCGCCGAAATCTTGTTGGCCCTGGTGAAAGAAATCCCAGATCCCCCTCTGTCCAGGTTCATGTATAACGGAAATATCCGGATGGAATTGTTTTTCTGTCCTCATGTAAGCAGCACAAAAGGAACAACTGAACCCGTTCGCTGTATTCAAAGTCCCCGACAAAAATGTGCCAGGGCTCTGCTGTGTTTCATGATCACACTACAGGCACGCCCATTGGGTGGTTCAGTTTTCTCTCCTGGCCAATGATATAACGTATGGAGTGTGACTGCGTTGCTTCCATCTTCAGCCGCTAGTTCTTTTGGTATACGTCTGCTACCTAACTGAATAGTTACTGTTTAGTTATATATATTAAATTTTCTTATTACCTTATTGCAAATTAAATTGAAATGTTCTCAGTCAAAATATATCCGTTGCACAAGAAATTTTGACCACGGAAACACACATGAAAAAAACTTTGAAGTAAAATATGTTGGTCAGTTTAATTTGGCATGTGATGTTTCTCAAGCCGTAGTGGCTTAAGAGCTGGCTTCCTACCATTAGTCAGAAATGTGTCCGGGTTCGAATCCCTGTAAGGTATTGATGTTGTGTTGTCTTACAGCACTGGCGCTCTCCCTTTAATGGAACCAGTGGCCCCCTAATTAGAGAACGGTGACTGCTGACAGCTCTTTGAATTGTTCATGGTGGTCATTAAACCCAAAGCAGAAAAAAGGAGTCTGTCGATCTCAATGGCAACCTTACGGAGCCCTTTTTCTGTGGATTGTATTTTTCTCAAGTCCATCGATCATGCCGAAAATGAAAATATCAAAAGTTTTTTAAAATTTAGATGAATGTATTATACTATGGCTTCAATAATAGCATTTCAAAATTCTGCTTTACCTGTTACAGACAGGTACAAAAATCAGGGTGCACGAAATATTTTGAAATGTGTCATTTTTTCCATTTTCAATACCAAATTGGACTATCTCCGTACAAAACATATATTTATTGTTTTACTTAGAATGCGTTGCCAACATGTCATTTTCTTTAAAAAAAATTTTAATATAGCAATACAGAATCAAATTGTTTCCTGTATTAACTTCGGAGTTCACTTGAATGCCATTCTAAGGAGACAGAAAGCAAATACAGCAAAATTTCTTTCTGTTAAACTTCCGTATGGGGACCCAAGTCGTTAAAGTATTTTCCAAGTGCGACGTCTGTCCCACATTCTTTTTTCAGGTTTCAGATCGTGGCTCTTGCGATATCAATCTCAGATCGTTAAACTTGAGATCAGTTACATTCTCAGCTGTATCGCCCCCTCCCTCCTCCTCCCCGAAGAGCGACACAGGAGAGAACATATCAAAGGATCCGAATATTTAAACACTTACTCAATAGCTTCCTTCAATCGATACAACGACAACTACTTGAAAATAAAACCACCCAATCTGATCTAACGAAATGACATCCAATCCAGCAAAACTCGTTAAACTTCCTAATCAACTCCCCAGTTTTTACAAATTTGTGTAGGTTTCAGATCCTGGCTTTTGCAAAGTAAACCACATAATAATAATTTTAGGAATGAGTTGTATGCTGTCATGAATCGCACCCCCTGTCCGGGGCGACACAACTGAAAAACTTTGGAGCCAACTATTTAACCCTTTAATCGGCTCCAACGAATTAACTCGGGGTTAACATAATACTCTAAAAGCTAGAACGAATATTTTCGCTGTCTACGAAGTGGGCAGAACGCGACAGAAACAAGTGAATCTGCGCATCAGAAAGCATTGCTTTTACCTTAGGTTTAGTTTTCTAAGTGGTCATTTGGGGATATGATTGTCATTAATCCTTCTTTCCTGATTACCTTTTCAGCTAATAATGCTGTAGAAAAGGGCATTGAACCTAAGAAAGAAGAGAAAAAATGCTTGAGTTATTTGTCTCCACCCAGTGGCATGTTGTTTGTGTTCGGGAGATTACTCCTTTTGAGTCATTCATTTGGTAATGGTACTGAGAATAAAGGACCATAAGGTAATCAGACTACATACTGTAAGACTAAGTATTATAAGGAAGCACTTACAACCAGCGATAGATTGATAGTCGGTAGTTCTAGGATGAAATAGGGAAAGGAATTGTTTTGCCGTAGCTTTTGTATAACTTGGTCGCTATGAGAACAGTTCTGTTTGAGGAACGCCGGAAAATTCAAGAAGCTTTTGGTTCAAGTACATCGGCCGCTTAAAGGGTTAAATACTTGCTCATCCAATCCGATCCAACGAAACATATTTGCCAATAACAGCAAAAGCCTGATCAAACATAAAGTCACCCAATCAAACGAAGAACGCTATTGGATTAGGCTACGTCTCTTTGAAACCCCAAAACTTACCGGAAAAACGAACAATAAATTTGGCTGACAAATAGTGTTAATCAAAAAAACATCGAAAAACCTTGGCGCAATGTGTTAGGGCTAAGTGACCATTCCGGGAAATTAAATCCTCACAAAATAAAATTCAAACTGAAAAAGTATAATGGCAGAATAGGTAGGAATTTTAATATTAAAATTTAGACCCTCCGCCCTATTGCCTTGGTTCCTTCGCTCATTACGGGAAACCATACTTGCCATAGTTCTCGCTCTTTGTTGTATCCGTTGATGCCCTAAATGCAGAAATCCGTGTTTTCTCAACCCTGACATAACCAAACATGTGCACAGGTCTAATGTACCATTAAATTTGGCTGAAGAATATTACTGTCCATCTATGTACACTCCGTATTCGACCTCTATCCTGCCCTTTGTCCTGTAGGGTTCAACCGATATTGAAAACCCAAGGAGAGGTACCAACTGGAAGATGTTCCTGCTGGATTCAATATTAACGAGCTGAACCATGACACGTAGAAGGTCATGTTTGCGGCTGTTTTGAAGACAACACACCTTTGTGATCGAAAACAATCCTGCAACTGTTGCTATCGAATGGAACATCGAATCCCAGTCCTTTAACAATAGCACGAAGAGATTTTTCTGTCCGTGGGGTGAAGGTGAGTAACTCAACCTTGCAGTTCTCAAGGAGAGATGTCAACCGCCGATGATCGGCGATAGTCTTCACCTTTGTGGTGGTCCCCCACCATTTTTACCGACGCCGTGTCCTCCATCTCGTTTTCTATCCTTTCAAAGATGAGGCGCCAGTTTCTGATTCCCTAGTAAACCACCGGTGGCAGCCTTTTGGACACGTTAGATGACAAGCATTTCTCAGGGTATGCAGTGGCCTTTACCTTCTCTGCGATCACGGAGATGCTTGAGTTGACCTCTTGCTCTCTACTCATAGAGGGTCCGACTGGTTCTCAATGTCAGCCTCGGTTTGGTCAACAAACTCCCCATTTTCGATGGAAAAGGGAGATCGTTCCTTTCTTGTCATCTTGACGCCACCATTCCTTTAGGCAGGAGCATCGACTACCGAAGTGGATGGCCCAGTCAAAGTTTCTGGCTATGCCCTTTCTTCCCAGCACCGTCAACCTGCTGGGAGGCTTTCGGGATACATTAAGCAGGAACGGGAGTTTAGCTGTGGCTTCAGCATAGGTTGGCCTATGCACTGAATCAGACTTTACCGCCATTCTTCGGATCTTCCGCAAGATTATCTGGAGACATCCTGTGCTGAGTCTTCAGTGCCATTTGCAGTATCATTCGACTCTCTAGGCTTCTACGACCCACTTGGTCTACCAGTTGTCAGAACGTCCTTACAAGCAGGATGTTCCGAGATAACGGCTGAATTTGCTAGAAGTCCAATTGCACCGCAGAGGGAAGCAGGATGGTGCTCTCATCCAGTAAGGTCCTTTGCTAGTTATATCGAACCCGTTAGCGCACTTTAGGGACATGGCTTTCAAGAAAAATCACAGCTTAACGTTCAGAAGGCTTTAGCACCATAACCTAATAAAGATGTACAGATAATGCAACGGTGACCTACGCGTTTACGATACGATACTTGAACAAGTTTTAGGAAGAGCGTGTGTGACCCCAGGTCTAAAATTACCCTTAGAAATAGGAAGCTAAGATATTTGAGTAAGTGAACTCAACATGAAAGACAAACAGAGAAATTGAGTGAAAGGAGAGGGTGACACCAGTCCGGGTGAAAGGGGGCAAGGATAACCAAGCAAATCTCATTTTAAACAAGTTAGATCAGATCATATGTAGAGGATTTTAGGAAACGCGTGTCTGACCCCAGGTTTAAACAACCCTTAGAAATAGAAAGCTAGGAGATTTGGGCTAGAGTGCCCGATAGGAAAGTTACACGGAAGCGAGGTAGAAAGGGGGAGAATACGCCCTTATTTATTACCGGGGGGCAGTACCCGGGATCAAACGCACGGAGGGTATTTAGTTGTTCGAGGCTCCATGGTAGTCACGAATGCTGACCATTAGAACACCAGCGGCCCAATTCATTTTAAAAAGGTCAGATCACATCAGATGTAGAGGATTTTGGAAAGGGAGTATCTGACCCCAGGTCTTAAACAACCCTTAGAAATAGGAAGCTAGGAGATTTGGGCTAGAGTGCCCGATAGGAAAGTGACACGGGAGCAAAGTAGAAAGGGGAGGAAGACGCCCTGATTTATTACCGGGGAGCCAGTACCCATCCGACGCACGGCAGTTTTTTAGTAGATCGAAGGTCCTTTCCGTGTTTTAAAAAACTTTTTTTTTTAATTTTTAAAAAGATCAGATGTAGAGGATTTTAGGAAGGGAGTATCTGACCCCAGGTCTTAAACAACCCTTAGAAATAGGAAGCCAGGAGATTTGGGCTAGAGTGCCCGATAGGAAAGTGACACAGGAGCGAAGTAGAAAGGGGGTCCAGTGCCCATCCAACGCACGGTGGATATTTAGTGAATAGAAGGTACTTTCCCTATTTTTGGTTTTAAAATAGTTCAAAGCGTTAGCCTAAATAAATCTCATTCTTTGAAGTTTAAAGCAGTAGCACATTTTCAAATTGGCTTTGTTACGACAATAAATCACTTTAGAACATGACAACTCTTTTCATGATTATTAAACTGGTACAATAGATTTCAGAGATAGTTGTAACACTTTACTAAATTTTGATTATATTTCCAAAGGAAATCAACTTTCCTTGTGCATACAAGAATTACTTTTCTTCATTCTAGCCATCGTCTTAAATATTTCGAACAGGTCATGCGGCCTTTCAAATCAAATGAACATTTGATTTAATTTCAGTACTCTCAGGAGTACGAAGTAACTCAAGACAAAATGGGTGAATGGTAATGAGATGAAGGAAAACTGGATCTACAAAATACATGAGTGACAACGACAGACATCCAAATCTGCGTTCTTCACTTGAAGTCAAACAAAAGGAACCTATATGGATGTGAAGACACGATTACAGGAGAAACCAAAAGCTCGAGACTACTGTCCGTTTTTACTAACTTTTGTTCGACAGGCCTCCACAGAGAACGAGAAAAAATGTACTTTTCCCTAGAGTGATGAATGATATAGACCAAAGTCTAGCTATTTTGTAATGGAGGCTATTCTTTTTAAGTACGGCACTGAATGAAATTTCAAATGGATGAAACAAAAAATTAGGTATATCTTACAGGATGTTCTTACACTTCGAGAAGTGTTCAGCAGATGTACCAGCTACACGAGCATTAAAACCTCACAGCATTTGATTTTAGCGGGTCAACACAATTCCTCCTTTTGCCCCAGAAAGTTGGAGAATTTCGTGATAACTAACCACGTAAGTTCAATTTCTGAACAGAGAAACGAAAAAAACTTAAATTTCCAGTCAAACTGTCACAAAATCGAATGTTCCTGTCCATAACCAATTATTTTTCAAATTTTTCAGATACGCATGTGTCAATTTCTTCAAAGAGTTTTTAAACCAGCTTTTAAACATAAGCGGCAGTTCATTCAACTTTGAGCATTATTAATTTCTCTAAATGGAATTATTATACCTCAAAAACGTCTACTCACTAAAAATGTTTAGATTACCGAATTAAAATGAAACGGCAGAGCCCTATTTTGGCTCCTTTCCTCCACGGTTTCCACTCATATCTTGCGCCGTTGGATGTCGCCACGTGCATTCTCACTAAAGGAAAGTTCAGCGAACAACATGTCTCCTCTACAGCCAATAGTGTTCTCATGGCGTATCCAAAGAATTGAAAGAAAATAGAGTTTCCGGATACTTCGATTTTTTTAAAGGAATCGAGTACTAGCGTAGGTGTGCAGGCATTTTTCCATAGCGATTGCAAACGCGTTTGTTTACGTTTCAGACAGAGGCTTTACGGGCACTATTAGGAGATACAAACACTTCTGCCATGATTTCCCATTGAAAGTTGACAGCGGATATGTTACGATTTCGACAACGGATTGTTCACTTTGAGAAATGAGTAATATCCGCAGATGTGTCTCCACTCCTGGTTGGGGGACGACGCAGTTGAGAACATAACAACAGAGCGACCGCCGAAACGCAAATAAAATAGTAAAAAAAAAAGCATATCTTAACAAACATAAATCATAGTTCAAAGGAAAGAACACAGCAAATATCTGAGATAAAAATTACCTTATTATAGCTTCCATTAAGTTGTTTTAGTCGACTCATTCCACTGCGTAGTTAAGGCCCCTCCAGCCCAACGAACAGCGCGAATCACTTTCTCCTAAAAGATAAGCAAGTTTTGAAAGTCCGTTCAACTGCTTATAAAAGACCCTCTAAGCAAAGCAAATACTCTATTTGACTTTACAAAGTATTTTGTTTTTTCACGCGCTCTTCTGCTTTTCGTTGTGGATGTATTTATAGCTCGCAGTGGCACAGTCACGATGGCAAACGTAAACAAACCCAGAGGTAATTGTTGCAACACCGTCTTGACACATTAACACATTTATTTGAAACACAAGCATATTCGGGATGCTCGATATAGTCCGAGAGATAGGACGGGTTTTATTTACCCGTGATTGCCAAAAGCGTCATTGTGATTTTTGGAAACCCTACCACTTATGTAATCGAAATATGGCAGTCTTAGTACACATTTGTGGTGGTGGAATGAAATATGACGTCATCAATATGGCCGCCATGTCATATTTACATCGAGGCATTACAACGGCTGTAACGTCTTACTGGGTAATCATAGAGAGGTAAATTTTTTTAAATGGAAGATAGTTTAATAATAAAAAAAGTTTACTATGTCAAAGTTTTACGTAAAGTGTAAACTTTTGCCGTTTTTTAATGTCGAACTTCAAAAATCGGAATTTTTACCATTACATGCATACTGGATTGCACTAAAAACGAGCACATCACAACAACAAATGTGTATAATGAACGCATTTATGAAACACTCGGCCTTCAAGTTTTGTAAATCATTATAATCAATGTTTTTTCTAAAATTTTATACAGGAAGTTTGAGATGTTTTGCATAGAGTTCGAAAGCACATTTCTGGTTGTCTCCTCTCAGTCATCGCTTTAATTACTATATGCATCCTCGTCTTCATTTTCTGGGCCTTCATTATTTTCCATTTCAAAGTATTCAGGGAACATAGGTCCTTCAAATCACTGAATTTTGTAATTTCCATTGCATAAACACCAGCCGTGTTTTAAGGGGTGATGTGGGTTTTGATGAATAGCTTTCTTCTTTTTAACTTTTCACGAATTGCAGCTCTTGAAGGGGGAAGAAGAGTAGGATGAATTCTTTGTAACTTCTGTAAAGGTCGTTGCTCCTGTTTTGGAGCACATTTTATTTGGAATAGACTGTATCTTGTGTGTGTTACTGACGTGCCAAACGATTGTCCGTACAGGGAACAAACATGCTGCTCAGCGCCAGTGAACAAGTTATTTTCTAGATCCGCTGTCTCCCCCAAATTTGTTAAAAACGTCTCGCGTGCTGCATTATTAGACATTATCCTGAAAGGTTTAACCTTTCCTTGTCTTGCGAACGCTATTTTAAAGTTGGATCCAGTAAATGCGTGGAAGCCAGGTACAGCCGTAGCCAAACCATCACCAAGCTCTTCTGCAATATTTGTAACGTCTATAAACCGTCTTGTGTTATTTGAGGCCAGGCCACTATCCATCTACACCTTACAGTTCTGGAAGTGTCTTTGATGATACACCAGCAAAAGAAGAATATCCGTGTCATTGGCTCGAACAACGATGTTCCTTTCCGAGCTGTGTTGTGCTATGTACTGGATATGCCAAACTATCCTCGTGTCTACTTCTTGATGATGACACTTCAGTTCAGGAATTTGTATGGAGATCATAACATTGTTTTGCGCGCTATATTGATAGCATGTATCTTCAGTACCAACATACAGTATTCTTTTACCCAGAAGACATGCGTATTTGTCCTTTTTCCATTCATTGCAAATAAAAGCAAGGAGGGAGGACTTAAATGAACTGTTCCTCAAGGATTTCTGAGGTTTGTTTGGAGTTTCTGTTCTGGCCCTGTCACTTTTATGTCACCCGAGAATGACGTTCCACAACGATGGTCATGCTCAATATTCTTTATGCTTGGAGTCTCATACACATCGCAAACTAGGTGCCCTTATTTGGCGGATGTGCTGCAAATGTTTTCCAGTAGTTTGTATGCAACACCTGCATAAGCTTTGGGAAAATTCAAGCAATCTATCATAAACATTGCATCATATATGACAGCATAAACTTCTAGTGGATTCTCTTTACTTGACGTTTGATACTCCTCTAATTTGTGCATCAGTTTACTCTTATCAGTTTTATTCATGGACCCATTCAATTTGGCCCAAAGACATGGGGTATCGGTGTAAGTGGAATTTCAATCACTTCTTTAATGTCCAATTTCTGAACCGCTGCAAAGTACAGCAATCTCCCGAAGAGATCTCATGTGCACTTCAAAGCCTCTAACTTTGCTTGACTCTTAGTGGATTTTTTGCGCAGAAATGCTAGCACAGTTTTTAACGAAATTTCTGGTTATCAGCTTTTCAACACTTTGAGGATCCGCAGCGTACATACCTTTGAATTTTTCAAAAGCAGCCTGTCCTTTTTCATAAATTCTTACAAGCTGATCTGCCACTTCAGTCATAATCACCTGGCCAGTGGAGAGGTTTATAAGAGGAGTGTTGGGCTCAATATCATGAAAAGGATTTAAAACGTTAATCATTGTATTCATGATTTCCAGATCATCCTTGTTGTCTCTGTTGAAACCTAGAGCCTTGAAGTTCCGCTTTCATGTCTTTAACATTTGATAATCCACCGAACTCCAACAAATGAGTCACAACTTTGCTCCTGATGGACCTTGTTTTCATCCATCTTGCTTTGGCGGAATCAGATTTAGCAAAGGCTGTGACACCACCAAGCCTTGATGCAGCATCTTTATTCGCGGTTTGTTCTAGCGCCATATCGACAGGGACACGAGAAAAAGAGCAACTTAAGCGTTTGATGGATAGTCCTCCTTTAGAAAGAGCTCTTTTTGCCACTGGGCATATCTCTTCGATGTTAAGAAAATTTAGGCGATGTACTGTTATCCAACGAGCATAATTGGGTCTGTTACATGCAGAGAAAATGGGACACATTTTTTCTATGGCCTGTGTGTACATGTCAACATTGCAGGTCCTGTATTGCTCGACAGAAAGACTTGTAAATTTACCACGAAATCTACGTACTTTTGGAACAACTGTGCTGTTTTACCATGCAAGCCTTTCCTCGTTTTATCTGTGAAAGTTGTGTACTCTTCATACAATTGCATTAGTTCAGTTGCACTCCAGGCTATGTTCTGTCAACTTATCATTACAAGTTATCACTTGGTTTTTGATTCTTTCTATATTCAGAGGTCTGCCTTCATCACATGTACGAACATGTAAAAACTTCATGAAGTGACTGCGTTCCAAAGCAAGTGATAATAATATGTGAAGGCGTTTGCATCGGTTGTAATGCTTTCCCTTCAAAATCCCTTGGAGTGAGCCAGACGCAAGCACTCCACTTTCAGTCAAAATATGTTCTATTCCTGATCCATCAATGAAATTACCAAGAGCGCCAAAGAACGCTAGTTCAATATGAAATAAGCCAAAGCAAATGAAGACATTATCAAAACGTGGGCTTTCCTGATTTTGTATTAAAAGAGCAGGTTTTGATATTGCTAGGTCATAATGAACAAGCACAAATGTTTGTCCGCATTCAAATGTAACTTGTTTTGATACTTTCAGCGTTTCAAGAACATCTGCCCTGGTTGGTGGTAAGCTGATGTTTTCCATGTACTCAATTGCTTGAGCAGGTAAGAAATCGTAAATTGTTTTTGAGTTCCAACCTATCCACATTGGTATATTTTTACACCATTCAACTGAAATTATCCAAACAAAATCTTTCTTCAAACTTTCCTCTCAGTCACTTGTTATATAACACTTTACTATGGAAGAGTAAAGAGACCTTACAAGCCTGGGTTTCTTTGGATATGGTTCTAAGATTCCAGAGGAGGCCTGGAAGGTTCTTGACTTACTCAAGGGCTTTTTCGCGACTTGCGGTGTGTCACTAACTTCTTCTGTTGCTGCAACAACAGAACCAATTCCCGAACCTCCAATCAAAATTGGTATCACTATAAAAAAGATCATAACAAGAGCATGAGAAAAACAACGTCCTCCTTATTTTGGAAGCAAATTCCAAACGTATCATGCAGTGTTCCTTCACCTGAGAGAGTCTCCAAGTTTACATCATAATTGTCCGAGGCCAACCCGGTGAAAAGTTGTAGTACATGCCTAATATTTTCAGGTGTTACTCCTGTCTTTTTCTGCAGTGTTAAAGCAAGTTCTGTTTCAATTTCTTAGATAATGTGATAGTGTATTGAATGTCCCAGATGATTTAATATTTCCACAAGTTTTCTACAGCCGGTCATGCTTTTAACACTCAGACCAAGGGACAAATATTTTGTTGGATTTATTCTGCTTCTACTGCAAATAAATACTGCATCCTCAGCAGATGATTGTATCCTTCTGTGAACTCTGGCATTCGTTCTTGGCTTTGATGAGCCACCGTAAAGGTTTCTGTAGAATAATTCTAACAGTTGTGGACATTTTGACTCCCCCGAGAAAATATCTTCGACAGTAAGAGGATGCTGTAACTTGGGAACTTGGGCTTCCGAAAGAATGATTTTACGGAGATACAATGCCACTTCTTCTACTTTCGATTCAATAGCAGATGAATAGTCCATTACAAGAGCAACTGCTTCAACAGATGAAATTTCACATGAGTACAGCACTAAACCTTGTTTGTTGCTAAACTTTAGTTTGAATGAAGTTTATCTGCAAAGAACATTGATAGTTTTTCATAAAGTTTCTGAGCAGTATATGAAGAATTACATGGGCATTCCTCAGACAGATAGGTACAGTGTCTTGCATGAATTGAGTACAGAAACTGTGTGCTTTTTTTTTTTTTTGGAATCAATAACGTAAGCTTGAACATATTCCATTGTTTTTTTAAAGGCTGAGTCGTGCTTCTGATGGTTGTGGCTAGTCTTTGTTTTAGTATCACTTTTTTGTCCCACACCTTCCGCATGCAGCTGATGAGATTTTGCTCGATTGAGATATTCCTTTCGGCAAGAATGATGGTATCGGACTTCTTTTGCAACAAAATCTATGTCCTTTATTTTAACAAGCATGTGATCATCTTGTAGTGTAGTTGCAGCTTCTTTTATATACCTCTCAGCCTCCAACGTTTCACAGTTTCCTAGTGCTTCTCTTCTCGTCCTTTTATTCTCTTTCTTTTTCCACAGAAAATGCATTTCTTCTTAAACACTCCGGATGTAGAAGCTGACTGTAAAGCCATTGACACAAATGATCTAAGAAAAAACGGTTTGGCTTCAGGAGGGTACCTTCCTTCTAAATTTGTGATTGCTGTGAATTGTCTACAGCATGTCAAGTGATATGCATGTCGGTTTTCATCAAAACTTTCTGGGAGGCATTTACACACAGCACTATACTTAGCAGCTTCTTTAACTTTTCCCCATGTATTGTCCTTAAACTTAAAAACTTCACGAAAACTCCATCTGTGTGAATGAGGCATTCCATTTCTTCTTTTTAATGTCCTTCCATTTCAGTTATCTATTGGTGGCTTTCCTGAAACAGAAAATAGAAAAACGTTCATGACAGTAAACAAAAAGTTATTTTACAAAAAAGCAAATTTTAAGCTTGAGTGAAATCTAAAAATTCCGATTTTTGAAGTTCGACATTAAAAATCGCCAAAAGTTTACACATTACGTAAAACTTTGACCTAGTAAACTTTTTTTATCATTAAATTATCTTCCATTTAGAAAACAATTACCTCTCTACGATTACCCAGTAAGACGTTACAGCCGTTGTAATGTTTTGATGTAAATATGGCATGGCGGCCATATTGATGACGTCATATTTCATTCGCCACCACTAAGTTTTACTAAGACTGCCATATTTTGATTACATAAGTGGTAGGCTTTCCAAAAATCACAACGGCACTTTTGTCATTTTAAGGGTAAATAAATCTGGTCTATCTCTTGGACTAATAAAATACTAAAATAATAAAAGAAACCACACTTCACATAGTCAAAGTTAAAAGTTTCCAGAAGCCAATGTGTGCGACACCGCCACAAGTCCAGCTGATAGTTAACAAGTTGGCCTTTGCGGCGGAGTCGCACAAATCGGCTTCTGGAAATTTTTCACTATGACTATGTGAAGTGTAATTTCTTTTATTATTTTAGTAATTTATTAGTGTACACTTGAGGATGGGATAATATCGGGCATCCCGGAAGTGCTTGTGTTTTTCAAATAAATGTCTTAACGCGTCAAGGCGGTGTTGCAACAATTACCTATTGAATTTCTCGACACGTATACCCAACCAACAACGATTACCTGTTTAACTCTAGCCGTAAACAAACCCGCCGACACTCAGATATACAGTATATTTTCCAAGGGAGTGTTGCAACACCCCAGAATGTGCTTTACTAAAACCTACAAAATTTCGCCGAAAAAAGTAAACCATAAAAACCATAACCTGTTGTCACAACACCTTCGATCCTTTTAGGGTTAAAACAGGGAGTGAGGTTTGAACTAATACTAACAAATAATCCAGAAACTCTAGTATGAAGGTCAAATTTCTCCCGTATGCATTTATACTGATCAAGTTGGGAAATTCCAAAATGATATCGGTATTACCATCAGTAAAGTTTTTGGGAATCAATAACACTACTAATCGTAATATCTAAAGTTATGTTACGGATTTATCGGGAGTAATTTGGGAAATATTCCTAACAAAATTATTATGTGCATCATTCCACTACAATTGCCGCAAGTTTCTTAGTTGCGTTTTACATCCGGGATGGTGTGTGTCCCTACACGGCAATAATACCCCAAACCAACGGCCCTGGAGCATTGGACGCCCACAATTTGTTTCTACGTCATTCCCTTCTTCTCTCTCCCTTGAAGTGCTCATTTTGACCTTGTGGAATGGCACTGAAAACAGGCATATTCTGTCTCTCACACCTACTGATGTTGCATGTCTTCCCTCTTGAATGTGAATATATGGGCTGAATCTAAGGTAACTTTGTGTTTGATACGCAGCACGAACAAAGACAGATAGTTTCCTCTCAACCATCCGTGTTGTTGTATACCCACTGAAAAATTAATTGGTGTGACAGAAAAAAAAGGAAGTACACGAAAGTTTATCAATTTGTCTTAGGAAAAGAAATATTTCAGTGAAATACAAGTAAAATACTCAAATAAAGGAACGTAAGAAATGTGTGAAAGAGCACAGCAATATGATTGCTGATAAAACTTGAAGTTGACGTCCGTCTTTCCAACGACGAACACTGGTTGCGCGAAGTTGCCAAATCACTATCATCCTTTGCGGCGCACGTCGGAATTTAATCGATACTAAAAGTAGGGCTTATATACGATTTTTGGGAGCAAAAATGTAATTCGCGCTAGTTAGTATCCATAGGTAATGAGGAGCACAGCTGATGATATACCTGAACGAAGGTTAGAAATCTATTTCACAGCAATCAACGCAGAGGTGTGGCTAAAATGTAAATGAACCCTCCTGCATCGGCGATAAAGGACTTCACACATCCAATACCCTCCTGTAATTTGTGAAATATAGGAACTGAAATCTTCACAACCTCTAGAATTCCTAAATATTTCAGAACAAATATACTACAATTGGGTGTACTTTCGAAAAGCTACGGGTCAGGTGCCTTTTTTATTTTCACATTGTGATTTTCCGTGTGCCACAACGCGATATAAATAGTTCCAAAATGAAATGAAAAAACACAAGAGCGTGCTTGGGAAGAGCAAACTAACATACTTTCGTTAAGTCAAATAGTGTAATTTATTTGTGTAGACGGTTTGTAATAGGTAGTGGGACTGACTTTCTAAACTTGCTTGTCTTTTATCAGAAAGAGACGTGACGTTAGCCCAAAACATTTTTATTTGGATTGGGTGATCTTTCTGTGGATGTGTTTGGGTGGGGTTGTTTTTGAGTAAGTATTTATATTGTCGTCTCCCTAGTTTTATCCTCTGCACTGTTCCTGGGCTGGAGGACTTGGATCAGATGGAGGACTGGATCGGATGGAGTGTACGTGTGTGAACATTGTTGGGTGTTAGACAGACCACTAACCTTTTCTCTTTCAGGTTGGCATTGCGATGGCGAATATCGATTCCTACTATAGCATCAGAATGTGGTTCCTGTAAGTTTCTGTTCCCCTTGGAGCGAAGGCGGCTGGGTGGTATTGTGTTTCTCTGTGATGGGTGCTCTGGTTCTTGGTTCCCGCTACGCATCCTCTCTCTCTCTCTTCCCGCCTCGGACTGCTGTCACGATTCACTCAAAAGATTTGCCCTCCTCTCCTTTCACTCATTTTTTCTGTTTGTCGCTTCTATTGAATTCACTTACTCAGATCTCCTAGCTTCCTATATCTAATGGTAGTTTTAGACCTAGGGTCAGACACTCTCTTCCTGAATAGAAATTCAGAAAGAGAGTGTCTGACGGCTAGGTCCAACCGACAAAGTGGGAAAAGTAGAAGTAGGAAACTTTAGAAGTTGGCTAGGGTACTCAGGTAAGTCACAAGGAATACAGGCAGCAAAGTGGAATAAAATGACCTTATTTATTACCAGAAGGTCCAGTGCTAAGGCTCCCAACGCTTAGTGCCCCCGATCGGACGTACTTCGGACAAGTCTACCCACTTTCATACCAGAGTCTATACAACAGACATAAATCTATAAATATCTCTATGTCCTCAGCTGTGTCGCTTTAAGCATGGGATATGCTACACAACTAAGAATATATAGTAATTCATCTCAAAATTTACAATATGTGGTTTAAATCACGATATAAAAGCCAAATAAATGAGTCCACAAAACTCGCGGAGGAATACATGTAGCATTTAAGAAATTCTATGTTATTGCACCTAATACTTTCCCCTGTAATTATATTATGAGGATAATTTTCAGAATTATTTGTTCTGCGTGCGGTGAAATTCCGTCCACCCTAAGAAAACAAGTTCGCCATCACTGAACAGATTAAATGTGATGGCATCTATTGCTAATTGAAAAAGTGGATATTGTGAGGACAGACAGAAAAACCGAAACAGGCTTAATTTGAGAAAAATAATTTCATATTTATCTTTCAAAGACGATACACATGTAGAATAAGAGGCAGTGCTTCCAGAATAAATTAGTACGTTATTGATTGCCTTTATTGGATTAAAATAATAATAAAAATATTAATTCAGCGAACTGCAGATAGATATATGTCAAATCTTTTTGTTCAGGTCTTGAAAAACAAAACAAATTGAACAACATCATTGCTCATACCATAAACCTTTAAAAATGTTTGGCCAAACTCTGAGAACTTGTTTAATTATGAGTTCTGATGAAAAGTCACATAAACGTTGGACAGAATAATTTCATATCAGTAACAGCATTCAACATTCATGAAAAAATATCACTAACGAATGATCATTTGATTTCCATGTTGTCGTTGCGCTAACAAACTGTAAATCTTTCGTAGCAGGTGTCTGTGTTTACGACCAAAGCGATTTCAAAACCACAGCTTTTTTTGGCAAACTGCCCAAAAGAACGAAATCTCTTCATTATTCACAGCGAATGATTCGAGCACATTTTTCAAATGAACGGCATTATGAATCTTTCTCAAACTTCAATGTCGCTATTTATTCGTAGCTATTTGCTAATGTTTCATTTGCATAGGGGTTGGCACCTACTAATTCTGCACGTAACTTTTCTTAATGGGAATTCGTTTTCGAATTCACGCGGGCGGAAGACATTACACTTTCTACGTCTTCGGTGTACCACAGTAATGGCAGATTGAATGATCATTCACAGGGCTGGGAGCGAATCATTCATAAATAATTGTGAAGTAAATCGTTTTGAATAAACCATTTTCTAATGGTCCATCATTATTTGCTACGCTATCTATGTCCATCATTATTTGCTGCTATACAGACAAAAAGTAGAATATCAACGCCTTCACAGATGAACTAAGACTCAGCCTGCATTCCGAGGATTTTCGCCCCTCAGTTAAAAAAATGGTAATCTGTTCCATCCCTCTTGATGTGCATACTGTGCTCTGGTATGGTCTGAGATTCTGCCACGATATCAGCGAGTTCTTTCTTGTCTTTCTCAAACATTTCTACATATCTACCCACTTTCCTAACAGAGTCTATACAACAGACCTCCTTGCTTTCCACTTCACATAGCCGGTATATAGCCGATCGGTCCATACTAGCAGGGTCTAAATTATCCTTATCGAATTGAATTGAAAGCTAAGCAGCCTTAGTAAGGTGTGACTGGAGGTCTATAACTGCTTTAAGAAAATTAGAAGATTAGAGATATTACTAACTGATCTCGGTAGAAAAGGATAACAAAACGTGAAAGAAAATAAATTAAATGAAACTCTTATTAAACTAAATTTCAATTATGGTAAAAACTAATTCTTCAAGGTGGAAAATGGAGTGGTTTTATAAAACGTTACGTGAATCACACCGCACCTGCTGATGGGTGCGTTTACATATCACACAGTTTCCGTGTGTTTTGTGGTAATTTTATGCCGAGCTCTCAGTTGTATCTTCAACTATGTCCCACGCATTGGGTATGGGGGTGGGCACAGCTAAAGATAACAAATAGTATGCATGATTTGGGTTCCGAAATACTACGGTAATTTCGTACGCACTGATATTGGAGCACAACACCATTTATGCAATTGTCCATTCTTAAAATTGAATTCTTACTATTAAAGCCATATCACAATACCTTACTCTGAATCGTAAGAAGTGTGAAAAGCAGAGAAGAGGCACGTATATAGGAACTTGGAATGTTTTCATGTTCGGCTTGATTGATGAACAAATGAAAATGTCCTTCACAAAAAAATATTGTTACGTAAAATTGCAGTTGAAATTTATTGGATATCTTCATCTGTCAAATGAAAATGAGCAACATTCTTCGGAGTTTTATTTTTACGTATGTGCGCTGTTCTTCTATTATCGAAAATTCATATGTTCCGTAAGAGAATTATTTTCTAAATGGGAAACTATTGCACATTTATTTACAGCAATATAATCGAAAAAAAATAATTATATATTTGAACATCGCACCTTGAACGAAACTTTCACGGATTTGACTATTTCGTGACCTGATTAACATAGCCGTGTTGATCGGAATAAAACATTGACAAGAGTTTGTATCTAATTTGCTATCTCATTGGTCCGCCCTCAAGCGGCGCTTACGAATCAGATTGACATATGCTGGGAAGTAATGAGTGTACTTGTTTTATTTTGCCAGGTAGACAGGTTAGCATTCATAAGGATTGGAAACTTTTTCTACGGAATACATAATTCTGAGTAGGGTAGGGACTTAACATCAGTGAAAATACTTTAAAGGTCTAGCCAAATTTGTAAAGTTTTTGAGATCGATACGGAGACCATGTGTTATCATTTCGCTACCCAACGGATAGATGGCAGCACATCAGCACACATTCCCGCATCGTAAGGAGTTCTGGCATAATTTGTGAAACTTATTTTCATCTAAAACCAATCTTAAGATCAAATATTTCGATTATAAAGGTTGAACACTCGGAGCATTGTTGAACTTCAAACGTTAGGTTAGGTTACGATTATTCTTTCAATTTGAAATATAATAGCACACTTCACGTGCTTTGTGAACATACAATATCCGGAGAAAAATACTCCTGACCAAATGTGTTAGAAGGCTGTTGGAGAGGATTACAGGTATACAAAGAAGTATTTTTTTATTTTGAGCACTGCATATATATAGATTTCTTCTAAGGTTTCTTGATTTCAGCATGAAACCTATACTTTGACGCAAAACGTGTACGGGCGAGAAATAGCCAGCCATCTATTGTTTTTTAGTGTCAGAGCTACGGGAAAGAAAACACCATCGTTGGGATCGTGTACAACTAACATTTACACGTAGGTAGAATGAACATTAAGTGAATATGATTTAACATAAAGATAGTGTTTGCCAGCAAATATTATAAAACACCATCTTTGGGATTCTGTACAGCTAACATTTACACGTAGGCAGAATGAATATAAAGTGAATATGTTTGAACATAAAGATAATTTTATAGAAATGAACATGAAGATAATGTTTGAATAAACAGAAAAATAATGTTTGCCAGCAATTGCTTTTTAGCGTCAGAGCTACGGGGAAAAAACACCATCGTTGGGATTGTGTACAGCTAAGATTTTTAATTTTAAAAATCTTTAATTTTAAAACTTTCTAGGACGAAGAATGCACATATATTATCCAAAGTTTTGTGTGAGAATTCGTGTTACCATTCACAAATATATTAGGTTGTAATGCTGTCTAAAACACGATAAAACTTCATTAAAACCACAACACACTAGTTGCAAGATGAAATGAAAATTTACTACAATTAAAACCAGTATGTTACAGTTAAAATGATAAAATTACATGAGGCGAGATCTTTCGGGTCACCCCTTGGTGCCCATTGTCAAGCCAACTGTTAATGCATGTGGTGCGGTGACAACTTATATGCCTTATAATAGTCACGTGATGTCGCCATGGTAACAGTAATGTGCATGTGAATAAACATAGATTTTAAGGTTAACATTAAAGTCATATTAACGATGGAGGTTACAGGGTAAAGGGAGGGAATTAGGCAGTGGCGGCTCGTGGTAGGAAAATTAGGTGAAGAGCTACAAGAGCAATATGAAAAGATATCTACTGTCTTAAATGAAAATCAGTTAATGAGAATTTACCTATTTTTTTATATATTAGATCAACTCATCTTCCCTTTAAAGCTGGAAATTTGTCGATTATGTCGTCAGCTGTTTCTTCGTGACATCAAGAAAATGTCTTTCTGAATAGAAATATTTGCCAAAGAAACAAGTTTATTTGGAGAAATAGTGTTTCTAGAGTAAGTTTGTATTCTTTTAAGGCAAGAAAAACTTCTTTCCACTGAAACACTTGCAGATGCAATTGTTAAAATCAGGGAAACCAATTTATAAGCTTCTGTAAAAATGCCTTTATCTCCATGAAGCACTCGAAGAAGTTCATGAGTCTATATATTCCTTAGTTTTTCATCAGCACATAGAAGACTGAGTTCATCTTTAAGTCGTTAATGTTTAGTAAAAGTTTTTCCGTAAAAATGTTGTAGATTTTCAAAGAGTGAGAGGGAAAGCATGAATTAAATTGGTCGAATTTGGTTGTGTCAGCAAGCCAGGAAAATTGAAGTTTAAGTTTCTCACAGTCTTGAAATCTTATATCCATTTCCATACGAATGTGGTACAACATTTCAAAATACAATTATTCATAATTTTGAAAAATTGTTTCTGGTGTAAGAGCAGCATATTTCTGTTTAGATCTGCTTATTTCTGTGATTTTGCTAGCTTTCCCAAACAGTGTTCCAAATACCTCATCGTTCCTTTTATGGCTCAAAATTTCATAAGTTGTATTTAATTTGAGTAACACAGTAGTAGTTTATGTCTATTGATTTTTTCTGCAAAATTTCGAATAATAGATCGGTAAAGTCAAGTATTTAATTAAATACTATTCCCAAAAATGTAAATTAAAAAGTGTTCATATCATTTAAACACCCTTGAGCAAGTTGAAGTGATTTTTTTCTGATTGGTCACTATTTGTGAGAAATTCGAATACTTCCTTCAATTTATCACAATCTTCAACTACAGTATTACACATACTAACTTCGAAGTGGAGGACCATCGAGTTTCCGTTATGGTTGGCATGCATCTCGCGGTTGTTGATGTGAGTATATTGTTTTTTCACCACTCAGCGAAGCGATCGCTTCGCTGAGTGGTGAAAAAACAAAGGAATTACACTGAGGCTTGCAAAAAATATTCGACACTTAGAAATTTTAGAAAAACTCTGCTGTAATACAAGGTTCAAACGATGTACTAAGCAATAACAAAAACAGCTTGAGAAGCTTTATGCTTCATTTTTTTCTGGAGTCCAGTCAAGTGTCCAGACATTACGTTTGCCCCATCGTAACATTATCCTCTTCCTTTATGATTATCCTATATCACACGGTTCCAAAACTTTGTCTAGCATTTTGTATAAAGCTTCTGACGTTCTATCTTCACTCACACCATGGAAACCCAAATATCGCTCAACCAATACACCTTCCTAATCAACAGATCTTATTATTAAAGAGCACTCGGAAGTCTGGCTATGTCTTCCCATCTACTTGAATATAAAAGCTTTGAACTTCATTTATTTCATTTTTGACGTGATCGTTTATATATTCAGAAATACATCCAATTAATTCGTTTTGGATAGTTTTTGAGTCACCTGTGAAGACATTTTTTATCGTTTCGTATTGATTTTGAATTTTTAAAGGAGTTCTTGATATCAACAGTGAAAGCAATTACTTGAATTTCTACGATTTATCGAGTCAATGCCTTCGTCGTGGTCACGGAATGCTAGTTCTTATTTACTCAAATACAGTACTGCATCAATTATTGTCTGCAGGAAAAGTCTATTTAAACGAACGCTTTCGCTGAAACGAATTTTCAAAAGCCTAGCATTCTCCCTCGGGGCATCGGCAATGGTATTCTGATTCTTTTCAAAATTATTCAGCATTAATTCGCATTTCAGGTGTTTGCTAGAATCCCCACGTTTGTGAAGTGACCGTTTTATATTTAAGAAATCTGAAAATTTTCTTTATTTCACGCCGAGATTTATTACAAAAGAATAAGCAGGGCCAACAAAATAGTTTTTGTATCACAGAAGGGCTACAAAGCCATTTATATTCAGTAAACCAACAATTTTTAAAATTAATATTGCAAGATTTGCTGCTCTTCTTGATTTCTTTCTTGGAGACAATTGTCAGTGAAACCGTCGGTCGTCGTTGAAGTAAAATGTCTCTTTTATTTTTATCTTTCCACCGATTGAACAGAGTTTGCAATAAATTACAGACAATGTCGTTCACAGGATACATACTGAAAGCTAAACTATCACTGTCAGTTAAACTGTACACGAAACTAAAGTAACTAATGAAGTTTTTAACAAATAATCACAAAACACGAAAAAACAAATCTCTTTCGGAAAGTATGTACCGAAACACCGCAAAGACCTAGCTGGTGGATTGCCAAGGATTTCCGTTCCACTGCGATCTCTTCGAAAAGTCACAACTTCAGGATCACAACTAACCGATTGAACAGAGTTTTAGCTTAGTGTTTTAGCTTGAGACGCCAAGCAGAGGCTTGGCGTCTCAAGCTAAAACACTTCACTTGCTCGGCAGATAGGGGAGGGTGACGTCACAGTTATAATGGCAACTCGGGCAAAAAGTGCAGACTTCCAAGCATTGTCATTTCAGCTCTTCACTTGAACTGTTTTACATATAAGGACTTGTTTTCCGTATTGGACGCGCACTGTGAATTGATATCTAATCAAAATTGTGTGTATTTTAGCACGCAATAAAGGCAAAAAAAGAATATATTATACGAAATTATTAAATGAAACCTTATTTCAAATGAAATAGGTGAAGAGGAACTTCACCTACTTCACCTAAAAAGCCGCCACTGGCATAAAGTAGGTCATCGTTACAGCATAATTTGTTAAACCATACTATAAAAAGTGCCTCCGTAAACAAGGTGTATTTCTTGCATTTGGTGTAAGCGAGATGAGAGACTTCGTTCCAGCACGGAGTAAAATGATTGAGGGTTCATGTGCTAGCTAAAGACGTGGTTGTAGCTTCCCTGGAAATGTCATATTGGTGCTCACGGGATCGAACCAAAATTGTTCGTAAAGTGGAGCCAATGTAACTCGAATTTGGTTGATTAGGGGTTTGGGGGCGTAGAGGAATACAGTATAAACCATGTTTTTCACCTGTTCATACAACATTTCAGTCAGAACGTAAATTCTTAAAAATGTTAGAGGTTCGGATCCCGAAATGTAATTAATGTTTATTACAATTTTTTTAAGCATGCAGACAATAGGGATGTTAAAGGTTACAGAGCCAACAAATTTCACAGTCGGTTTGTCTACTTGCGGTTTTGTGGAGACAGTCCGTTAATAACGAAAAATAAGCTTCGGTACTACATAAGGTGGGTCATGTAGTACCGAAGCTTATTTCTCGTTACCAACGGACTGTCTCCACAAAACTACAAGTATAAAACTGACTGTGAAATTTGTTGGCTCTGTAACCTTTAACATCCCTATGGTCAACATGCTTAAAATTTTTGTAATAAACATAAATTACATTTTGGGATCCGAACCTCTAACATTTTTAAGAATTTACGTTCTGACCGAGATGTTGTATGAACAAGTGAAAAACATTGTGTATACTGTATTCCTCAACGCCCCCAAACCCCTAATCAACCAAATTCGAGTTACATTGGCTCCACTTTACGAACAATTTTGGTTCGATCCCGTGAGCACCAATATGACATTTCCAGGGAAGCTACAACCACGTCTTTAGCTCGCACAGTAACCCTCAATCATTTTATTCCGTGTTGGAACGAAGTCTCTCATCTCGCTTACACCAAATACAAGAAAGACACCTTGTTTACGGAGGCACTTTTATAGTATATTTTAACAAATTATGCTGTAACGATGACCTACCTTATGCCCTCCTATTAACCTGGCAACGTCTTATACGTTCACTTTAACCTCCATCGTTAATATGATTTTAATGTTAACCTTAAAATCTATGTTTATTCACATGCACATTACTGTTACCATGGCGACATCACGTGACTATTATAAGGCATATAAGTTGTCACCGCACCACATGCATTCATAGTTGGCTTGACAATGGGCACCAAGGGGTGACCCGAAAGATCTCGCCTCATGTAATTTTATCATTTTAACTGTAACATACTGGTTTTAATTGTAGTAAATTTTCACTTCGTCTTGCAACTAGTGTGTTGTAGTTTTAATGAAGTTTTATCGTGTTTTAGACTGCATTACAACCTAATATATTTGTTGAACATGTATTAAACTTAGTGTGCTTCACTACAAACTATTTGTGTTATAAATGCATATCCCATGAGCTATCTAGAAGAGATAGTCATATTTCTTTTGTTGCTCTTACAAAAGAAAAAAAAATTATTTGAAAAGCCGCTAAATTCGTACATCTTGGAATTAATATCTGCTAAAACTGCTATCACTGTTTCATCATCACACCTCCACATTACACTTTTGACAAGCCTTTCAAATAAATATGCCAAATCGTTATCTAATAGTCTGCGCGGCTGTAACGCTACCGAATGAGATAAGTAAAATCATGCAAAGCATTGATTATGATACGCTTTTCAACACACTAGAAATCTTTACTCAAGTTATTACGCAAGTTATGAGCATAATGGCTGTGGAATAAATTTCGCTCCTGTGCCCTGACCTTTGACCCTATTTCGACGATATTAAATAGAACCAGTTCAGTGTACCTCCGGAACAACATGATAAAGTTTTGTCGCAATCGAAGCATTTTTACGTAAGTTATGACGCATAAGGGCGATGGAATAAATCTCGCTCTTGTACCCTGACCTTTGACTCTATTTCTATGATATTAAACATAATTGGTTCTCTACACTCCTGGAAGAACATACTAAAGTTTTGCCGCAACAGAAGCATTTTTAGTCAAGTTATGAGGATAATGGCTGTGGAATAAATTTTGCTCCTGTGTCCATGAAACTTTGACCCTATTTCGACGATATTAAACAGAACCAGTTCGGTGTACCTCCGGAACAACATGATAAAGTTTTGTCGCAATCGAAGCATTTTTACGTAAGTTATGACGCATAAGGGCAATGGAATGGAAACCTCTCCTATGTCCGGACCTTTGACCCTATTTCGCTCATTTTAAATATAATTCGTTCCCTGGTTGTCCCCTAGCACATACTAAAATTTCATTGAAATCGAACCCTTTTTACGCGAGTTATCATGCAGGCAGGCAGCCAGAGTGACAAGGCTGGATCATATACGCTTCTTCAACCTACGGTTGGAAAGCGTGAAAAATAGAGATCTTAATCATGCCCCGAGACACTAGTGGTACGATCGTGTTGCCTGAATGCTTTCAAAGCCAACCTGTGAACGGTGAGCATTTGCTTGTGACGCAAAAGTGACGGCTTTGAGTGAGTAATGACTTCAATCCATTTTTGTGTTAAACATTGCATGAATGCATCTATGAATGTTTTATTTTGCTTTCATTGTAATCAAGAATCATCCATTGCAAATGAATAGACTATGAAAATGAATGTATAATTGGCAGTAAAAGATGAACTACGCTTATTTATGAGAATGTATTGCCATCTCAAGGTTCTTAGCTTAAGTGTAAATAAAGAAGCATAGCAATATTTGTTAAAGTAAGCATGAATGCATAAAGACAATAAACATATCGTCCACTGCCCGACAGAAATTAAAAATTTGCAAATGGTAAAAAGCATAACTCTTCCACAAGATAGGAGGTGAAACTTTTGACTCACAAACATAAATGTGAAACAGTTCTAAACATTATATACCTACAGCAGGTAGTTAACTAATAAATGCCGAAGCAAAACGCCTGCTGTATATGTGTACTAGCATTTATTCCCGTTCTCCGAGCGGTGAATCTATGAGTTGTTGAACATAAAATTTAAGAAAGGGAAAGAATAGTAATTTAAAATTTGTAACTGTTCGACGATATATAAAACAGGGCCTTGACGTCAAAACATGCAGTCACACGTAAAACGGAGCAAGTTTTGACTCCTCTAAATATTAAATCAAAATTTCGTGGAAATTTTACAGAATTTCAACGTTTCTCGCATAATAACCTTTAAACCTATCAGAATTTTGAACAGTAAAGTTAAGCCTCCCTTTTGAATTTTTTGGTTTTCAGACATTTCTAGGTTTGAGGACTTGTCGGCATGTCAATTTTCAGATCTCTAGAAAATTTAGAAGTGGCCGAACAATTTGCTGATCGAAACAGTCTCATTTTCCTATTTTGCTCTGGGAGGGGGTGGGGATATATATATATATATATATATATCATCATCATCATCATTGTCAACCATTATCAATCCACTGCTGGACGAAGGTCTCCCCAAGTTTCCTCCACAACGGTCTGTCTTGTGCCAGTCTCCTCCATGTCACCCCTGCATACTTTCGAATTTCATCCACCCATCTCCCATGTGGTCTTCTTCTGGGTCTTTTCCTGTCCCTTGGAATCCAATCTAAAATTTCGGCTGTCCATCGATGATCTGTCTTTCTGGCAGTATGTCCAGCCCATTGCCATTTCAGGGATTTAACTCTGATCATGATGTCTTCCACTCTTGTCATTTTTTGGATCCACGAGTTCCTCTTCTTATCTCTCCTGGTTACACCAAGCATGCACCTCTCCATGCTTCTTTGAGTTGTCTGCAGCCTTTGTATGTCTCTTTTAGTTAAGGTCCACGTCTCTGCACCATACGGAAGCACTGGAAGGATGCATTGATCAAACACTTTTCTTTTAAGACATAATGGCATATTGCTCTTGAAAATTATGCTGTTTCTTCCAAAAGCTCTCCAGGCAAGTTTTGTACGCCAATTAATTTCTTCATATATATATATATATCATATTTTTCATATATATATATATATATATATATAGAGAGAGAGAGAGAGAGAGAGAGAGAGAGGGTAGTAGTACTGAATGGAACTAAAGTTTGCTAACCCCGGATCACGGAAGGAAGCTTTCAGAAATGTTTCACAAACCAAAAAATAAATATAAATGAGGTAGTTATATGAGAAAATTATATTACTTAGCCGACATATCGCACAAAAACACTGTTAATACCGACACTGATGTGTTCATATGATATGAATTTCATCGTATGCCATATAAAGCTATTGAGGTTCCATTAATTGACAAAAAGGAATTTTTGATTTTATATGAGCAAAGAAGATTTTTGTTGCACACAAAAAAGTTTTAAAGTCAAAACGAATTCAACATTTGCTTCCAAACTTGAAATTTAAATATACGGGATTAAAACAGAAAACTTCATAACACAAAAATGTTGTACGTAACGATTATGACAGCATTAGAATTTAACGAATAAACATAGGTTCGAAGTATTCCCATTAAGCATATTCGTTCATCAGTTCGTTTTCAGGTATGCAATTTTTAAGACGTCTTTCTGGCGTTGGGCACTGCTTCAACAGCTTACTTTCCGCCCACTCATCTGAAGGGTACAAAAATAACATGGAAAGAAGAAAAATGAATTGAAACACAAAACAGCTGGCGTTTCCGAAGAAATTACACTTGCCCCAACAGGCTTTTGTAACCAAAGGGGATTCTTATTGGACTACTACTATATAGATCAGGAATCAAAGGTTTCTCTCAGAGCTTGCACAGCGCTTTGATCTCGCTGTTCTCAAACATGTTTTCGCTGCCTGAATAGCTGGAGGATATGTCGACAAGTGATGCATTATGGACCGCCTAAAGAAAGAGTTTTGTAATCGCTAAGGCATCAGAAATAAACTTACTGAGCTTTCAAGACTCCTTAAAAATCATGACAATCATATTGGTTACTTCTGTGAGTACAAGCATGCTTCTAAATTTAAGGATGTCAATATTGAGAATGGTGAGTATCGTTGGCAGGACAGAGATACTGCATGCAGCTGAGAATAAAGTCACTTATATCAGAAATGGGTTGACTGAAAACATTGTACAGTTCCTACTGTTCTCCGACATCGGGGCACTGACTGAAACTGAACACAAACTCAAGATTATACAAATTAGCATCCTTTTATAACAGTTCAGATAAATGCTTTATTTAATGATCTTGTAATCTCCATTGCAGACCGCATCCCCATAGTTTTCGCTGGTGAATGGAATGTCAAACATCCTGATAGAAATAATGAGACAACTACAATTGCTGGTGTATTACTGTCACAGTAAATCTTTAATCTTGGACTTAAAGAGCAAAACATTTCATTTAGACTTGCTACCCTTCATATGGTAGAGAAAATGTTATTGATTTTTCTTTCATCCTCTTTTTCAGGCACTTCCGTCGTATCTCAGATGCTTCGGCATAGGACATCGATCTCAAACTAGTCAACTCGGATAAAATGACATCTGAGCCAGCAGAAGGACAAAATACTACACTGATGAGAAGTTTATCCAGAAAATTATTGCTCATACGAACTTACCGGACGTAGAGACCGTAACTATTTCAACCGTTGACACGGAGGTGGAGGCTCTCATGAACCACATTCAAGGATCCCTGTGCTCCTGACGTGACCCGTATGCACTTCATTTTCTTATCATTCAGATAATCCGTGGGCAGAACAAATGTGGGAAACTATGGCATCCGTTGAGGTTTCCTCACAACAGAGCTCGGTAGGGCTAAAGTGTGTTGGTTCAGGGGGCTGCAATGGAACAATTACCTTGCTAACGCTAGTAGACCTCATTAATTTGAAACGTGGGCTACTGTTAGAATATTTAGATGTAGTAGGACGATCATTCTGCCCATCTGTTTGGTAACGTAGAGAAAGTCGAAATGCTCCAAACGCACTATATTGACAACAATCACCGAGCACTTCTTCAAAAGCAAATGAACGGATCGACTGCGTTGTTAAGGTGCGCGATACAGCTGCAAACGGTATAAAAACAAGACTGCGACTGACCGCGATCATATCGCACTGTGGGGTTGAGTGAAAATGTCGCGACGGGAGAGAACTGACTATGAGAAAGGAAATATAGTTGGGTGTTATATTAGTGGGTTGTCCATATCAGAAACCGAGAGTCGTTTAAACATACCGAAGTCAACTGTTTTGGATGTACGGAATAAATGGAAGACACGTGGTGTGCCTGAAGCAGCAAAACGTACCGGCAGACCAAAGAAAATCAGTCTGAGAGCACGTCTGAGCCTCAGGAGAGTCGTTACAGCTAATCGACCGCGTACTGCACAAGACCTCAGCGTACAGTTGACTACAAATGCTGGAAGCTCGGTATGTACATGTACCATTCGCAGAGAACTTCATTCCAAGGATTACCGTGGTCGTGTGGCTGTTCATAAGCCTTTCATCTCCACTCGGAATGCAACTCCTCGTTTATGGTATAAAGAACATTTATCGTGGACCGTAGACCAATGGAAACTGGTCCTATCGACAGATGAATCCAGACACACGATCCGTCAGTCTGGTGGCCGTGTGTGGGTATCGCGGCAGCCGGGGGAACGCTGTTTACCACATTGTACTCTTCCTACGGTTGAGTTTGGAGCTAGCAGTGTACTTGTGTGGGCGTGTATTTCGTGGTATGGCCCCGGCCCATTGATTACCGTGGTCAAACCTCACGTTTACCTCGGTATTCTGGACAATTATCCCCTACCAACTTTGTGGCAAAACTGTGGAAACGAGCCTTGTTGGTACCAGCAGGATAATGCACCGAGCCATAAAGCAAGGACTGTTACGGCGTGGTTTGACGATAATTCCGTATCGTGCGTGCACTGACCAGCACAGAGCCCTGGTCTTAATCCCATAGAGCACCTATGAGATGAATTAGAGCGCCATATACGAAGTTTGGAACCAAGGCCTACTACTAAGCAACAGTTAGTGGCAGCATTATGTACTGAATGAAAGCGTGTGCCTATCGCTATGTTCCAAAACTTTGTCGAAACCATGTCTCGAAGGGTTAGTGTATGCATTAAGGCCCAAGATGGACCGACACCCTGTTAATGCATGTCAATAAATGTTATATTGTGTTTCTCCTCTTGGTGTCAGGTGGCTTATGTCAATATAGTGTATGTGCTCTCGTAGAGCCGCTCTCACTTACTCTTGTCACCCAGACATGGTTTCGCTGTGTATGATCTTGACATGAGAAATAAGCAAATCTCTTCAATCAGCTACGCATGAGAGATTGCTACTTACATAAAAATCTTGGAGACGCAGAAAGCTCTCGAAAGAGATGAAATTACGATTAGGGATGTTCTACTTCTGTTCGACTGCTGTATCCATGTACTAGTTAAGATATTCAACGGAGACCTTTGCTTAAGATAGTTCCTCATAGACAGGGAAAAAGCAGTGGCAACTGTGCTAACGAAGCCAGAAACGATCGAAATCATACTGCAGAATTGCCGTCCAAATTCGTTGCCGCCCATCCTGGGTAAGCTCCTTGAGAAAGTCATCCTTACCACTTTTAAGGAGTTGTGCCTTTTTAAACAGTTATTCCTGACGAAGAGGAACGTTTTCAGGCCAGCCCTTTCCATGACCCATCAGTTCATCACATATACGGAGATAGTTCTAAAGGACATAAGAGGAATGTGTTTCTCAATGCTGTCCCCCTAGGTGTTAGCAAGAACTTCGTCCGCTATATTACGATGGTCTCCTTCACAAGTTGCAGGAGCTTTAGTTTTTTTTTCCAAGTTGTTGGTAAATGTTCCTTATTTTCTCAAGATGATTATGAAAATGGGTATTTTTTATTAATCTTCTGTATACGGCCCGAAATAGTTCAAGCAGTTTCGAAGTGTGATGTTAATTCCTCCCCGGTATTTCCCAACAAGTTTGTTTAAGCTTCGGATCGTAGTTTTTATCTATTTAAATCACAGATTGTTAATTTTGAGATAAGTCATACTCTCAGCTGTGTACCACCGAGAGGGGGTGGGCGAAACTGATGAGGATACAAGTAAGGAGCCGATAATATAAAAACTTGCTGAGTAATATCGTTCATGCCGTTCCAAAGAAAAGCCGCCGAATTTCAAGAAAACCGACATTGGCTAACGCTATTTAGCCTTCTGAACCTCACATGTTACAGGAAAATGAAAACAATAAGCACACCGAAGAAACGTACGGGTTCCCGCTACAAAACACACGGGATCATAATATGTATTGCGCGAGAGAAGAGGAGGAGGAAACGCGAAATCGAAGCGAGGAATGAGCGCTGCCACCAGTTGTTCGTTTCGAAACTACTAAGGGCCGAGTACGAAAGGTGACCCGTTTGTTTTTCGTTTTTTCGATGCTATATCCCGAAATTATTGCAGAAAAAAGTGTTTTCATCTTGTATGTTTTATTCTACCCACCTCTCTTGTCATTTCAGGGGAAATGTAAATTTCGTAAGTATGCATATCATTCAGAATCAAATGTTTTCGCTATTAGTTGATTAATGGTTTATTAAAAAATAACCACGACAAAATTCGTAATTTTGTATAAAACGAAGAGTTAACTACATACAGCGCCACGTCGCTTCAATACTTTAAATGCCAGAGAATGACGTAGCTTGACCATTATTTCCTTGGAAAAACGTCATTGGTTACATGCAGGTGTGATTTCACTGGACTCTTCTCCAGCACACGTACGCTATTGGCTGATCGAATAAGTAGCATTTCTGTGACATCAACAACATCAGTATACAACGTACAAATTAGTCAGGGTGTTAATCGTTTAGAGAATAACTCCGTTTTGATTTTCTTGTTTCATCTGTTGACATCCGCTGTCTTGGGAGAGGTGAAAATACTGTTCTTTGATATCCTTGGCTCGCGATAGTTTCCTGTCCTTCTGTTCGTTATATTCCTACCTGTGTTTCCCCGAAGTGAAAGGAGCCACGCTATGGATAATAACAATCATATCAAGTTATCAATCTCATCAGTTTTTTTACGGTAAATTGTTCTTTGATTTGGGAAATTAGAAATGTCCGGTATCGCAGCGGACAAGCACTTCCACGGTAACCCTGTTGTTGAAACTCTCGTCATTCCAACAGCCAACAGCGTACGTGATTTTAGGAATGTCATACCATCATGGACCAATAGTATTCGTCGTTTGTTCGGATGCTCGTCATCGTAGCATGACTGATTTGGAGTAGTATATTAAATTGCATATGAAATGCATTGGTATCTTCATAGGCGCAGCGATATAGAAAGATGGGGGCGGTACAAAATCTATGTATCGATGTTTTCCTTTAGGTTAGATGCGTATATGTTAACTGTAAGCACTTTCACATTAATCGTCACAAAATGTATATCTTCAATAGCGTAACAATTTTTTTTGTTATTCATTACTCTTCAAACACTGTTGATTATGTGTGATGAAACACAGCTCAGCTTTTTTTGACAAGATACTAAGTTTTCTGAAAAAATAAAACGAAAAAATGTGCTCTCCTCTACCGCAAATTTCGTTAAAAATCGCCAATCTTTTTGTTGATAAGTAAATATTTTTATATAATGAATTCTCTACATCGAAAGCATTTTGCCATAATTTTACTTCCTTAGAAAAACGATACGCAGCCAAATGCAGTAATACATACGATATGTGAGTATAACTTTGTGTATGTTTGTAAAACACTTGTTTTTCCTCTTTGAACTTTATAAAGACATCATTAAATCTCCCTATTGTATACGCGACTCCAGCCCACACATTTCTACTTGACAAAGTATGGAGAAATGTCCCCTCCATGTGTGCCCTGACGCTTGGTCTATGGATCTGTTAAATTGTCGGAGCATACAAAAATTTAATATACCTATGCCTTTCATCTATAATTTTACATATATTTCGAAATGACGTCATATTCGTCACTTTTGACTAATGTGACTATAAAATGTATCAAAATATGATGTTTAACCCAGTATTTTACAAATGCCCATGAAAACACCGTTTCTCCGTAATCTTCGATGCTACAGTGAAATTTCTTACCATTGGTTCAGAATAAGTTTTCCAGTGTATCAAAATCGTATTAAAACCAAGGAGGAAAGAAAAGAGAGGAGGTGAGGTGCCTTGAGCGGTAGCTCGCATGCTAGAAAATAGTGGATAGTTTCACAAAGGATCATGGTATACCCTTACCCAAAACATTTCAGAAGCATAGAGCATCGCGTTGGTTTGCTCTGTGTGGAATGCATGTATTTTTGATTTATCTGCATAGGGCATCGAAAAAATGCCTTCCTGTTCAGCTATTGAATGTACGAATCGACCTTCCAAAAAGATTCCAGGAGTCACATTTAACATGTTATTTTGCATTTTTATTATGTCATTCGTGTGCTTCTGAGTGGATGGGTGGGGGACTTTACGGTGGACATGTTTCAAAGAACTTTAAAATGCGAGATGTTTCAAAGAACTTTAAATGGCTTAGAAAATATAGGTTTTACTGTGATTTGTGTTGTCACTGACAACAATTCCATTGATTGTAGGTGTATGTCATCAATCGTAAGTGTATTTTAATGGGATTTGTGTTGTCACTGACAAACGTTCCATCAATCGTAAGTGTATGTCCTATGTCAATGAATGATTAACTGTTAAATGAGTATATTTTGGATCAGTTTTTAAATTTTAACCAAAGGAAGGTGTAGTTCAGGCATTATTTGTTTGTGGAGTGGAGTAACCTCAAATAAATGCAGGCCTTAGCCTTTTTAAGATCTAATTTTTGAGTTGGGAGTAAATTTGTGTTACGTGAGTATTATTCTGTGTATAACAAATCCCCCTAGCTTATACTAGGTTTTATAGGATTCGTACTTGGGTATCTTTTGAACTAATTCCACTAGATAATCATCTCTTTTTGGCACAAAATTGTTAATGCATTTATTTTTCTTAGATTTTGGATCCGGCCATTTTGGTTTTTTTTCTCCCATTTTGTTTACACTCCCCAAAATATATACATCATCATCATCATCATTGTCAACCATTATCAATCCACTGCTGGACGAAGGTCTCCCCAAGTTTCCTCCACAACGGTCTGTCTTGTGCCAGTCTCCTCCATGTCACCCCTGCATACTTTCGAATTTCATCCACCCATCTCCCATGTGGTCTTCTTCTGGGTCTTTTCCTGTCCCTTGGGATCCAATCTAAAATTTCGGTTGTCCATCGATGATCTGTCCTTCTGGCAGTATGTCCAGCCCATTGCCATTTCAGGGATTTAACTCTGATCATGATGTCTTCCACTCTTGTCATTTTTCGGATCCACGAGTTCCTCTTCTTATCTCTCCTGGTTACACCAAGTATGCACCTCTCCATGCTTCTTTGAGTTGTCTGCAGCCTTTGTATGTCTCTTTTAGTTAAGGTCCACGTCTCTGCACCATACGTAAGCACTGGAAGGATGCATTGATCAAACACTTTTCTTTTAAGACATAATGGCATATTGCTCTTGAAAATTATGCTGTTTCTTCCAAAAGCTCTCCAGGCAAGTTTTGTACGCCGATTAATTTCTTCATCAATGTGACCCTCACTTGATATCTGCTGTCCAAGATAAACGTACGTATCTGTTATCTCAAGCTTTTCTCCATCAATCGATAAATCTTCATTTCTTGTAAAAGCATTGAACATCACTTTTGTCTTCTGAAAGTTCATTTTTAATCCCACTTCTTTACTCTTGTCAGCAAGTTCCTGGATCATACTCTGCAGCTCTGATGGGCTAGTTGCAAAAATGACTACGTCATCAGCAAAACGAAGGTGGGTTAGATAATCTCCATTAATCTTTATCTCCTTGTTTTCCCAGCTCAGTGACTGAAAAACACCCTCCAATGTAGCATTAAAGAGCTTCGGAGATATGGTGTCACCTTGTCTCACTCCCTTTCCAATTTTTATGTGTGTTGTATTTTCAAACAGCCTAATCTTTGCACTTGCATTTTCATAGATGTTATTAATAATATTAATGTATGCATCTTCAATACCGCAGGTTTTCAGAGCCATTGTAACTGCTGATGGTTTCACCGAATCAAAGGCTTTTTCATAATCGATAAAAGCCATGCACAATGGAAGTTCATATTCCCTCGCTCTTTCAATTAGTTCTCTCAGCACATGGATATGATCTATTGTGCTGTAGCCACTCCTGAATCCAGCTTGTTCTCTCGGTTGAGCCATGTCCAGTGTTACCTTCAAGCGGTGTGAAAGAACTTTAGTGAAGATTTTATAAACTACTGATAGAAGGCTGATAGGTCTGTAGTTTCCGAGATCCTCAATGTCACCTTTCTTATGTAGCAGGATCATTGTAGCGGTGTTCCAATCCTCAGGAATCTTTCCTTCATTAAGGCATCGAGTGAAAATTTGGGCGAGTACTGTTTCGATTTCTCCACTTGCTTCTTGTATGATGTCTACAGTAATTCCATCTTCTCCTGGAGCTTTCCCCCGCTTCATGTTCTTGATTGCATGTGCAACTTCTGCTGGAAGGACTGGAGCAACTCTGGTACTGGTATCTTTCATGATGTCTGGAGTGCATGTATCATCCCTTTCATATAATTTGGAATAGAAATCTTTCACTCTTGTCAAAATTTCGCCTCTATTTCTTGTTACAGAACCATCTTCTTTTCTCAGTGCCATAATCTGTTTTCTTCCCTTACTGAGATGTCCCTTTGCTATCTTTAGGCTTTGGTTGTTTTCAATTGCTTTCCTCACTAGTTCACAGTTGAATTTTCTTACGTCTTCAGTGATACTTTTTCGTACTGTCTTGCATAGCTCTATATATTCCACTTTGGAAGTCGCATCTTCTTTAGTTGTCCTCATCTCTCTTCTTTTTTGCATCAACATTTTCGTTTTTCCTGATAATTTATTTACATGCAACTTGTTCTTAGACCCAGCTAATTTTGTTGCTGTTTCCATAAGAGCTTTGGTTACTTTTCTGTTAACTTCAGAAATATCCACTTCTTCCGATGTTAGGCCTTCTAAAGCAGAGAACCTGTTCTTCAGTTCCAACTTGAAGGTATTATGGTGTTTTTTAAGGTTGGTTATGTCAATAGATTTTGTTTGTCTTATGAGCTTGCCACGTTCAAGTTTAGTGTTGAGGTGCATCTTACATCTCACCAATCTATGGTCACTACCTGTGTTGAACTTGTTTAGCACACTGCAGTCTTCTATGACGAATTTTTTGTTACACATAATAAAATCAATTTCACTTGTCGTCCCATTTGGATGTCTCCATGTCCATTTCCTGTGTGGCTTTTTCTTGAAGAAGGAGTTCAAGATGAAAAACCCTTCTGCCTCTGCAAACTCTACGAGAGTATTTCCACGCTGGTTTCTGTTGCCGTGACCGAATTTACCTACTGAAGTTTCATTCTGTTGCCGTTGCCCTATTTTTGCATTGAAATCTCCCATAATTATTTTCAAGTGCTGCTTACCTTTATTATTTAGATGACAAATTTCCTCATAAAATTCTTCAATTTCTTCTTCAGGATGACTTGTGGTGGGTGCATAAGTTTGAATAATCTGAGCCTGGTATCTTTTCGAGAGTTGGATAACAAGCCGTGCAGCTCTGTCAGAGGAACTTTCAACTTCTACAACTTTATCCTTCAGTTTCTTGTTTATTATAAATCCAACACCACTAGTTCTGCCAGTATCTGTCCCACGATAGTAGAAGAGATGTCCACTTTTCAGTTCGATGAGATCTTCTCCTTTTCTCCTTACCTCACTTAGCCCCACGATGTCCCACTTGATCCTTTGTAGTTCCTCTTCCAATTCAAGAAGCCTTGAATCAGAAGATAGGGAGCGTCCATTGTACGTTGCCAAGGTCAGCATCAGATGGCAGCCTAGTCCGGTCCTCCGGGGATTCTTAGCACCCTCTGCCTTCATGTCGCACTGGCCGCTGCCATGGCCAGGTACATTCCAGCTGCCGGAGACTGAGGGCCAAGATTTAAGTTGTGGAGTCATTTTGGAGGGGTTTGGCCATAACTCACCACGCTGGCCAAGCGGGTTGGTGAGTGTGGGATAGAATTTCCTCTGATCCCGATGGTATAGTTATACCGCTATTGGCGGTCGTCAGAGCCCCTTTAGTGGGAACAGGATGCACCACGAGAAGGCGGGGTTGACATTTGTCAAGGAGAGGCTGTGATGTTACGCATCACCTGACCTTACATCCCATATACATATATATGTATATATATATATATATATATATTTCTCTGCTTTAGAAGGCCTAACATCGGAAGAAGTGGACATCTCTGAAGTTAACAGAAAAGTAACCAAAGCTCTTATGGAAACAGCAACAAAATTAGCTGGGTCTAAGAACAAGTGGCATGTAAACAAATTATCAGGAAAAACGAAAATGTTCGTGCAAAAAAGAAGAGAGATGAGGACAACTAAAGAAGATGTGACTTCCAAAGTGGAATATATAGAGCTACCAGCAGAAGTTGCACATGCAATCAAGAACATGAAGCGGGGAAAAGCTCCAGGAGAAGATGGAATTACTGTAGACATCATGCAAGAAGCAAGTGGAGAAATGGAAACAGTACTCGCCCAAATTTTCACTCGATGCCTTAATGAAGGAAAGATTCCTGAGGATTCGAACACCGCTACAATGATCCTGCTACATAAGAAAGGTGACATTGAGGATCTCGGAAACTACAGACCTATCAGCCTCCTATCAGTAGTTTATAAAATCTTCACTAAAGTTCTTTCACACCGCTTGAAGGTAACACTGGACATGGCTCAACCGAGAGAACAAGCTGGATTCAGGAGTGGCTACAGCACAATAGATCATATCCACGTACTGAGAGAACTAATTGAAAGAGCGAGGGAATGTGAACTTCCATTGTGCATGGCTTTTATCGATTATGAAAAAGCCTTTGATTCGGTGAAACCATCGGCAGTTACACTGGCTATGAAAACCTGCGGTATTGAAGATGCATACATTAATATTATTAATAACATCTATGAAAATGCAAGTGCAAAGATTCGGCTGTTTGAAAATACAACACACGTAAGAATTGGAAAGGGAATGAGACAAGGTGACACCATATCTCCGAAGCTCTTTAATGACACATTGGAGGGTGTTTTTCAGTCGCTGACCTGGGAAAACAAGGGGATAAAGATTAATGAAGATTATCTAACCCACCTTCGTTTTGCTGATGATGTAGTCATTTCTGCAACTACCCCATCAGAGCTGCAGAGTATGATCCAGGAACTTGCTGACAAGAGTAAAGAAGTGGGATTAAAAATGAACTTTCAGAAGACAAAAGTGATGTTCAATGCTTTTACAAGAAATGAAGATTTATCGATTGATGGAGAAAAGCTGGAGATAACAGACACGTACGTTTATCTTGGACAGCAGATATCAAGTGAGGGTCACATTAATGAAGAAATTAATCGGCTTAGAAAACTTGCCTGGAGAGCTTTTGGAAGAAACAGCATAATTTTCAAGAGCAATATGCCATTATGTCTTAAAAGAAAAGTGTTTGATCAATGCATCCTTCCAGTGCTTACGTATGGTGCGGAGACGTGGACCTTAACTAAAAGAGACATACAAAGGCTGCAGACAACTCAAAGCAGCATGGAGAGGTACATACTTGGTGTAACCAGGAGAGATAAGAAGAGGAACTCGTGGATCCAAAAAATGACAAGAGTGGAAGACATCATGATCAGAGTTAAATCCCTGTAATGGCAATGGGCTGGACATACTGCCAGAAGGACAGATCATCGATGGACAGCCGAAATTTTAGATTGGATTCCAAGGGACATAAAAAGACCCAGAAGAAGACCACATGGGAGATGGGTGGATGAAATTCGAAAGTATGCGGGGGTGACATGGAGGAGACGGGCACAAGACAGACCGTTGTGGAGGAAACTTGGGAGACCTTCGTCCAGCAGTGGATTGATAATGGTTGACAATGATGATGATGATGATGATAATATATTATATATATATAAGCAAAATTTGAACAAAGAAAAAAACAAAAAAAAATCGTTGAACGAGAAAAAGAACAACAATCACCACTTTCCAACCACCCGAAGCAGGCGAGCTTCAAGCGATATAAATTTAACGAACAGAAGAATGCTGGGAAGCTTATTAATGACTGACTCCTTCTTGGCTTCGTTAAAGGCAAGCAATAAGAAAATCACTCATTAATTTACTGAGACCAAATAATTGTGGGTTTCTGCTATTTTAGTTTGCTATAGGGACCGATTAAATTTAGGGGGAAAATGTCAAAATAGAAGAAATTTCTAATAAAGAAAACCCAAACCCAACAAACTAAAACACGTTGCCCGACCGCACACAGCAATGATAATCACACAAAAAAAAAACAGAAAAAGAAAGGGAGCCGAGCTCCCTAAAAACACCAAACCAGGTAAGAAAAATCCAACCAATAAATGGTACTGAAGGGATATCTTTAACCTTGTCACAGAAAAAGTGTAACGTTAATCCTGCCAGACAAAAAAATAAACAGGAAACACAAATATTTCTTGGGGTTTTTTTTCATTTTTCTTGGTTTTTTGATTTTCCCTTTATATGTTTTTGCTATGTCTTTTCAATTTATCATTTGCAGCTCTGCGTGATTTTAATTGGAAATGTGTTCTGCTAGGTTTGTTCGGTTTTTTCTCCTTTAGCGTTTTTTTTTTATTTTTTATGTATTTATTTATTTTTTTTTTTTTCCAAAAGCTAAAATTTTAATAATTTTTGTGTTAATTTTTTGGAACTGCAGTTACCTGTATTGGGGTTGAGTGTAGGGAACATCACTTGGCTGGTCCTGTTGCTGGAAGAATGTGTTCTTGGCTTTTAACAATGATAGGATTGTAGTCCGAGTCAGATATCTTAATACTACCACTTGGGCAGGCTAGCTCCCTAACATTATGTGTACTCAAATGCTGGCAAAAAGAATCTTATTTTATGCAAAGTTAAAAGTGACTCATCTGAAAGTCGGCGAACCTAAGCTATTTGAAAATTTTCAACATGAAACAGGTCATAAGTTTTGGAAAGTTTTTAATTCCATTTATAAACTTACTTGCGCCATTTGTGATTTGGTGTACATTGGGCAGTCCAAAAACCCATTGCACCTTAGAATTAATGGGCACAGGTCGCTGGTCAGTACATTTAAGCCTGATAATGAAGGTGGAAATTGCAGTGATTTGAGAATTTCCACCCGTGAGCTAGAACATTTCCACCTTCATGGGTTTTATAATGTGCGCATTGAGGTGCTGCACATTTTTTCTAACTTGCAAGACGGGCAGGCCACGGAATCCGTTGAGATACTTAAACAGCGGGCCTTGTACCCATATGGGTTGAATTCTACTATTGCAGATAACAAACACTCTCGGTTTAAGGTGGCCGTTAGAGAGCTTTTCTCCTTGTATCCACAACAAGCATGCGGCAGAGGAAATAAAGGGAAGAGGCGAGTTAAATCTTCCAAAATAGTTAACTTTGGTATTTTAAAACAGACACTTCTTGATTTCAAAAATTGCAACAATTTTGTAAAAAAAACTCTGTTTCCATTCTTAAAACTTTTAAGCACGCTGTGCTTAAGGCCTTCATAAGATTTTGTTTAGAATTCTCAAGCTGGTAATATAGATTCACACGTTTTCTCTCTTATGTTAGATATTTTGAAATTTATTCTTAAAGATAAAATTAGCACTAAGTCTAACTCCAAAAACTATATCACCATTAAGTTCCTTAATAAATGTTATGACTCTCTCAAAATTAGAAAATTGTTCTACAATGGTTCTAGCACCTTCCTTATTCCCTATCAAAAAACAGTAGTAAGTTTCAAATATGTCACGGTGTTAGGATCTTATGTTAAGAATTACAAGTCTCTTTCCAACATTAACACGTTGGCAGATTACAACTACAAGTGTTGTGAATTTCATGATACAGTTTTTTATGATAAATTTCATAAGCACATAATTCCTGGTAATTTAAACTTCATTGAAAATCCTGATTTAAGAAGTATCTTAGGTTTTGGGGCCAAGTTCAGGCCTACATTCTACCGCTCAAAAGATAGAATCAAGCATGATTATTTATCAAGATTTAAGTAAATACATTATTGAAACTAGCTTAGCTAATAATATGCCAATCGAAGCCTTTGCTGAAGGGAAATGCAAAATTTTTCAAGAATTTAAACAGAATCTTACAATTCAAAATATTTTTTACAATAATAGTCTTGTGTTTTCTCCTGAATTAAAAAAATCACTTTCTAAATTACAGGAACATTTCATCTTTACCACGACAGACAAAGCAAATAATAGTTTTGTCATTATTTGCAAAAAAATATATTTTGAATTAATTTTGAAAGAACTTCATAATAAAATCACCTATATGCCTACTTCAACTTCCAGTAAGGAACTCAGCAATAAATTTAAAGCATTTCACAGACAGTTGGGGCTTAGAACGGCATATTCAGTTATGAGCCTGAATTTCCTTATCTTTTTGCTACTGCAAAATTTCATAGGGAACCGGTGAAATTTAGATTCATAGCTAGTGGTACCAAAAATCCTAAAAAAGTAATAGATCAGTATTTGGAATCAGTTTTGAAACAATTATTAAACATTAATAAATCCAAAGTAAACCTAACATGTAAGAACTTCTGGATTATTAAAAGCAATGATTAGGTCATTTCCGAAATTCTTGATAACACGCCAGAAGAGGCTAATTGCTATGACTTTGAAAACCTGTATACCAGCCTTCCGCTAGAAGACATTATCAGTACCCTCAAGTTACTCTTCAATTAATTTCAAATCTCCAACATCATTTCGGAAAATTCTTGGCATACGCTTCTAAATTGCTGTATTAAAAATAACTTTATCCTCTACAATAACAAGTTTTTCAAACAGGTTAATGGAATACCCACGGGGAGTTCACATTCAACGAGCGTATGCAGCTTGTTCTTTAAAGAATTCCAATTCATGAAGTTAAATTCACCCAATCAGGAAAGTTACTCTCATACCTACAGGTACATTGATGACCTACTTTGCTTCAATAATTCAGGAAATATCGAAAAAGACTGCGCTGCTATTTATCCTATAAGCCTCAAACTTAATAAAACCAAAGATAATAACCAAGTCCTTGATTTTTTGGATTTAAATATAAATATCAATGCAGGTAACCCAATCATAAGACTTTATGATAAGAGAAATCAATTTAAATTTAAAATTGTCAAATATGGTATGTCGTGGAGCAATATTTCCAATAAAGTAATTGAAAATGTATTTATATCACAAGTACTAAGTCTTCCTAGAATATATAGCTTAATCTCTGAACTAGAAAAACATGTTATTATTTTAATCAAACAGTTTCTCGAAAACCAAGCACCTAGAAACTTCTTAAAAATCGCCTTAAGAAAAATAGTCCTCAAACATAGAATTAGGTGGAAGGCTTAATTTAATTTAAATCCTGTTGATAATGAATTGTCTAAATTAAAGAAAATTTCTAGAGGTTTAGGCAATGATGTTGTCAGCAATCAATTGAGGAACCTGTAATACAAAATTCTTTTCCTCTCCTTTCATAGTCAAAACAAGGTTATAATTTAAAACAAATTTACACAAAAAAAGCATAAAGCCTCTAGAAAAAATATCTGAAAAATATGTATATAAAAAAAAGCTATAAAAAAAATAATACTTACATTTCAAAGGTTTGGGAGGAATGATGCTAATTAGGTTTTATAATACTCGTTGAACTCTTGGGAGGAGAGAAATATTTCCCTGCTACCAGGAAAAGCATTTAAGTATTTTGGTCTGCACTGATAACTCGTAGCGCATTTTTCAGAGCATTAAGTCTGCTTTTTGAAGTCTGCTTAAGGATACTCACTAGTTACCTACCAGGAAGGTTCTAAAGTTGGACGCTAGAGGACGCTGCAATGGACATGCCCCTGTAATTAGATTCTTACACCCCATAGGTGTAGTAGTCTGTTCATTGCTGCTCTCACTCATGGGTCTGTTTTGTGTTTTGTATGCTCATTCTTCTAATTTAACTTTTCTTTCTTACTGGAATGAATTTTTTTTGTGGGCTGTTTTCACTCTTGAAAACAGGTTGTGAGCTTTGGCCACGATTTAAGTTTCCTGCGAAATTTGTTGTTTTGCAAAAGTTCATTTTAGGGGTTCTGAGCTTTTCTGTGGGCTAAAAGATTAGTATAATATTTTGTAAATATGTGAACTTGTAACAGCAAAGCAACACCTCATATGCAATATCATCTTTTAACTGTATGTAAGTAATTTTTATTTTTTGTAGGAATTAGTGAATCTTCGTTTTTATAAATTTCCAATAAACTTAATTTTAATGTTTTCTTGTGTGCCTTGGGCATAAAAATTGCTTCGTTGATGCTTGCTTCCTTGGTGGTAAATTTTTATTTTTCTAAAGAATTTATTTTTTAAGAAATTTTGCTGTGGGTATTGGGCATTTTCCTTGCCATTCAGTGACATGCAACTTATTTTTTTATTCATTCTCGGGACTTGCAACTGTAAATTGCTCCTTGGGCAATTTTTGCCTCCTTTTTCCTAAATGTGTTGCTTGCTTTCTTTTTCACTGTTGTAATGTTGCTCTTTCTGGCTTATTTAATATTTTTGTTTATTATTAAAATAATTTTGGTATTTCCTGTTTATCGTTTTGTCTTGCAGGATTAAAGTTTCACTTTTTCTGTGACAAGGTTAAAGATATCCCTTCAGTACCATTTATTGGTTGGATTTTTCTTACCTGGTTTGGTGTTTTTGAGGAGCTCGGCTCCCTTTCTTTCTCTTTTTATTTTTTGTGTGATTATCATTGCTGTTGTGCGGTAGGGCAACGTGTTTTAGTTTTAGTTTGCTGGGTTTGGTTTTCATTAGAAATCCCTTTTATTTTGACATTTTTTCCCCTCAATTTAATCGGTCCCTATAGCAAACTAAAATAGCAGAATCCCAAATAATCTTGTCTCAGTAGATTAATGAGAGATTTTCTCATTGTTTGCCTTTAACGAAGCCAAGAAGTAGTCAGTCATTAATATGCTTCAATGCATTCTTCTGTTCGTTAAATTTATATCGCTTGAAGGTCGCCTGCTTCGGGTGGTTGGAAAGTGGTGAATTTTGTTCCTTTTCTTGTTCCTCGATTTTTTGCTTTTTGTTTTTTGTTTGTTCAAAATTTGCTTTTATGTTTCACACTATTATTTATTTGATCTTTCTTCTATAGAATTTCACTTCAAATTTTTTCTTGTTTTTTTTGTTTTCCCCTTTATATGCTTTTGATATATATATATATATATTTGGAAGAAACAGCATAATTTTCAAGAGCAATATGCCATTATGTCTTAAAAAAAAGTGTTTGATCAATGCATCCTTCCAGTGCTTACGTATGGTGCGGAGACGTGGACCTTAACTAAAAGATACATACAAAGGCTGCACCCTACTCAAAGTAGCATGGAGAGGTGCATGCTTGGTGTAACCAGGGGAGATATGAAGAGGAACTCGTGGATCCGAAAAATGACAAGAATGGAAGACATCATGATCAGAGTTAAATCCCTGAAACGGCAATGGGCTGGGCATACTGCCAGAAGCACAGACCATCGATGGACAGCCGAAATTTTAGATTGGATTCCAAGGGACAGGAAAAGACCCAGAAGAAGACCGCATGGGAGATGGGTGGATGAAATTCGAAAGTATGCAGGGGTGACATGGAGGAGACTGGCACAAGACAGACCGTTGTGGAGGAAACTTGGGGAGACCTTCGTCCAGCAGTGGATTGATAATGGTTGACAATGATGATGATATATATATATATAATGTGTACTACGAAGCTGCCGTACTCATCCGGGAACTGCGCACTGCAGAAAGAACCACTGGTGGAGTATATAAGTCAAATTCTCTACACCTTCAACCAAGAACTTCCCGTAAAAGTCCCTGAATACCACTGAATTGTGAGAGTTTCAGATTTAGTTTGGGTGGGTAATTATAGTGGGATTCGGTGATTTCTACGGGAAGTTCTTGGTTGAAGGTGTAGAGAATTTGACTTATGTATATATATATATATATATGTGTGTGTGGGATGTAAGGTCAGGTGATGCGAAACATCACAGCCTCTTCTTGACAAATGTCAACCCCGCCTTCTCGTGGTGCATCCTGTTCCCACTAAAGGGGCTCTGACGACCGCCAATAGCGGTATAACTATACCATCGGGATTAGAGGAAACTCTATCCCACACTCACCAACCCGCTTGTCCAGCGTGGTGAGTTATGGCCAAACCCCTCGAAAATGATTCAATAACTTAAATCTTGGCCCTCAGTCTCCGGCAGCTGGAATGTACCTGGCCAAGGCAGCGGCCAGTGCGACATGAAGGCAGAGGGTGCTAAGAATCCCCGGAGCACCGGACTAGGCTGCCATCTGATGCTGACCTTGGCTACGTACAATGGACGCTCCCTATCTTCTGATTCAAGGCTTCTTGAATTGGAAGAGGAACTACAAAGGATCAAGTGGGACATCGTGGGGCTAAGTGAGGTAAGGAGGAAAGGAGAAGATCTCATCGAACTGAAAAGTGGACATCTCTTCTACTATCGTGGGACAGATACTGGCAGAACTAGTGGTGTTGGATTTATAATAAACAAGAAACTGAAGGATAAAGTTGTAGCAGTTGAAAGTTCCTCTGACAGAGCTGCACGACTTGTTATCCAACTATCGAGAAGATACCAGGCTCAGATTATTCAAACTTATGCACCCACCACAAGTCATCCTGAAGAAGAAATTGAAGAATTTTATGAGGAAATTTGTCATCTAAATAATAAAGGTAAGCAGCACTTAAAAATAATTATGGGAGATTTCAATGCAAAAATAGGGCAACGGCAGCAGAATGAAATTTGAGTAGGTAAATTCAGTCACGGCAACAGAAACCAGCGTGGAAATACTCTCGTTGAGTTTGCAGAGGCAGAGGGGTTTTTCATCTTGAACTGCTTCTTCAAGAAAAAGCCACACAGGAAATGGACATGAAGACATCCAAATGGGAAGACAAGTGAAATTGATTTTATTATGTGTAACAAAAAATTCGTCATAGAAGACTGCAGTGTGCTAAACAAGTTCAACACAGGTAGTGACCATAGATTGGTGAGATGTAAGATGCACCTCAACACTAAACTTGAACGTGGCAAGCTCATAAGACAATCAAAATGTATTGACATAACCAACCTTAAAAAACACCATAATACCTTCAAGTTGGAACTGAGGAACAGGTTCTCTGCTTTAGAAGGCCTAACATCAGAAGAAGTGGACATCTCTGAAGTTAATAGGAAAGTAACCAAAGCTCTTATGGAAACAGCAACAAAATTAGCTGGGTCTAAGAACAAGTTGCATGTAAATAAATTATCAGGAAAAACGAAAATGTTGATGCAAAAAAGAAGAGAGATGAGGACAACTAAAGAAGATGTGATTTCCAAAGTGGAATATATAGAGCTATGCAAGACAGTAAGAAAAAGTATCACTGAAGACGTAAGAAAATTCAACTGTGAACTAGTGAGGAAAGCAATTGAAAACAACCAAAGCCTAAAGACAGCAAAGGGACATCTCAGTAAGGGAAGAAAACAGATTATGGCACTGAGAAAAGAAGATGGTTCTGTAACAAGAAATAGAGGCGAAATTTTGACAAGAGTGAAAGATTTCTACTCCAAATTATATGAAAGGGATGATACATGCACTCCAGACATCATGAAAGATACCAGTACCAGAGTTCCTCCAGTCCTTCCAGCAGAAGTTGCACATGCAATCAAGAACATGAAGCGGGGAAAAGCTCCAGGAGAAGATGGAATTACTGTAGACATCATACAAGAAGCAAGTGGAGAAATCAAAACAGTACTCGCCCAAATTTTCACTCGATGCCTTAATGAAGGAAAGATTCCTGAGGATTGGAACACCGCTACAATGATCCTGCTACATAAGAAAGGTGACATTGAGGATCTCGGAAACTACAGACCTATCAGCCTCCTATCAGTAGTTTATAAAATCTTCACTAAAGTTCTTTCACACCGCTTGAAGGTAACACTGGACATGGCTCAACCGAGAGAACAAGCTGGATTCAGGAGTGGCTACAGCACAATAGATCATATCCACGTGCTGAGAGAACTAATTGAAAGAGCGAGGGAACATGAACTTCCATTGTGCATGGCTTTTATCGATTATGAAAAAGCCTTTGATTCGGTGAAACCATCAGCAGTTACAATTGGCTCTGAAAACCTGCGGTATTGAAGATGCATACATTAATATTATTAATAACATCTATGAAAATGCAAGTGCAAAGATTAGGCTGTTTGAAAATACAACACACGTAAAAATTGGAAAGGGAGTGAGACAAGGTGACACCATATCTCCGAAGCTCTTTAATGCCAAATTGGAGGGTGTCTTTCAGTCGCTGAGCTGGGAAAACAAGGGGATAAAGATTAATGGAGATTATGTAACCCACCTTCGTTTTGCTGATGACGTAGTCATTTTTGCAACTACCCCACCAGAGCTGCAGAGTATGATCCAGGAACTTGCTGACAAGAGTAAAGAAGTGGGATTAAAAATGAACTTTCAGAAGACAAAAGTGATGTTCAATGCTTTTACAAGAAATGAAGATTTATCGATTGATGGAGAAAAGCTGGAGATAACAGACACGTACGTTTATCTTGGACAGCAGATATCAAGTGAGGGTCACATTGATGAAGAAATTAATCGGCGTACAAAACTTGCCTGGAGAGCTTTTGGAAGAAACAGCATAATTTTCAAGAGCAATATGGCATTATGTCTTAAAAGAAAAGTGTTTGATCAATGCATCATTCCAGTGCTTACGTATGGTGCAGAGACGTGGACCTTAACTAAAAGAGACATACAAAGGCTGCAGACAACTCAAAGCAGCATGGAGAGGTGCATACTTGGTGTAACCAGGAGAGATAAGAAGAGGAACTCGTGGATCCGAAAAATGACAACAGTGGAAGACATCATGATCAGAGTTAAATCCCTGAAATGGCAATGGGCTGGACATAGTGCCAGAAGGACAGATCATCGATGGACAGCCGAAATTTTAGATTGGATTCCAAGGAACAGGAAAAGACCCAGAAGAAGACCACATGGGAGATGGGTGGATGAAATTCGAAAGTATGCAGGGGTGACATGGAGGAGACTGGCACAAGATAGACCGTTGTGGAGAAAACTTGGGGAGACCTTCGTCCAGCAGTGGATTGATAATGATGATTATATATGTGTGTGTGTTTATCTGTACATATGCATATGTGCAAATGTGTGTGTGTGTGTGTATGTGTATATATATATATGATGTGTTATTTTTTACATCTATTGAAATATGGAAAACAATCTTAAAGTTGATGTTAAAACATTTTTTGTAATCATCATCATCATCATTGTCAACCATTATCAATCCACTGCTGGACGAAGGTCTCCCCAAGTTTCCTCCACAACGGTCTGTCTTGTGCCAGTCTCCTCCATGTCACTCCCGCATATTTACGAATTTCATCCACCCATCTCCCATGTGGTCTTTTTCTGGGTCTTTTCCTGTCCCTTGGAATCCAATCTAAAATTTCGGCTGTCCATCTATGGTCTGTCCTTCTGGCAGTATGTCCAGCCCATTGCCATTTCAGGGATTTAACTCTGATCATGATGTCTTCCACTCTTGTCATTTTTCGGATCCACGAGTTCCTCTTCTTATCTCTCCTGGTTATACCAAGCATGCACCTCTCCATGCTTCTTTGAGTTGTCTGCAGCCTTTGTATGTCTCTTTTAGTTAAGGTCCACGTCTCTGCACCATACGCAGGCACTGGAAGGATGCATTGATCAAACACTTTTCTTTTAAGACATAATGGCATATTGCTCTTGAAAATTATGCTGTTTCTTCCAAAAGCTCTCCAGGCAAGTTTTGTACGCCGATTAATTTCTTCATCAATGTGACCCTCACTTGATATCTGCTGTCCAAGATAAACATACGTATCTGTTATCTCCAGTTTTTCTCCATCAATCGATAAATCTTCATTTCTTGTAAAAGCATTGAACATCACTTTTGTCTTCTGAAAGTTCATTTTTAATCCCACTTCTTTACTCTTGTCAGCAAGTTCCTGGATCATACTCTGCAGCTCTGATGGGGTAGTTGCAAAAATGACTACGTCATCAGCAAAACGAAGGTGGGTTAGATAATCTCCATTAATCTTTATCCCTTTGTTTTCCCAGTTCAGTGATTGAAAGACATTTTCCAATGTGGCATTAAAGAGCTTCGGAGATATGGTGTCACCTTGTCTCACTCCCTTTCCAATTTTTATGTGTGTTGTATTTTCAAACAGCCGAATCTTTGCACTTGCATTTTCATAGATGTTATTAATAATATTAATGTATGCATCTTCAATACCGCAGGATTTCAGAGCCGTGGTAACTGCTGATGGTTTCACCGAATCAAAGGCTTTTTCATAATCGATAAAAGCCATGCACAATGGAAGTTCATATTCCCTCGCTCTTTCAATTAGTTCTCTCAGTACGTGGATATGATCTATTGTGCTGTAGCCACTCCTGAATCCAGCTTGTTCTCACGGTTGAGCCATGTCCAGTGTTACCTTCAAGCGGTGTGAAAGAACTTTAGTGAAGATTTTATAAACCACTGATAGGAGGCTGATAGGTCTGTAGTTCCTGAGATCCTCAATGTCACCTTTTTTATGTAGCAGGATCATTGTAGCATTGTTCCAATCCTCAGGAATCTTCCCTTCATTAAGGCATCGAGTGAAAATTTGGGCGAGTACTGTTTCAATTTCTCTACTTGCTTCTTGTATGATGTCTATAGTAATTCCATCTTCTCCTGGAGCTTTCCCCCGCTTCATGTTCTTGATTGCATGTGCAACTTCTGCTGGGAGGACTGGAAGAACTCTGGTACCTTTCATGATGTCTGGAGTACATGTATCATCCCTTTCATATAATTTGGAGTAGAAATCTTTCACTCTTGTCAAAATTTCACCTCTATTTCTTGTTATAGAACCATCTTCTTTTCTCAGAGCCATAATCTGTTTTCTTCCCTTACTGAGATGTCCCTTTGCTATCTTTAGGCTTTGGTTGTTTTCAATTGCTTTCCTCACTAGCTCACAGTTGAATTTCCTTACGTCTTCAGTGATACTTTTTCGTGCTGTCTTGCATAGCTCTATATATTCCACTTTGGAAGTCACATCTTCTTTAGTTGTCCTCATCTCTCTTCTTTTTTGCATCAACATTTTGGTTTTTCCTGATAATTTGTTTACATGCAACTTGTTCTTAGACCCAGCTAATTTTGTTGCTGTTTCCATAAGAGCTTTGGTTACTTTTCTGTTAACTTCCGAAATATCCACTTCTTCCGATGTTAGGCCTTCTAAAGCAGAGAATCTGTTCTTCAGTTCCAACTTGAAAGTATTATGGTGTTTTTTAAGGTTGGTTATGTCAATACATTTTGTTTGTCTTATGAGCTTGCTACGTTCGAGGTTAGTGTTGAGGTGCATCTTACATCTCACCAATCTATGGTCACTACCTGTGTTGAACTTGTTTAGCACACTGCAGTCTTCGATGACGAATTTTTTGTTACACATAATAAAATCAATTTCACTTGTCGTCCCAATTGGATGTCTCCATGTCCATTTCCTGTGTGGCTTTTTCTTGAAAAAGGAATTCAAGATGAAAAATCCTTCTGCCTCTGCAAACTCAACGAGAGTATTTCCACGCTGGTTTCTGTTGCCGTGACCGAATTTACCTACTGAAGTTTCATTCTGTTGCCGGTGCCCTATTTTTGCATTGAAATCTCCCATAATTATCTTCAAGTGCTGCTTACCTTTATTATTTAGATGACGAATTTCCTCATAAAATTCTTCAATTTCTTCTTCAGGATGACTTGTGGTGGGTGCATAAGTTTGAATAATCTGAGCCTGGTATCTTCTCGATAGTTGGATAACGAGTCGTGCAGCTCTGTCCGAGGAACTTTCAACTTCTACCACTTTATCCTTCAGTTTCTTGTTTATTATAAATCCAACACCACTAGTTCTGCCAGTATCTGTCCCACGATAATAGAAGAGATATCCACTTTTCAGTTCAATGAGATCTTCTCCTTTTCTCCTTACCTCACTCAGCCCGACGATGTCCCACTTGATCCTTTGTAGTTCCTCTTCCAATTCAAGAAGCCTTGAATCAGAAGATAGGGAGCGTCCATTGTAAGTAGCCAAGGTCAGCATCAGATGGCAGCCTAGTCCGGTCCTCCGGGGATTCTTAGCACCCTCTGCCTTCATGTCGCACTGGCCGCTGCCTTGGCCAGGTACATTCCAGCTGCCGGAGACTGAGGGCCAAGATTTAAGTTGTAGAGTCATTTTGGAGGTGTTTGGCCATAACTCACCACGCTGGCCAAGCGGGTTGGTGAGTGTGGGATAGCATTTCCTCTGATCCCGATGGTATAGTTATACCGCTATTTGCGGTCGTCAGAGCCCCTTTAGTGGGAACAGGATGCACCACGAGAAGGCGGGGTTGACATTTGTCAAGGAGAGGCTGTGATGTTACGCATCACCTGACCTTACATCCCTTTTTTTTTTTTTTTTTTTTTTTTTTGTAATATATACTCATATTACTCTATAATGAAATGTGACACTTTCTGTATGAATGTGTGAGGTTTTAAAACTAAAGTTTTGATTCCTCATTAACCTCTGCTCGTGCAATGTAAATTATCGGAAATTTATTGCTTGTGGTATGAACGAAATGCCAGTTAAATTAAATTATGTTGGAATCCTGATTATGTCAAGTGTTGTCATAATACATTTTTATAATGATTTGATACTATATTGAAAATGAAGTTACTTGATTCAAACTGAATGGGTTGTTATTTTTTTCTCTGTAGGATTATTGCTTATACGCCAGAAGTTTTGAGATTTCATTATCTAACGATAATTTCGTAAATTACCGAATTTGCGTAAAATATACATTTGTTTTAGTAGATTGGATCGATATGAGGTAAATCCGTTCCACATAGTTTTTTAACCGGAGTTTCGAAAATTACCAAGTGTGCACATTTTTTATACTAGGGTGAAACTAAGACAGCTGTGTGATAGTGAATTTAAATTACTAAGAAATACAGGAAAAGCATTTACTCTACGCTTTCAGACAAAGAGAAAAGAACTTCTTTCCTCCATACTTCGCGATGCCGTATACTCAATCGCAGACTTACAGCCGAGCTATAGTGTACTAGAATGATTGGTGTCGAAAGCGCGCTATACGTCCCAGGTTAAGATATGTCTCGGTTTTTAGAACACCGTTTGGTGGCTGTTCTACAATCATCCCCTACTTTTCTTGTTGCCGTGCATTGCTGTGTTGTTGTTTATCTGTGTTAGAGTGGACTAGAACTCGTTATTTTTTTTTTATATATAAACGTTTAAAAGATAATTTTCCAGGACAGTAGAAGGCTTGTTACTCAGATAAAAAGGCGATCAACACTTTCCATAAAATGCTTTGTGCCATATTGTCAAAGTTGTTAAAAAAATGCAGCCAAAGCATCGTTGTTTAAGGCACCTGTTTATGTGCTTTTACTGTCTCAATGGGAGTTAAATATTTCGCGTTCTGATCGTAAGCTTGATAGCCATTGTTGTGTGAGTTGTATCTTGAAAAACAGTTTATAGAAAGAAACAGTTACCATAAAATTCATGGAATTATTATAAAATAATAAGTATTTTAAATTTCTGCACTATATTTACCACATGTCAATTATTCCTATCCATCTGTGAGGGAGCAGAGTCTGCCCTCAATTTTTTTAAAGCAAACCTGAGTATTTAATTCTAGCTATGTCTCTGAAAGGGCTTGTGATATATTTATAATGAAATATAATTAAAAAACATCTTATCTGACAAATGTTTAACCTTGGTGCTATCTAACGTGACGGTGATCTCCTGTACTTAGATGCTTACGAAACTATAGCAGTTGAAACTATGTTCTTTCTAACTATTTGAAACAGATATTTGCGATGGTAAAAAAGGTATTTGTACTGCGTAAATAGATCAAGATCTGTAAACTCAATGTTATAAGTTATTTTTATTTATTAATTTCTAGGGGGAGGGTCGAGGGCAAATGATAGAATTAGTTTAATATATTAGTGAAAGATCAATGGAATGACACTGGGGGGGGGGATTGCTTAGCAAATCGATTTTAAGCTTTTTTGACAGCAAAATAAAAACGGAAATTCTGTTTTAATTTTGCCACTAGCACTGGAAAGACACCCCACTCCCCAAAAAAGTTAATAAATAAGACAACCTCGGTGCATTGAGTTTATAGATCTTGTTCTATTTATTCAGCACAAATATTTTTTTCTTTTGTTTGTTTAATTTATACCTCATATCCGACTCAAACAAAAGGCCGACGCATGAGGGACTGTTAAGGAATCTATTAATCTTTTACCCTATTTTTCTACTCAGAAACTCATTCATTCTTTCTTTTAGTAAACTAAAATGTTTAATAGATACTTTCTTGAACTTTTTAAATTCTGTTTAACTTCAAGTAAGTATCCTTTAAAAATGCCATTTTCACTTCTTTCCACACAGATCAGACAACCAACTGAATGAGTATCCGCTTGTAACAGGAAGTATACGATATATTTAGAAATCGCCTTTTAGAACACTCTACATATACTTAGTAAGAGGTTCATGATAAAGGTATTTTAAATTAAAAAATTAGTAAAAATTACACAAAACAAAATAACATTTTACATTATGAAAAAATAGGAAAGTGGTGTAACACGATAGTACAGGAAATATGGAAAGATGATGATGAAAAAACATAAATGGATTCAAATTTCCTTTTTCTTTTAGTAGTGCCAAATGCTTTGTTTCTTATTTATGATATTCCGTAATGATTAAATAATTCACTGACTACATCATAATATTTTTCAGTAAATTGTTGGAAACTTTGATATATAGGCAAATTCGAATTTTAAATTTTATTTTCACTTTTGCAATACAATACCGAAAAGAAGTCGAACATAATAACGATGTATGTTTTAGTTTTTATTTGACACATTTATAATTTTCAGTTTTATTCATGTTTCACGTTCACAAATACTTTTTTCTTACTATCTCTAATATTTACCCTTGCTGCAAAGTTGCAATACACACTATCTAGAGCATTCAAGGTAAAAAAATAAAAATTCTGAATATGTTATATGCAAAACGTGGTTTATCTTCAGTTCAGAAATATTTTTGCACCGTCAGTTTAATGGTTCGAAATGTTCTCATTTTTGCTCCAATAGTGTGCCATAAGTGTTAGCATCACCTTAGGGAATTAAATTTTAAAAGTAATAAAACTAAGTTTTATACTTTTAAACAAAAAAAAGTATCAATTCAATTGCCATAAATAAACAAAGACATCGCTCTTTCCACGTTTTAGCAACACACGGCAACCGAAAAATGGTTGTTTGGCCAATGCCAAGTAACAATTTACGGTCGTTGGTCAAATTCAACACGTCTTCCTGTAGTCACGTCAGACGTCGGAGAGCAGGAGGTGTTTGGGCCTTAACTCGGGGGGCGTTGCTAGAGGTCAGTGTGGGCCTAGACCCATGCCGTTATGAACTGGACCCTGGGCTTATTTTCTAATATTAATGCATAAATAATGGAAGAAAGGTAGTAAATTTCCAAGAAAAATAATCTGTTCTCCGAGTAATATCCATAGACATTTTATTTGAGTAATAAAATTATGCTTAAATAAAAAAAGTTTTAGAAAAGAAAAGAGGTAGATTGTATAAATTAAATGACTTAACGAATGATTTGTCCTATATCAGAAAAAAAAATTAAAAAATGCTAAAAGTTTTTATGACATTTGGTTTTTAACTCCAATGACTATTTGTTTTAACACATTGCGTGCATTTATAACAATATTTTCAAAACGTTTGTATTTTGTTATGTGTTTCAATAGGGGTTTTTAAGAGTAAATAATATGAACATGCTTTCTGGAGAACAATTCGTCGATTAAAGTTCTTAGGGGGTGACAGATTCATGAGAGCGGGGCACAGAAATGCGTCGCTTTCGACACCAGTCATTCTAGTCCACCATAGCCGAGCAGCATCTTTTGGGTAGGAGTATCCCATGGTACCTTGCGACAAACAACCTCACTTTTAGCGGCGCGGGGCATCTCCCCTCTTTTTTCTTTCCTCCATGGTTATAACAAATCCTTATTTTACCAAATCATTTGTCAAGTTAAGAATTACAACGGAAATATATATACGACGAAATTCGCAAGAAAAAATCGAACTCTGTTCTCTAAGACAAACCTTATCTCATTGTCCTGAACAAAGCATGCAACTGGAAATAGCAAATCACTCCTACCGGTTGTGAACACAAAGTAGATTTATTTTGCATCTAGATGAGATAATGCAAATGCACCACCAGAACAAATTTATTCTTCCCTTTGATGTGGCAACCCAAAACAAGATGACGTAACCTTGTTCACCTACAGGATATTTTTGGTTATCGACACTTGATCTTATTTACAGTTCTGCTCTGAAGTGCGACGTGTTGTTGGCCTTTTTTACATTTCCCGCCCTGACACTACATGTGCCACTTCGCGATATAAATAGCAACACAGCGAAATACAAAGCAATGCTTTCGTGCTTGGGAGAAGGATGACAATAGATTTTCAAAAGACTTATTCGCAACTGTAATTTCCTCTGAATACCAGCAATAACAATAAGCATAGATTTCCTCATTCACGTTCCGCTGACTCATTTGTTAATTTTAAAGTGAAATATTAATTCACTAGATGGCTGATAAATAGGCCGATTTTTAAATTCGAAATTCCTAATATTTGAGAAATCTCCACCGCATTCGTTGTTCACATTACTTTTTTAACATACAACTCACAAACGCAATGGGACTCTTCCTTCTACAGTGATGCCATTTCGTGAGCCAATAGAAAACCGTCTATGAAATGGTTTAACATTATCATCTCATAACGAAGGACTAAAACATTACGACCATTGCGTGTTTATGCAAATCAAAGCAAACACGTCAGTGGGTGTGAAGGTAGTGAAATGATAAAAATAACACTTCATGCCAAGCTCCGTTAATAAACGCTATTCTGGTCCTTCAGGTAAGAAATTCCTAATTGTAATTGTCAGCTGTGGTTGGTATCACCAAAAAGTGGTCCTAGCAGTGAAAAGCAAGAAAAATGACACCGAATTTTCGGGTGTAGTTAGCACGACTTTTCAATCCATTCTGACGGAAATTAAATTTATTAAAGCTATTCAAAGTCAATGAAACTGGTATGGAAAACAATGGTATCTGACGGAAGAAAGAAGATTTTCAACCAGGTTTTTAATCCCTCAGATATTGCTGTACACGGAATCGTGAGCTTACGCTCTCTGGCTGCAGACTTGGGCGTTAAGAAAAATATGAATTTACATGAGAAACATTTCGCACCGTAAACGCTCTCCAACACAGAAATAATTTTTCAAGTCGGACTCTTAGAAACAGAAATATCGACAAAAATAATATGTGACTTTACGCACCCTGGTGGGAAAATCATGCATTATTTTAAGAAAAAAAAATGCGCAAAATGTTTTTCGATATCAGCGGTACCAGTCCAATAAAAAAAAAATTAGTCGAGTTTTCAGGAGCACAGATTTTGCTGCAAATGCATCAGAAGCAGAAATTAACACTTATGCCGCCTGGTGGCCAAACCATTTTTTACGAAACAATATAAATTGTATGACAAATATTTTCCATCAGGAGTTGTGTGCGATTTAGAAATAATTTTTCAAAGCGGCGTTTTAGGAGCAGAAATAACGCAGGAAACGCAATTTACCTTTGCGCCCCGTAGCGGAAAGTCTATGATTTATTTAAAATAATTTGAATTTATATGAAAAACATTTCGCACCGGAAATACTATCCAACAAAGAAGAATTTTTTCAAATTGGACTACTAGAAGTATTGACAAAAATAAGATATACATAGATATACATCTACGCATCCTGGCGTAGGAAACATGCGTAATTTTAAGAAGAAATTGTTCCTAAAAGGTTTTTCGACATGAGTAGTATCGGTCCACAAAATACTTTTTTTCAATTGAGATTTTAGAAAGACATATTTTGCTGCAAATACGTCAGAAGCGGAAGTTAAGTCTTACGCCCCCTGGTGGCTAATTATTTTTTTACAAAAAAATAAGAATTAAATGCAAAGGATTTTCCATCAGGAGCTGTATTCGGCGCAGAAAGAATTTTTCAAATAGGAGATTTAGAAGCAGAGATATAGGGGAAACTCAATTTACATTTACGCCCCCTAGCGGAAAGTCGATGAATTACTTCAAAATTTTTTAAATTAAATGGAAAACATGTGACACTGAAACTCCATCCAACAAAGAAGGAATTTTTTAAATCGGACTCCTAGAAGTAGAGATATTAACAAAAATAAGATATGCATCTATGCCCCTGGCGGAGAAACTGTGGAATATTTTAAGAAGAAAATATTGCTAAAAGATTCATCGATCTGTGTGGCGTCAGTCCAAGAAATAATTTTTTCAATCTATATTTTAGGAACACACACTTTATGGCAAATATATCAGAAGCAAAAATTAACACTTACACACCCTGGTGGCCAAAGTATTCTTTACCAAAAATTACAAAGTATATGCAAAATATTTTCCATCGGGAGCTGTATCCGCTAAAGAAAACATTTTTCAAATCGGAGATTTAGAAGAAGAGATATCGGGGAAAACGTAATTTACTTTTACGTCCGCTAGTGGAAAGGCTATACGTAATTTCAAAAAGTAACTATACCTAAAACACTCTTCGACATAAAGGGAATCGAAAAATCAAATAATTTTTTCATTCGGTTGTTTAGAAGCAAATATTTGGAATAAAATGTATTTTTGAATTTCACATCATCTGCATTTACGCCCTCTAGCGGCAAAAGTGTACATTGTAAAAAAAAGAAACGAAGGATCATCATTCGTATATTTCAAGCTTCTCCATGCAAAAAGAATTTTCCAAATCGGACTAATATTTGCAGAGATATTGTGTCTACAGACGGACAGACGGACAAACCGATAACATATGCACGACCATTTTTTACAAAAGACGTGCTAACTAGGGACTGCCGTCAAGGTGCGGTTGACCAAGGGGCTAAACATCTATGTTCGCCCGGTCGGCCTGCAGCTAATTTTCAAAAACAATGGTAGATGGCGCCACGGTAACACTTCAGCTCTCCTCAGCCCTTCTCGCACATTCACATACAGTATGTTATAACTAGTTACGAAAGTTATTTCTCGATATGTGATCTCGTAATTTATTTCTACCTGTTGTTTTAGCTTTTTAGCACGTCTTTTAAAAAAAAGATCGTTCTTATGTTACCGGTTTGTCAGCCCGTCCTTTAGTCCGCCTGTACCCACGATATCTCTGCAACTATTAGTACGATTTGAAATTTTTTTTGCATTGGGAAGCTTGAAATATGCGAACGATGATCCTTTTTTTCGTTTTTATTTACGATGTACCATGTCGCCGCTAGAGGGCGTAAATTTTTCGATTCCATTTATGTCGAACACTATATTACTTTTTCAAATTACGCATAGATTTTCCGCTAGAGAGCGTAAAAGTAAATTACATTTTTCCCGATAATTCTTCTAAATCTCCGATTTGAAATTGTTTTTCTTCAGCGGATACACCTCCTGATGGAAAATCTTGTAAATATAATTTCAAATTTTTGGTAAAGAAAACTTTGGCCACCAGGGGGCGTAAGTGTTATTTTTTGCTCCTGATGCATTTGCCATAAAATGTGGGTTTCTAAAATATCGATTGAAAAAATTATTTCTTGGACTGATGCCACTCACGTGGATAAATCTTTTAGCAATATTTTCTTCTTAAAATATTCCACAGTTTCTCCGCCAGGGCGTAGATGTATATCTTATTTTGGTCAATATCTCTACTTCTAGGTGTCCTATTTGAAAAATTCCTTCTTTGTTGGATAGTGTTTTCAGTGTGACATGTTTTTCATATAATTTCAAAAAGTTCAAGTAATTCCTAGACTTTCCGCTAGGGGAGGTAAAGGTAAATTGCGTTTCGCCCTATATCTCTGCTGCTAAATCTCCGATTTGAAAAATTCTTTCTGCACCGGATACAGCTCCTGATGGGAAATCGTTTGCACATAATTTCAAATTTTTGTAAAAAAATGGTTTGGCCACCCTGGGGCCTTTTAGGAACATTTTCTTCTTAAAATATAGTTGACAAACCTTTTAGGAACATTTTGTTCTTAAAATAATGGATAGTTTCTACGCCAGGGGTCGTGGATATATATCATATTTTTGTCAATATCTCTACTTCTAGGGGTCCGATATTAAAAATTCTTTCTTCGTTGGATAGTGTTTCCAGTGTGACAGGTTTTTCATATAATTTCAAAATGTTCAAGTAATTTAGAGACTTTCCGCTAGGGGGCGTAAAGGCAATTGCGTTCCCCCTTATAACTCTGCTTCTAAATCTCCGATTTGAAAAATTCTTTCTGTACCGTATAGAGCTCCTTATGAGAAATCCTTTCCACATAAATTCTAATATTTGTAAAAACGGTTTGGCCACCAGGGAGCGTAAGTCTTAATTTCCGATTCTGATGCTTTTGCATCAACATCTGAGCTCCTAAAATCTCGAATGAAAAATATTTGTTTGTGGATCGATACTACTCACGTCAATAAACCTTTTAGGAATATCTTCTTAACATAATGCATGGTTTCTACGCCACGAGACGTAGATGCATATCTTATTTTTGTGAATATCTCTACTTCTAGGAGTCTGATTGGAAAAATTGCTTCTTTGTTGAATAGTGTTTCCGATGCAAAATGTTTTTCATATAAATTCAAAATTTTCAAGGCAATCATAAACTTTCCGCTAGGGGCGCAAAGGTAAATTGCGGTTTCTGCGTTATTTCTGCCTTTAAAATTCCGATTTGAAAATTTTTTCTTGTATCGCATACAACACCTGATGTCAAATCTTTTTCATATAATTTCTAATGTTTAGTAAAGAATGGTTTGGCCACCGGTGAACCTATAGTGCTCAAGACGAAAACCTTTTGACAATACGTTCTTCTTATAGTAATGCATGTTTTCCCCGCCAGGTAGCGTAGATTCATATCTTATTTTCGACGATATCTATGTTTGTAAGAGTCCGATTTGAAAAATTATTTCTGTGTTGGAGAGCGTTTACGGTGCCAAATGTTTCTCATATAATTTATATATTTTTTAGCGCACAAGTCTGCAACCAGAGGGCGTAAGCCCACGATTCTGTTTACAGCAATGTTTCAGGGATTCAAAACCCGATTTAAGAACTTCTTTCTTCCGTCAGATACTATTGTTTTCCTTACCGGTTTCATGGACTTTGAATAGCTTTGATAAATTTCATTTGCGTCAGAACGGATTCAAAAGACGTGCTTATTACCCCCAAAAATTCAGTGTCATCTTTCTTTTTTTCTTAATATGTGGAATCGGAAGAGGTATTTTAATGAAGTTGCGAAGATGAGGAAACCTTATTTTTCATGGTGTGAACGACATAGTTCATTTTCCACCTTTAAAATATGCTCAGAGGGCCTCACCATTGTTCTACGTATCGATGCGTCTCAATGTTTAAGACAATTTAGGGAATGATGAGTCCTTTTTTCGTACATTTCGTACGTGATTTTTTATGCTCAGATTCCTATTGGCAGAATTATGATTCTGACGTACTCTTTCGCTAAAGGGTTGTCCTACGATGAGTTGATTGACGAAACCTCACTTGACAATGTTACCACATCCACGGAAACAGTATGCGACTGGTATAGCAGACAACTAGTCTCAGAGTTCATGGTAGCCTCGCAATGTGATGCTACATGAACTTTGTGTGAGGAATGAAGGCGATTTAATCATCGTGGAAACAGACGAAGTGGAAGTGAGCAAGCAGAAGTACACCTGCATTCTCGGTATCTTTGAACGATGAAGCAAATGGTTCAGGGAGGAGATTTGTCCTGATAACTACCGATCTGCAGATAAATTACTGCCCCTCAACCTGAAACACGAGGAGCCAGGATAACCGATCATGACGGATCAGTGGGCTGCTTATCAGAATCTCCCAAGCTGTGGCTAAGACCATTTCACCGTGAACCACTCTCTCAACTTCGCTGATCACAAGACAGGGGCACATATTTAAAAAGTGAAGAGCAATTGGCGTCACCTAAAATAAAAAAGTAACCCATGGCAATCACAAAATGTACTTGGCACACCATATTCTGGAATATTTATTCAGACAGAATGCCATCTTTCCTCTGAACACTGCTTTGAAGTATTCATTCCTACTATCAGACAGTTTTTTCCTGGAAGATAAAAAACTTTTTTTGCTTTTATTCTGCTAGCTAGACAGCTCCATATTCATGAGGAAAGGCAATTGTTCCGCAAAAATAAATGTTTCATAGATATGCCACAGTCAATGTTCAAAAGGTCTTTTTAAGGGCACCCTAAATCTATATTATTGACTTCCATTGGCACTTTCACAACATAACGAAACGCTTAACGGTGCAGCGATAACGTGTCGTCATCTATCGTCCCTTTGAAAAATTATTTCAGGGCCGAACGCAGAAGGTTTAATCAAATTTGTGTCATCTATGCATCACCCGAGAACAGTGTTTTGGCAGCAAGTGGACGAGCAACATCATATCATGTAGATGGTGATAATCGTTCGGTTATTCGATGTGTCTATCGCGTAAATGTTTATGTTTTTATTCATATTTACTTATTTCATTTAAAATTCCATTACAAATGTTGGGTCAAGTTGGTATGGCATTGTAAACAGTGTGTTTTATTTGCGCAGTTCATTGAGGGAGTGCCTGGCTCTAGGTTTAAAACTGACATTTAGAAAATGGAAAGCGATGCACTTCCATCGACAGCCCCGTCGTCTTGTACAAGAGACGTGGTTCAAGTAACCAGCTGCCATTTCTCAGGCGACATAAAATACGCAGCGTGGGTTATTTCTGTAAAGAATGTGTCTGTGCCGTATTTTGGCTGGCCCTTAAAAGGGCGTTTATTGAATGTTAATTGTGTACCCATTCTGAAACATTTTCTCTGACAGAAAAGCAGTTTTTTTTCAGAAAGAAAACCTTTCAGTCATTGGATGATCTGTTGAACATCTTCTTTCGGTTGGAAGGAATCTCTTCCGCTCCCGCCAAACAATACATGTATCCTCATCTTTCGAAACCCTCGAAAAAATGCTTCCAATACCACATGTCAAGGTTCAGAGTCACAACGCGCGCTGAAAAAAGCAGAAGGCAGCGCCTACAAAAACAGGGCAAACATAAGTAACACGACCGGGACAAAGAGCAAGGAGCGATGACGTACCGGAGGCAGCAGCGCTGTGAGAAAAGGGAGGAAGCGCCACCTATCTGGAAACTTATGAGCTCCCGTAATTCCACGTTACTTTCTTGTAGCAGAAGATAGGGGTAACAGATGGAAGTGCACTCTGTAAAGCAATAGATTTGAGAACGTAAATTTAATCTAGGAAAATAATGGAACATTTTAGGGGACCATTCCATTCAAATATTGTTGGTCTCAGAGCCTATAGAAACGAGACAAATCACCAACCTACAGAAAATGGACCGATATATCTCATGAACTGCACACATCTAACCCGGGGAGAGTAAAATCGCTGGATTCTCTGAAAGCTGGAAAATCATCCGTTATTATTCATCACATATCAACATGAAATGAACAGAGCAGCCGTTAACAATTCACACTTGTTTATTGCTCTGTCTATACGTTCTATTTAATAATTTCAAGAAATATTGAACATCTGATCCAAATCGGGTTAACAACCAAGAACCAAGGCACAAAAGTGTTGATTTCGCTATGTTCCTTTTACACTTATAATTTACCTATGAACTATCAAGTGAACAGTGAATTTCTTTACAGCAGTTCTTCATTCCAACACTTTTCATCTATTCTTTCAGATCAATACTTAACTTCGGAAACCAGAAACAAGATATCGCTGATAATTATGCCAATACTTGAAAATACTTTCCGTTGGATTTTCTATTACGTTTCTAGCAAATGTGTAATTCTTATACGCGAGTGTTTACGCATTTCACCAACAAATAGGAGCCGGTTTTCTAATACCTCATCCTGAGAAAACCATAACCCACTGGAAAGAAGAGGCCCTGAAATGAACGGTCATGTGACCAACTCAGTTTAAATTTTAAGCTTATTAATTGTAATTATTTATTATTTTTTACTACTGCAAGCAAATTATATTTATAAGTGCCACATATATAATAAACTAAACCCTACACAGACTTTAATATTAAACCCACTTACATTTTTTTCACAAAACTGGAACAAGAATAAAGCAGTTTTGACTCGAAAACATAATGCAATAAGGGTTTTTAATAAACTTTAATCATAAGAATAATAACTGTGTTCACTTCCGGTAAAAACGTGGAGAAATTTCACAAAACTGAGACTATATTATTCATATGACAACGGTTCGTTTCAGGGCATCCTCTTTCCAGTGGACTATAGAAAAATCAGCTTTGATAAATACCGTAATTACCAGATCAACAAAACTTAACATATTACTAACACGAAACAATTGGTACATTTGAAATTAAAAGTCCTCTTCAGCCACATATCCCTTAAACTAATATAACAAACTTAGCAATTGAGGTGTTTTGACGCTGCAGAGTTAAATATTATCAGTGCATAAATGATCATATGTAGAGGATTTTAGGAAGGGAGTGGCTGACCCATGGAGATAGGTATAAGGGAAAAAAATGTGACGTCACAAACTTGAAGCTTTCTTAGTAGACGACGCTGACGGTGTGGCAGCCATCTTAGGCCTCTGATGGTGATTTTGAGCCATTGGTTTACGTACGTGAGAAGTTTGATTTTCGAAATTTGAAGTTATCCTTTTTAGAAATGGTGTGTTGTTGCTCTTACGGATGTCACAACAATTCCGGGCGACAACCTCCTGCAGTTAATTTTCACAGGTAAGCAAAGGATAAACATTTAATATGAAATATTTTAATTTCCGAGGAACATTTAGTAGTAAATCGCGTATATGAAGTCAATTTAGATATGACCAACTTAATTTCCCATTTTGATTGACCGAATGGAACTGAACAGTATGACATTTTGTTGTGCTAACAGAGGAAAAAGTTCTAATAGAAACTCGGAAAAGACATCTTTCGGAGCATATGCGTATGCACACGGGTAAAAAGCCTTACCAACGTGATGCATGTTCCAAACAACTTACTCGAAAAAGTCATCTTTCGGAGCATTGCGTATGCACACGGGTAAAAAGCCTTACCAATGTCATTTAGGCTCCAAACGATTTGCTCGAAAAAGGGATATTTCGAAGCATTAACTCATTTAGACGTGTGAAAAGTTTCTCCAAAGCAATGTATGCTCTAAACGATTTATTCAAAAAAGTGAACATTCGAAGCATTTGCGCTTTCACACGGGGGAAAAACCTCGCAGATATGATGCATGGTTTAAATAATTTGGGCCACTCCGGTGGCGCAGTGATCTAAGCATGGCCTCTGATCATTCGTCCGAAAGGAGTCCGGGTTCGAATTCCGTTGAGGCATAGATGTTGTGTTTGTCTTACGGCACTAGCTGTCTCCCTTCCCTCAAACCAGTGACCCTAAATTAGGAACGGGCGACTGCTTATAGCCCATTGAAGTGGTCACGGGGCCGTTAAGTCTTCCATCAAAAAAATAAATAATTCGCTCGAAAAAGTGATCTTTTAAAGCATTTACTCATTTAGACGGGGGGGAGGACCTCAACAATGTGATGTATGTTCTAGGCAATTTGCTCGAAAAAGTTATATTTTTCTTTAATTTATACTTCATGTCCGAAACTAACAAAAGTCTGGCGCATGAGGGACTGTTAAATAACTGTTTTAGGAAACTACTAATCTTTTACCTTATTTTAGCATTTATTCGCACATTCATGCATACTTTTAGTGACGAATATTATTTTGTGTTTAATTATTTTCTTTTAAATTTTGAAGTAGGAAATATTCATACGAGTGGATCCTGTAATAACTAACATTTTCTCATACTTCCATCCAGAGCAGACAACCAACTGAGTAGGAGGTAGCCTGAGCAAGAGTGACCGCTTGCAACAGGAAGTATATAATTTATCTAGGAATCCCCTTTAAGAACACTCTACAAAACGTATGAGGTTTCTGTGAAAAGCATTTCAGGGGAAAAAACTGACAAAAAGTAGAATAAGCAAAATAAATGTTTAAAACAAGAAAGGACAGGAAAGTGGTGTAAAACAATAGCACAGGAAATATGAGAGATAAGATTGAAAAAACATCAATGGATGCTTTACATTACTATTATTAGTGACAATAATTTTTTTTTTCTATGATATTCCCGTAAGTGGAATGAATTACTATGCATAATGTACTAGTATTCAGTAAATTATTGAAAACTTAAAAATATAGTCAAAATTGAATTAAATATTATAATTAAATTATTTCAACAAATTACTGACACCACATCGGAAACCGAAATAATCTGTTTTCAAAAGAATGGCATATCTTTCAGTTTTATATCGTTTAACATCTTATCTACAAATATTTAAAATGAAAATAAGTTACTTTTTAATTTTATTAAGAACTTTTGATCCTCTCTTACAAATAACTGGAGCCAAAGGCTCCAGTTATTACAGCACCGTTATTTCTGGTTTCAAATTCCAAATATCTTCTAAGGTCACATTTTATGGCAATTTTGATCTGCTCTGTATTTTTAGATTTTTGTTCAAAACATAAAGCGTTTCTGTTTTTCCAAATGTTATATTTTGCAATTGCAATTACATGATGTATTATTAATTTTTTGGATTCAGAGCATGAAAGAAGAAGATGATATAAGATTTGGTGAGTCGAAAATTTATCTTTATAATTTAAATAGTGATGTAACCAATTCTAGATATGTTTTTAAAAGTTACAATCAATGAATAAATGTTCTAGAGTTTCCTCCGCGAACCACGGTAGGTGCACAAAGCATTTACTCCTTCACACGAAGGAAAAACCTCACCAATGTGATGTATGCTCCAAACAATTCACAACCCATCCTCCTTCACACAGTTGAAAAGCATCATCAATGTGATGTGTGCTCTAAACAATTTCCTTGGAAAAATAATCTTTCAAGGCATGTGCGTGTTCACAGGTGAAAAGGCCAAATCATAATATTTCTATGATAAAGTAATATTGGGGTATTACAGTTTAACATTAATTTGCGCACACTATTATATTCTCTTCATTTTAACTGAGCAGATCTTTGTAAAGCGTCACTAAAATTAGGTTAAAACCTGTCATTAAACGTAGATTATCATACACACATTTTTAAAAACTATGAAATTACACGGCGGTTTTACCTACAAAATGAGAAAAACACTTGTACTTACGCTCATCTGCCAGAAATCAACCGAAAGGTTTCCTAAATTCTAAATACCTGGAAGTAGCCGTAACGCAATAAACATCGGTAAATCAACTAATAACAACTAATTAACTAATAATATCAACGATTAATATAATTAAGAAGGGCAAATTTATTAATATTAAAAGCAACTTGCCAATTTCATGCCTCGCATAGTCTGCTCATGTCAGGCTTCTATTGGATTTCTGTCTCCATGATCTGACATAACGTCTTAAACAACCCTTAAGAATAGGAAGCTAGGAGATTTGGGCTAGATTACCCGATAGGAAAGTGACACGGGAGTGAAATAGAATCGGAGAGGAAAACGCCCTTATTTATTACCGGGGTCCGATGCACGGCGGATATTTAGAGGATCGAATATGATGTCCTTTCCGTGGCAGTCAAAACGTTGCCCACTAGGCCGCTCGCAGCCCCATCAATGCACAACATTTGCATGTTTAATATATAAATTTTATTTTTTCAATTCTTTACAAAGAACATTAAATTTCAATATTTTAAGGGAAATCGCAGCTGCTCTGGTTCCTTTAGTTGCATTTTTATGTGCATTTTGAGACCACGCACATGTGTGTTTATGAATTTGCATTTCTTCGTTTGATAATATTGAGATGGGTAAGAAAAATTGAAAGATGTTGCTTTTAATTAAAGCAAATCGTTTTTCTTTATGAAGCTCTGGCATCGATATTACAGTCTATGCTGCCGAAATTTTCTTTCTTTGATTAGAAACGGTGATAGAATTCTACACATTTAGCTTTCACAGAAAATATCGTATTTGGGATCATCGTGTCGTTCCTTAGTTTCTGGTAATTTATTCAGAATTTGAAATGCTCCCATGTCTGCCACTGTTAAAATGATAAAGTGGTTTAAAAACTCCTGCGTCAAACGCTTTTAGTTTGTAAAGGAAACAGAACTTAAATTCAGTCATACGACGACGAAGTAAATCAATTTGCGCTCGCGCTCTTTGAAACAAAACTATTATACGAACCTTGTTATTTAACGTAGTTGTTGTTTGACATGTATAAACAGGTTTCGAAACAAAGCTGAGCTAAACAATGATGCAATTACTGTGCGTTGTCTCTTGGAAACACAGTAGTGGCAGGCACACTAGACGTTCCCAGAAAGAGCGGTATACGCACTTTCTCTCTTAAATACATATTTCCATTTTTGTTTCCATTTCAGTCTTCCTGCGATACAAAGTTTAGCAGTTCTTCTGAAACTGGGTGATTGTGGCAGGTTTTTGTGTCGCCCTCTACTGGCATCGAGAGTCTTACAAGCGTTTTTCTGGAAAGCTCTTATTAAATCTTTGACTTCCTGTATGAACCACGGACGTAGTTTGGTGATATGTCAGTTATATCTAACATCTTCCTCAGTCTCCCGGTAGAGGGCGGCATAACTGGAACACATGTTATTTTTTTCTAGAATGATTTATTATGTGAGTTATTGATATAATGTTCTCAGTTCTCAGTTACACCTCAGCTGTGTCCTTCTGTTGATGGTAGCATAGCTGTGGACATAGCTACTGTTCCAAATAATAACTAAAACGATCATTATGGTTTAGAAGTTGTTTTGCACAATGCAAAATTTGTATTGTGCGGTATCGCTGTTCTCTTTCAAAGACGATGTATGTAAACCTTAAAGTATTGAAGTTAGTGTGTCTCAGTTTCATTCACTCAACGTGATGCTATTCAAATTTAATTCTTAAGTCGTATCTTGCGTTAATCCCTGATCTCTGTATGATAAAAGCCTGTGATATGCAATAAAAAAGAATGCTTTGTGTGAAAACTATTTCACACACGAATATAGAAACATTGTGACAGTGCTGTTCACGACAGGGTAATCTAACACGAATGTCTTTCAGATTTTGAAATCATTTTTACGCTTTCAAACCGTAGCTTGTAGAAGCATATATGCTCCAGTTTTTCTGTCTGTCCGTTCGTCCGCACGATAAATCGCGTAAAAATGGTTCGATTTTGATGAAATTTTAGTATTTAATAAGGGACAACCTGGGAAGGTATCCTATTGAAAACTGACGAAATGGGGTCAAAGGTCATGACATAGGAGCGGTATCCATTCCATCGCACTTATGCGTCATAACTTACGTAAAAATTCTTCGATTGCGACAAAACTCCATCATGTTGTCCCGGAGATGTACTAAACGGTTTCTGTTTAATATCATCGAAATGGGTCAAAGGTCAGGGTACAGGAGCGAGATTTTTTCCACAGCCATTATCCTCATACCTTGACTAAAAATACTTCTATTGCGACAAAACGTTAGTGTGTTGTTTCGGAGGTATACTGAACCAATTCTGTTTAATATAATCGAAATGGGGTCAATGCTCAGAACACAGGAGCGAGATTTATTCCATGACCTTTAGACTCATAATTTGAGTAACGATTTCTGGTATTTTGGAAAGCTTATAATAAACAATGCATTGCATGATTTTACAAACTTGTTTACGGAAAATTTGATTTTCATTACGGATTTATATTAGCTTTGCACAAAAATGAAATTATGAGCGAACCTTGCAAAATAACCGGTGATAAAAGAGCTTTACCACTCACGAGCAAAGCATGGCTATTCCATTTGTTTGCGCGTCTGTTTCCCTGACAAGCGCGCCATAAATGCAAAACTCTGATGGGCGAAAGAGGCATTTTTGAATTGCTAGCGGAATTTTATTCGGTGGTGACGTGAACAAAAGAAAATGCTCTGATCGGGAAAAATTATAAACGAGCGAAATATTCGGCAAAGTACACGTAATACACACAGAGCGTATGCGACCTTCCTCTTAGAAACAGACATGGCTAACACCCTGCAAGTTGACTAATGAAATTAAAGTTCATAAAGAAAATAGGACGAACTGCCATATCGTGCAGGGTGACACGTAAGGGGATATGTCATCCACTTCTGTTGCCTACCATGATGTCTTAACTCTAGACACCCTGTGCCTCCCGCAGCACTACATGTAGCACGTCTTTAGGCCGTTAGGAACAGGACTAACCAATAGATGCTCAGCTGTTCCTAAAATCCTATATACACATAACTACGTTTGTTAGAATTCTATCGCCATTATGTATATCCACGTAAGTCATTGTGCACAGTTTCATCTTTCTCAGAATAATTCCGAAATCAGCGGGAACAGATATTCCATTCTATTCGCTCTTACTCATCAACAAGGGCTACGTGCTTTTTTTTCTTATCAACATATTATACACCAGAACCTGTTGATTTTCGTGCAGCAACCGACATAGTCATAAATAGATTTTTATTTTCAGAAAACAAAAAATGAAAAATATCCTCCCCCACGGAGTATAAAGCAGTGTCCGAATAGTACCTTAGAATCGAAAAAAATCAAATTTCCGTCCACCAGTATATACAAAACGCGCGTTAGAAATGAAAGTTACAAATCTTAGTATCTCATGAAAATATGGAAATGTGACATATCCGCTGAATCTTTAGATCACTTGTTGCTATCCGCTGACACGTAGTCTTTGTTTTCCCAGCAGCCTCAACTATTTCCTCGATCGTCTGTTAGAGCGTACGATGGCTGCAACCTTCGAAATGTTTTCACCAGTGAGAGCTGAGCTGCCACTGGCCGTCCGCTTCGTTCGTCGTTCTCGACCTCCTGTCTTCTTTTTCAGAAGCGTCGATGCCAATCGAATATGTGTGACATCGACAGGGTGTTTTCGACATGAACTTATTTCAACATATCGTAAGTTTCAGTTAGACTTTTGCACAAACGAACGCAAAACATAATGTTAACAAGCTGCTCAAGAAAACGCCATTTTTCACCAATCGCCGAACACTGCGCAAGTTGCTCACATACCCCGATGTACCGCACCGACCGTATGACGTATTGGACGAAACCAATTTTCCTGTGAGGGGAAACGATATCGTAACGTAATCCAATAATCACCGTAGGTATGCAATACACGTAATTTGCCGTACAGTCGCAGACCGGAAACACTTGTATTCCACTCTGTATATCCATAATACACTGGTGTGCAAAAAGTAAGGACAAAGAGGAGAAATTAGCATAATAGCTGAACGAACAGGCAGAACGGACCGAAAGACCACTCAAAAGATAGACTAGGGTCTGGCACGGTACGGCGTGCGCATATATGCAGCATGACGTATTGAGGGGGTGTCGGAAGGGTAAAAAGTACACGGGCGGTGTACGCTCAGCAATTCGGTGAAAGGTATTGCACGGTGTATATCGGTTTGAACGACGTCGAGTTGACCCCACTGTGTGAGAGTGGACACAGGCAATCCAGTAGACGACATCTGGATGACTTTACCCGAGGTCGCGTCATTGGAAAGAACATACAACAGACAAATGAACGTCCGTTATCGTGTTTTACCGTGGCCAGGAGGCTGCAAAAGGTGGTCTATTTGAACGACGACCAGTACGGTGTGTACCATTAATGCCTGCTCATCGGAGACGGCGGTTTCTGTGTGCCAGAAACACAAGAACTGGACACATCAGCAATGGGGTCGAGTTCTCTTTACGGATGAGAGCCTATTCAGTCTGACTAGCGATTCTGGACGTATACACATCTGGAGAGAGCAAGGAACACGCAATCACACCTCACAACATTATCGAAAGGGACCGGTTTGGAGGTGGCGGAGTTCTCGTTTGGGGTGGTATCCTGCTTGGTAGCCGTACTGACCTCCACATCTTTCAAGGTGGTTCAGTCACTGGTGTCCGCTATTCTCCCGAGGTTCTCCTGCCTCACGCGCGTCTGTTTAGAGTTGCTGTGGGTCCTGAGTTCCTCTTCATGTACGACAACGCTACACCTCATCGTACAGTGGCTGTCGCAGAGCTGTTGGAGAGTGAAGATATTAAACGCGTGGATTGGCCCGCAAGGTCCCCGGACCTAAATCCAATCGAACACTTGTGGGACCTTCTCGGGAAACGCTTGGCAACAAGTCACCAGCCGCCAGCAACGACTCCTCAGCTGCGATTGGCGCTACAAGAGGAAGCGGTAGCGATGCTTTAACAGCTGTTTGACAACCTCGTCCTCAGCATGGACAGACGTTGTAAATCCTGCAACACTGTCAGGGATGATCATATCCCCTATTAAAGACTGGATATTTCTTGGCAGCCGTTTGTCACATGGACGTTTCTGTCCAGTTGTGCTCGAAGCTACCTTTTCAATAAAGCGCTTGTCGCATATGGTTATATCTTCGGGATCTTATGGTATGATTTGAGTCGATGTGGAGTACTTTTGCACGTCGTTACATTCGAAAAACCGTCTCGTCCTTAATATTTGCACGCCAATGTATATACACTATCTACCAACAAGTAATTAGACACCCCTGCAATGAACGATATCTGCGGTCCTGATACACGTCGCGTCCGCCGCCGTTAAATATCGTGTGTGAAATAACAACCCAACCAGTCGCATGCAAGATGCCACGCAGTTCGGAGCTCTCTGATTTCGAGAAAGGTGTAACCGTCGGGTATCACAGAAATAGCCGATCCATACGTGACATATCTAGCTAGTAGAAGTACCCAAAATCGACAGTGGCCTACGTGATTGGCAAGTGGAAGATGAGAGGTGACTGTCGTAATGTGCTTGGACCCGGCAGACCCACAAAACTTTGAGTTAGAGACCGACGGGTGCTAGCTAGAGAAATTCGGAAGAACCGCACAAATCGATTAGCCACATCCGCGACGAGTTTCAACAGGCATCCGGGAGTGTCTTTCAATGAATACCGTCCGTAAGGAAGGCCATCTGCTCGGTTATCATGGACGTGCTGCCGCCCACAAGCCTTTGATCACCAAGTCCAGTAGGGCTGCTCGGCTAACGTGGTGCAAAGAACGTCGACAGTGGACCGTTGAACAGTGGAAACAGGTTCTGTGGAGCGACGAATCAAGTTTCACCCTCTACCGTTCGGATGGCAGGGTTTGGGTTTGGAGTCTGCTTGGAGAACGCCTCCTACCGGAATGTATTGTGCCAACTTTGAAGTTTGGCGGCTGTGGAATTATGCTATCGCTGTGTTTCTCCTGGTATGGCACGGGACCCTTTTTCGCAATTCCAGGTAGACTAAACGCCGAGACCTACTGCACCATTTTGGATGACCATGCGCTTCCTACGTTGTGGCAGTTTTAGGGGTGGACCAATGTTACCTTCAGGATGACAATGCCACCTGTCATGTTGCGAGGTCCACCATCGCTTGGTATGGTGACAATGGGGTTAATTGAATGGACTGGCCTGCGCAGAGCCCGGACCTTAACACTATCGAGCACCTCTGGGAAGAGTTGGAGCGTCGACATAAGGGGTGCCTCCACCGTCCGAAATCGGTGAAGGAACTGACCGTCTTCTCCAAGCCGAGTGGAAGAAAATGCCGCTAGCCGTCGTACAACGCATGGTTGAGAGTATGCCCCACCGACTATTCAAGGTAAATAAACTTCGTTTTCCTTTGCTATCACAGGTGTCCAATTACTTGTTGGTAGATAGTGTATATATATATTCTCATTATATTACCCTGAATAAATCAGTAACAGTTTCTTATTTAGAAAATATTTCAACTTACTGTTCAGATGAAATTTCCGTAGTGGAAGAACAAAAGCGATGTGTGAAAAGTATTTCGAAGAATATTGCTCATTTTAATTTGAGAGATAATGTTCCTCAATACATTTCAACTGGACCTTTATAGAACAATATCTTTTGTGGATGACATTATTTATTTGTCCATCGATCAAGACAAACATGAAAACATTCAAAGCTCCGATATACGTACCTCTTCATTGCTTTTCATATTTCTTATAATTCAGATAACCTATTGTGATATGACTTTAATAGTAAAAGTTCAATTTTACAATTGCTTAATGGTGGTGTGCTGCAAAATCTTTGTGTACGAAATGTCTTCGAATTATATCATTTTTTTTTCTTTTGGTAGCTTCGCACATTTTAAAAGTAAAGACATTTAAATATCTGAATTTTGAACACAGTAATCGGACATCTCTGACTTGCGTGTATTTTACTGATTCTTACGCAACGCTAATCACATCAGAAAACTTGATAATTACATCGCCCTGGACAGGGAACCGAACCCTCAACTCTCCAATTAAATATCTCCGTTCAAAAAATATATTTATTGTTTTACTTAGAACGATTAACTAATATATCATTACCTCTCTTTAAGCTATTATTAAAGGTGACAATACAGAATCAAACTTTTGCCACTAATATTTTCGGAGTCAACTTGAATGTCATTTTAAGGAATCGGAAAGTAAATGTTAAACATGGTATTCCTTCCCCATGTAGTTCAAGCAGCATCGAAGTGCCACGTCCCTCAATTGGGTTTTAGATCGTTGCTCTGATTTAAACCACAGATTGTAGTTTTGTGGTGAGTTATTTCCTCAGCCGTATCGTTCACTACTTCCAGGAAGAGGAAAACTGCTCAGTATATAACAGTACAGCCCATTACATATCTAATTACTTGCTCCATAACATCATCCAATACAATCCAGTCCAACGAAACATACTTGAAAATAAAACCACCAACCTGATATCCCGAAAAGCACCCCAATTCAACGAAAACGCTTTTGACAAATGCTATGTCTCCTCTGAACCCCAAAAATTACAGAAGAAACGAATACTAGAACATAGTAAAAGCATGGGCGGTCACGGAGAAAAAAGGGACCCTCCCCTCCCCTCCCGGAAATCGGAATACCCCAAAAATTTAAATTAAAAAAATAAATGTAGTATTGAGATAGATTTTGTTAATTTTTTAAAGACTGTTAGGTACTCGCCATATTCCTCACCCACTGTCGTACCAGTGAAACTCTCAATAGAAGAAACCCGTTTTCTCCCCCCCCTAACATAGCCAAATAATATATAATGTACCCTCAGATTTTGCTGAAAAATATCTCTCTCCACCTTTCGACACTCGGAAATCGGATTGTGTGTTAACTTTTGCAGGAAGAAGATTCCAGAAAAAAAATTAAAACTTTTTTTTTTTCCCACAAATATTAGCAAATTTGACGAGACAATTATATTTGTTGGTCAAAGACATTTCAACAACCTACGGTGAGTAACCTTCGCACCTGAACAATTAAGACGCATATTGACACCCCTTTGGAAAAGAGAAATTGGTAGAAATTTCCCTAAAGCAAATATGGAATAAGCTGAGAAATTTTATCCAACATTTCCAAGAGCACTACAAATTCCCTACGCACTCCCTGAAACAACATGTACTATTGCAATATTTTTAAGTACCCTCCGTAGAGTAATGTTTCGGTGAAATCAATCATGACCAAGAAGAGATTCGGGTTGCCACTGAAATTTGCTGTACTTAAATTAAGATTTTATAAGTAAAAACGTGTCAACCTATTCGACCAAACCAGTAGTAGACTTCATTATTTATTTTCTCCTAACCACGAGTGAAACAATCAAATTCCAGTGTAAAATATTGGAAGAAATTGTACTTTGCTTCTTAATTACTTTTTGCAACGCTTATTGACTTATATTTTACTGGCAATTTATTTTCTTTTTTGGTTTTTACGCGGTGAGGATCTAATCCTGTCAGTTACCTTGAATACGTTAGAGAGATCTTGTTTATTGGAACGTTTTTTGTTCCCTATTTTCTGGGGAAAATTCTGCAATCGCCCATGATAAAAAAAACTTATGGATTTCCAGTACACAACACAACAGGTGCACAACACCCCGAAGCAAATACATATTGCGCGAGATAAGAGGATTGTGCGCTGAAGTGCTGCCACCAATCCTAAGTTTTGGAACTGCTTAGTGGCCGAAAACGGATAATTATTTATTTCTAAGACTGAATGACTATTTCTGTAATTACATTTCGAAACTTGGAAATTTCTTTACATATACCTTCAGAAGTTGTAAGCTCTTCAGCTGCCAATTAAAGGAACTTGGTCTGTACACAAAGCGCGAAACGTACAAAAAGAATTCCAATATTAATTAATAGAGTTAAAACAAACTCAGTCCACAATTATTTTTTGTACTTTAATTTCATGGGTAAATTTACAATCATATTCACATATTTCTCTATTAAGATAGTGTATAGTAAACTTGAAGCACTTTCGAACTATTACGTGAAGTTTTCCAAAGGAGTTGTCAGAAAATCTCTTTATGGTTGAGACCGTGCTTCTTCGTGTGCCACTATCTGACAGACTCAAAGTGAAATACAAAACAGGGTTGGATTTTTTAATCCTCCAAATGGCAGGAGCTGTGGAAGAGGCAATGCGAGACTTTTTCACGAGTGTAAGAGAAGACTTATCTTTCTGTAGTATACGTTGTCGTTAAGATGCGCAAAAATGCGTTCTTCCCTTATTAGTCTGAAAATGTTTTTGACGCAATATTGCGTTCTTGTGGCATTTGGACAGGTTTTCGATGAGCGTATTATTTCGTCCTTGCCGCTTTGGGCACAGAAACCTCCGAACGTATTTATGCGTGCTTGCCACCCGAAGGGTTAAAGAACGGATATAGGTACTTTAACGAAACAAGTAAAATACCTAGAATGGAAAGTGAAATAGTAAGTTTCTCCTTACTACTTCGGTGTGAAGTCAATCTCTCCTGCGACGAACGCACCCCATTGCCTGGTGAAAGGACTGGCATTGATATACGATATTTTGCGAACAGAATAATAATAGGTGCCGGATATTATTCACAGCAGTACTCCAGCACATTGGGGAAAGCAGCTGATGATATAACCCACAGAAAGGCACAATAGTGGTTCGTAATGACATAAGGGGAGTAAAAGTAAATTAATCGGCCGGTAACTGCTGTATCATTCGCGTAGAATTTCGCAGGCGAAATCATATGTGCTAGTTGTTATCAATAATGTTCCTCCGCCATGTGTTGGTCATAGTTGAAGACAGAATGGGTAAAAATTATTGTGTGGATACCCTCTGTCTAAAATTTTAATAAATCCGCTAGTAGCTATCGGGGAATTCATGTAAACCCAGCCCATCTTTCTCCTTGAAGTAGTTTTACCATAACAGACATTTCGTTGAAAATAAGTTTTATTTGCTTCAGTTTGAAATATACTTGACTTTAATGCAGAGATGCCTGTTTTCTGACTAGTGAAGGATTTCATGAAAATAATGAAATAGTTTATTTTATTTTTAAAGACAAGACTATTTTTCCAGCCTTTCGGCTAAAAATGTTTTCAAAAGCCTTCATACTATTTATGGTTCCTCTATAATTTAGGAAATACTTTTCACTGATCATTTTAAGATTATGTTTCGTACAAGAGTTGCTTTTCTACATTCCACTGGAATTTTTCAATGTGTCAACAATGTATTTCGCATTGGTATTGCTGGGACTTAAATTCTTTTTGTTTAGATATCCAAAGTTTTAAACCGCAATTCTTTACGATTTTGTCCCAACGTCTTGATAAGTCTGCAATGCCATTCTTGAAAAAACATGCACCTGTCTCTCCTCAGCTGCTGCCACCAATTAAATGAAGACAAGTCTTTTTCCTAAGGAGAGTATAGTTTTTTTCTCTGTTGTTTCCAGCAGAGATCTGTTATATTATACCTAGCCCTGTTCCTCCAGTTTTATAAACATAGCCTTTTAACTTACAATTTCCGATGTGGTATCAGTATTTCGTTAAATGTCTTCTAGTGAAATTGTGAAGTTCCTGCAAGTCAGTATCGGTTTACTTAAGGACACAAAACAAATATATTAGTACAGGTATAGACCAAGAGTTGATGGGAACCATTTTATTTTTATCCTGTAAATTAATGCTTAGAAATGTTTTAGGCAACTGGTGTATTTGTCGTAAATTTCTTCTTAGGTGTGCTCCGCCTTAGCATTTTTTTCTATGTTCCCAGACCTTTTTAAATTTGATCTTCAAAGTTTTTAATAAATTCATATCCCATCTTGATAGCGGGGAATGTAAATTGGTTCAGAATAGCACGATATGTTGAGGCAAAATTCCATACCTATGTCATGCCTGAAAATTTTATTTGTGTTGATCAGGCTCTCAGGCTGCTCTGCTCCTGTTGGCAAATATTTATTATTTCTTATATTACCTCAAAGAAATATCAACACGCATAAAATCCTCCAAATAAATAAACTTCCGTTTACACAATGCTTTTTATTAATATTTTAAAAATAAAAATCTAAAACACCATCGCCTTTTATAAAATTTGAACTAAAACAATATGGTACAAGATATGATACAATAGATACGGTATGTACTATATACAAATATGCGATTCAGTATTTCCAATTACAATGATTGAACATCCGGGTGATTGTGCAGATTTCCTCTGCATATGGGGCACGTTTGGTTACCTCTAAGCCACTGTTCTAAACAGGTCGAATGAAACAGGTGGTTACAATGCAGTCTCCTGAAATAGAGAAAAAATGAGTATACCGAGTGTAAAGAAACCTTTTATTGTATTTCACAAAGAAAAATGCGTGCGTGGATTTTAAAGCAAAATTATCTAATTCATTTACATACACCGAACGTAAACGAATAAATACTGAACAGTACACACACACAGGAAAAAAAGTAGAAGGATATGCCAATCATGAAAAATTGTAATGGCAATCGTTATTACTTGTTAATGTAATAAAATCAACTAAAAGCTCTGTCGTTCATTTTCACCACTTTCACAGAAAGGTAGACAAATAGTTCCTAGAGAGTTGTTGTGAGTTTCGAATGACAAAGAGAAATCGTAAAGTTTTAAAGTGAGATGAACTTGCGAAATTGATTCTGGTAAACAGACAACTAGGTTTACATTTACATCTCAGATAAAAGTAATCTAAATTTGTTAAAAATAAATTAGTTGGTACTTAATTAGCGCATTTAGAGACGCATATCACTTCGGTTAATCAAATTCGGTACGGCAAGTATAAGTCCACAACTTCATTGCAGAACCAATCTTCCGATACAGAAGAACACTTCAGATTAAAACAGCATTTTCATCAAATTTCAACGTATTTAAGACTCAACTGCAGTAGACTTCGTCACAGATATTAAGGCACATATAAGACTGTTTATCAGTGACTCAACTTTAAAGAATATTTGTGAAACTAACGAAGTCCAGTGTTGGTCTTAAAACTGAAAATCTATAGGAAGCAAACATTGCAGTGAATAAACGTTTAGACACGAAATTGGTTCCAACAGTGGAAAAACATTTTTTAGGCTGTCGTTCGATGCAAAGTTTATTCACGCGTTGAATAAACAAAATATTTAGGCTTCAAAAGCTTACATGCATTTACATTGAGAAGATAGTCATTGAAGAAAGAAAGATGCACTTTGCGACGAAATATTTTTTAACAACGTTAATTAGAAAAATCTTTAACAGTGAACGCACATCTTGGCATAAAATAACTAGAAAGCTAAAACATTTCGATTAATATATCTTATGCAGCATGATGGAATGTTACATAATATTTACTGCAGTTGTCGAATATTCTTATCGGATTCAGTGCTCAACACACCATATCACTTACGAAAAATCACTGAAATAGATTATTAATGTAGATCACCATACGTGAGGTATGAGAATGATAAAATCCATTCTTTATGTGAACCCTACAGAAGGTGCTTGTCTCTATTTTATTTGTCATTCAAAAAAGTGTCTAATATTAGATGTTTATAAGTGTCTTACGTAGGGATGAATTTTGCTCATTCTAAATGAGAAAGAGGACCTATAGTCTATATCCTTGCAGTTTACCAGATTGTGATATTTCCTGCTGGCAAAGATGGTAATTATTACTATAACTAAAATGAAGTCTCCAGTTCCTGATGTTTCAATTAATATGAATAATTAAAACACCTCATTCTAAAAAGTGCATGTAAATTATGTATCGTCGCAGTACTAGTAATATAATATAAATCGCTAGATTTATTACCGGGAAGGAGTGTTACTTTCTATTAAAGAATAAAATGGAGAAGTAAGAAAGACTGGAGTGACTAAATTTGAACACCACTAAGTCTTAAAGTCAAGATTAAGAACCAAAAACACAGCATTGCCATTAAGTACACCTTAAAAGAAAGAGAAACAGAAAATAATTGTATTCGTACCCAAAAATGGGATATTCTGCCATCACATTATTAAAAGCACGGTAAGTATTCTCGAAGGCATCAATATGCGAGTGTGCTAAGAAGTACTGCATTATTACATGTTCCTTGACTCTGACATCTCTGAGGAAGGAGATTATTTCACGAACTATGTGTTTTCGCAACATAGTAGTTAGTCTGCTGCTATAAAATAGCGCAGTTAATTTAATACAAGAATTTTTAATCGAACGAGACTGCTAAAACTAACAGTATACAGATATCGCAGGTTTCGATATAGCTTTTCTATTTAGGGATGAAGTATACGCCGGAAAAGTGCAATATAGCTACAGCATAAATGAAACGAAAAAAAAGACGTGTAATTTATTTTATACATACAAATATTAAAAAAACATATATTCTACTAACAGTAGAAGTTACTGTGCCATTAAATGGTATGATTGTTTTGCAGCGCATCACTGGGTCATTGAATAAAGTTAAAAAATAAATCCGTGTTCTGTTTCATTTCTCTAAAGTAAGCGTTGCTTCCCTACATTACTATAGCAGGGAATTTATTAGGTGTTTTAGCAATTACATAAATTTCCATTTATTACTGTTACCTTTGATTTAACTAGAACTAGCTCGCATCATGGGATTCACTACTGGCATTCATTTGATCATATTCTACTCATAGTATTTTCCTATAATAACAAAAAGTTTGACAGGTCAGTAATAGAACGAACTTTCACAATTCAGAAACCCGGGTAAAAACAGAAATTAAAACACAGAACAAAAAGCACGACAAACTACATATATCACTTTGTGTCCGAAATGAGACACCATGCAGAAGAGATATCATGCGGCATTCAATTTTTAATTTATATTCCACTCCTCAAGAAAATATTTTGAATAACAATATTAAGAGACAACATTACTTCAAGCTAAACATAACTGAAGTTCTATCGAATCTTTATTCTATGAGAAACATCTAGCGCAAACGTTTGTAGGAAAGCTGATATCACGTATGTTTCTACGAGAATCCCTACATAATCTGCAACGAATTTAACCGGGAAAGTATACGAAAAATCAGCACTACCCGAATTAGTATGGGCTACAATAATTAGGCAACTTTTAATTTTTAAAATCAATTTAAAATATGACAAATGTACGGAAAAGGGAAGTTGCGATATCAAGATGCACCTAATCTTAATTATCTCGCTGGAAGCATATGAAAATATCTCAGTCCAAACCAACCGAAATTCCTGTTGATTTTTAAACATTTTTCAGATTTATTTTTGTTAAAAATAAAATCATTTGAATTTTATTGAAATGAAAATTTTGTGATATCTTACAGCACGAATTCATCGTTGAGGATATCCGTGAGGCAAATTCTACAGATCTCTCTTGCGTCTTCGTTGTTATTGTTGGGAACCTAAATCAGAAAATTAATAAATTAAAAAAAGAGAAAATTTTTAATTATTAAAATGACAGTAATAAACTATAAATATTTCAGCTGTAGTAACAAAAATTGTCCACTGTGAAAGATTCGCGATCTAATTTTTCTAATTGGCCTCAAAATCTGACTGTTACCAGACATGAAAGTAGAGCACGGGCCAAGTAAAGATGTTCCTGACTCGATTTTGACCCGGTTTTATTTCCATTTTATTTTTGAAAAAAATATTTGAAATAAGAATGTGTACTATGGAGTTTTGTGTTCGATGCTGGTGCCAACGGCGTGAAAAGTCATTTGTCCTGCAAGAATATTGCAGTCTTTTTTTTAAAGGACACAATAATGCCTTTGCTTTTCTTTCCAGTGCGATTGTTCGGAGCAACATACAGGCAAACGCCTATCCTGCTTCTCTGGTGATTCATTCTTTCACCCCGCCCCACGTGTCAATCTGAGGGTTACTTTTCATACCGCATCTTTTGCAATGATCATTCAGAGATTTTCGTTTAACGTGCTGACATCCAATTCCAATACATATGTCGGAATTAATGCCTTATTCGTTAATACGACGAATTTAATATTAAGGAGATTAAAAAAGGCGACAAATACTTTCTTGTTGAAAACAAAAATGGGAACAGTGAATGCTGGAAGTTGTATAGTCTCATTAAGAAACTAAGAATATGTTTCACAACAACACCATTTTTAACAAGCATGTGATGAGTTCAAAGTTGCCAAAATGTGAATATAGGTTTTATGGGTGTTCCTTTCTTTTGAGAGGCAATGGTGAAATCAATATCCACATTTTGGAAGCTTTCAACTTATGAGAAACTAGTGAAAATTGGTGTTGCTATGAAACATAATCTGAAGCTTCATATGTTATCAAGAAAACAGCAAAAACTGAAATTATACATACAAGATACTTAACTCAAAACGTTTGCCTTATTAAATTTAAGTGGACCAATCTTAACATTACTGCGGTGGGACTTTTTTGTCTCTCGCAGATGGGTTTGAAAACATGCGTGAAACAATTAGGTTATGTGAAGAACAGCGATTTCAAGATGTTCTCTAAGTGAGTAAATTATACGTTTCATCAGTCCATTAATATTATTTCTATATAACCGACGACCATATAACCTACGAGTCCCACTACGGAGAGATTTTTGAACGCCTTGTGTATATATTTCATTACTATAATTATACATGATTATGTATTATAAATTGAGTTGCCCAAATATGATTATGTATAGTTATAATTGAGTTCAAAGCAGTTTTACCCGGGTCAGGTCCGGATCCAAAATTTCTGACCCGTTTTCAACTCTGAGTGTTGCATCACTATTTAAGAAATATTCTGATATTTCGAAGCGAGAGTAAAAGTCGTTACTGTAAAGAAGGTAGGAAATGAATAGACAGAATTGTTATATTAATAGCAAAAGAACCCGACGCTTTCCTTATTTAACAGAAAATACATATCAGCTGGGTTTTCCTTATATAGTTTTTTTCCCGAATTTCACTGAAATCGTGAATATGATTTATTCCATGTAAACTTTTAATTGAAATGTGTTCCAGAAATCATACAGATAGGGATAGCAAAAAAGAATGAAATCTATACTTTTGCCCTTGTAGCAGCCTGTGAATATAAAACTTTCAAGTATTTGAAAAATTTGCATTTCTCTATTGTTTTGCAGTCAGTGAAATGCAGAGTTCTCCAGAGGTACAAATAAGTTTTTCCCTGAACATCCTCTGGGTGAGGGACAATGAGTTTTCTATTTGGAGCCAGGATGGACAGGTTTTTAATTTTGCGAACTCTGAAACGACCTACAAAAGGATCGCAATGGGGAAATCATAGGTTTTATAAGTTGAGCTCTACAGCGATTAGCAGTTGAGCATGTACCTGTTGAACGCATGGCAAAACTGAGACAAACATGAAACTTTAAACGTTTAAATTAAAATGAAAGGGCAGGTGGGATGATTAAAATATGTGGAACAGTAAAACTGTGTCCTGCAGCATGCCAGGAATGATTCACTGACATTTTTACTGAGTTCCTTGTCTAGCAGAGAGTTATTAGATCCAGATTAAGCCAAGATAAAATAAATAAGTACTTAAAAGGAGGTGGGAGAATGCACGAACAATTAAAGATTTGAAAAGAAGAAGGGGACTAGCAATTTAAAGATTTGAAACAAAGAAATGCGAGAAATCGCACGTTCCTTAACACTTTGAGTTTCTTTTTAACTGCATTTAGTGAAAATGTGTTTCCTCCTTAAAAATCACGGAACTATTTCTTTAACAGTGGAGCTATCAGCAAAGAGGTCCTCCTCCTGTGTCTCAGTGGTATAAGCGGTGGCTTCTCGCCATTCATCAGAGATAGATCCGGCTTCGAATAACGGTGAGGCATGGATGTGTTTTTCTTACGGCACTGGCATCCTCTCTCCCCCCCCCCCCAAAAAAAAAACAGTGGCCCTAATTTAGTGACTGGCGACTGCTTATAGTCCAATGAGTTGCTGACGGTGGTCGTTAAACCCACAATAAAAAATCGATACGGCATGTTAAAACACGGAGAGCCGCGGCCTCAAACAAAGAAACATGTCTGTAACTGGGAAATATTTCTTTATGTTCGAAAGGATACACGTCACACCTTGGAAGTGCATCCCCAAAGTTTTGTTCAACGTATTAATATTATCGTGCCTATTCTCCCGAACAGTTTTAGTCTGCCTCGTTAAAGCCATCCGTAGGTGTGTGAATGATAACACACATAAGTTACTTTCCCAACAAATTAAACCCCAAAATTTATTTAAATCACGTAAATTAGACACGAGTCTTTCCCAGTGTAATACTCGCGTTTTGGTGTACATTTAAGGTGGTTCTACCTGAAATGTCTGCTATACGTTTCCAATGGTAAGACTGCTTTACATATTTTCTTCGTAATTAATGACTTCTCAGGGATGAAAATTTGTACATCGATAAAAAACTTACTTTAAGTTACAGCATGGCATATTTAATATTTGCTAAAACAACCATAATTAAGCAATCCAATATTTGCTTGTCTACCGGCCTCAGTGTACAGGTCGCACCATCTGTTAACAGGTCTAATATTACTCAAAGAAAAATGATTTATTATTTTATATAATTATTGTTGTATTTTAGCCAGCATTAAGTATCTCATGCTGTAACTTAAAATTAGTTTTATCGATGTGCAAATTTTCATCGTTGGGAATACATTAATTGCGAAGAAAATATGTAAAGAAGTTTTACCATTAGAAACAAAGCAAAGATTTTAGGTGGAACCACCTTAATAGCCTAACAATCCTACGTCATTTGCAAAATTAAAAAAAAAATAAAAAAATTCGGAATTCTAAACACTTTAACCATAACAGCTCGTATATATGTTACGCACATGCATACCATTCTTAGAGTAGTATATATACTATCTACCAACAAGTAATTAGACACTTGTGATAGCAGAGGAAAACGAAGTTTATTCACCTTCAATAGTTGGTGGAGCCTCCACGAGCGGCGATTACAGCTGCGACCCTCCGGGGCATACTCTCAACCAGGCGTTGTACGACGGCTAGCGGTATTTTATTCCACTCGGCTTGGAGAAGACAGGTCAGTTACTTCACCGATTTCTGACGGTGGGGGCACCCCTTAAGTCGACGCTCCACCTCGTCCCAGAGGTGCTCGATAGGGTTAAGATCCAGGCTCTACGCAGGCCAGTCCATTCGATTAATCCCATTGTCACCATACCAAGCGATGGTGGACCTCGCAACATGACAGGTGGCATTGTCATCCTGAAGGTAACATGGGTCAACCCCGCAAAACTGCCACAAGGTAGGAAGTGCATGGTCATCCAAAATGGTGCAGTAGGTCTCGGCGTTGAGTCTACCAGGAATTGCGACCAAGGGTCCAGTGTCATACCAGGAGAAACACCCCCTATAGCATAATTCCACCGCCGCTGAACTTCACATTTGGCACAATACATTCCGGTAGGCGTCGTTCTCCAGGCAGACGCCAAAACCAGACCCTGTCACCCGAACGGTAGAGGGTGAACCTTGGTTCATCGCTCCAGAGAACCTGTTTCCACTGTTCAAGGGTCCACTGTCGACTTTTTTTGCACCACGTTAGCCGAGCAGCGATCAAAGGCTTGTGGGCGGCAGTACGTCCATGTTAACCGAGCAGCGATCAAAGGCTTGTAGGCGGCAGTACGTCCATGTTAACTGAGCAGATGGGCTTCCTTATGGATGGTATTCATCGAAAGAACACTCCCGGATGCTCGTTGAAACTTTTCGCAGATGTGGCCCATCGAGTTGGTGCGGTTCTTCCGAATTTCTCTGGCCAGCACCCGTCGGTCTGTAACTCCCAGTTTTGTGGGTCTGCCGGGTCGGGACACATTCCGACAGTCACCTCTTATCTTCCACTCGCCAGTAACGTAGGCTACTGTCGATCTTGTGTACTTCAACTCGCTGGATATGTCACGTATAGATCGGCCATTTCTGTGATACCCGACGATTACACCTTTCTCGAAATCAGAGAGCTCCGAACTGCGTGGCATCTTGCATGCGCCTGGTTGCGTTGTTTCATACACGATATTTAACGGCGGCGGCCGTGACGTGTATCAGGACCGCAGATATAGTCGATTGCAGGGGTGTCCAATTACTTGTTGGTAGATAGTGTATTTGCCAAGATAAACAACATGTGAAGTCAAGACATCCAAACAACATATCAAATGAAGCCATTTCCTGAATCTTACAGTTTCATATTGAAATTTTGATGTTTTTCTCTGAATTAAATCCTGTAGCTCCTCATTCGTTGGTCTTTGATACTATAGAAGAAAAAGGGAGAAGGAGATATTAGCTAAGCAATGCGGTATTACATAAAACAAAAATAATAAACAATAGCTGAAGATCCACATTGAAAATCATAGACATTCATACGATATAATCAAATAATGCTTTTCATCAGCATTAATTTGTTAGCTACTGACCTGCCGTTGAAAGAGATCTTTAAATTAAGAAGTGTTTCCAATCCAATTTGTTCATTTGATGTATAAAAGCAGTCCTTGCTATACAGGAACTGAAGTATTCAGATTGCTCAGATCAAATAAACGACTGACAAAACCTCCGTTTGAACAATCCAACACTAGTTTTTTAAAAGCAGCTTTTCTATCTTACATTTAGTTAAAAATAACTCCCTCCATTTTCTATCTTGCATTTAATTAAGAATAGTTATCTTCATTTTCTATCTTTCATTTAGTTAAGAATAAACTCCATTTTCTTTTTGTACCAGATAACGTTTATCCACCGCGAAAAAACATTTTTTAATCTACATATGAATTAACCTTTAAAATCTCACCCAAATATTATTCGTGAAAAAATGTCACATTCATAAAACTAACATCTGATACAAAATATACAGTAAGTCATTTGCGTGCCTTTGTAAATTTTGTAGCAATGCGGGAAGTCGCACATTAGGAATCATTTTCGTTGAAAGATTAAAGTCTTGCTTTTTACAATTCGAATCAAAAGATTGCAAAAGTCCGAATGGCATACAGGAACTGTCCAGTATGAAAACAGTTACGCTAACCACATTGATTGTTCCAAATAAATATAAATATAGGAAATGTTTATGTCTGACAACATTTTGTGTTTGATTTCTTTGGCAGGATACAGTTTCTACATCAAAACGTAGGGAGAAGTTAGTTTGCTAATATGCTGCACAGATGTCGTTCGAAATGTTCTCCCGGTACGAATGTTTTGGTACAAGATAAAACATTTAATTCGTTCTCCGCATTATTGAAAATAAGGGTGAGGGAGTATGGAAATCGGACATCGGGAAAAATATCTGAATGTTGGTTTTTAAGGTAGCAAAGCAATTAGCACAGCTTCTGAGGAATATCAATCCACGCAACACTACATTTTACATAAATAATAAAATGTTTGGGATAATTATAATGGATAAGTCGAGGGTGGAATTCTAAAGAAAAGAAAAACCAAAATCGAGATGTAAAAAAATTATATACCAACTGATATTTTGAAGGAAAATAGAAGGAAATATTTGGAGCAGTAGTCGTCGATCTGAAAACCAGATCAAATTTAGAAGCTTTAAGAGCTTGATAACATTTGCGTACTTCTTTCGTATGTGTCTGCGTTTCCCTTTTTAGTAATTATCAACTCCCTCTGAGGATAGAGAAACCAGTTAGCATTTATTTGAAAGTGAGGAGAAAATTCATTTTTTTTTCTTTTGGCATGCTTTCTTTTTCGAGTTTTCCTTTCCATCGTCGGAAATTTTCCTGAAACTAAAATTTTAATTCCAAAATTTACTGTTGTCTTAGGTGCTGTTTACGGCGCTCATGTCATTTCCTGAATAAATTCACTTTATCTTAAAACCGCAACAGCACAAATTCTCATCTGATTTAAAACGTAAAAAGTCAAAACTTATCGGAATGTAGACACCAGATTTGAAGTTATAGCAAATTTGTTGAACAATTTTTGATATCTATTTTGTTTTGTCATCTTCCATGTGCTCTGAACCTTGAAAGACAAGTAAAAATCATTCGCCTACATTGGAGACTGAATTTGCCTTTATTACTGTAGTAGATTGCAACCAAAATAAGACATACATAATACTACATGCACTTGAAACCAGTTAAGCTTCTGATCGAACTAAAGTAGCAGTGTTAAGAAATGCGAGGCAAACTTAGTATCATGCTGCACGTCCTGTGTTCAGACCTGGTTTTCAACACAAATTTTTCCAAACGTTTCCTTATATTTGGGTATCGGATTTCCCCTATTCTGTAGAGAACATAATTAAGAACTGCTATTTTATCCTGATTCTCATCACGTGATATAGTCATGTATGAAAAATGAGCAAAGAAATTATGAAAATTCAGTTGTAGCAGTTGCTTTAACTTTAGGTTCGAAATAAAATAAATGACATCCCATCTTACGGTCTTCATCCTTAAATGTGCCATTGGCTCTGAAACGTTCTTTTCGTTAGCATCAAGCATTTAGGCGTAGCGTCGGGGAGTTCGTACACCTTCAACTTAAAATATGGGGAAAAATAATAACTGATCGTTTGCCTTTCAAATGTTATGAAGTGTGACATAAGCAAAGGGAGCAACGCTACGCAATAGCGACTTTGCTATGACTGGTTTCCAGTAGTCATTCCATTCACAATAGCACGCAGTCATATGATGGTGGTGTTCATCAAATAACTGCACGAGGTGCTTTGAAATGCATTTTTTTTTGCTGTTTTTTAATCCTTGTTTGGGGAAAAAACCAAACCTGTTACATCTGGTAGTTTTGGATATATTAAGCATGCAAAAACATAAGTTATCGCCATTGAAAAGGACCATTTTCAGATAAACTATTTGCGATAACGCCCCCCCCCCCAAAAAAAAAAAAAAAAAAACAGTTCACTCTTATTTGTGCCGCCCCCCAATGTTTGGTCACGCTACGCCTATGAGCACGCATGTAGTTGAGTGACATGTAATATTTCTCGTATGTCTGCGCATCATGAGTTCGTATTTTGGAACACCTCTGTCCCGACATCTCTTCCTTATGCTCTTGATTATGTTTTTACAAATATTATTTTACCGTCGAAATTTTAAGTCTGAATTTTCTACTTTAATTTTTCGAAAGAAAAAATGCGTCACTCACGCAAAAATAAGGAGAGCAATGGATAGCTTATCATGGCAGACACAGGATATGGAATAACTCAGACTATCTGATCCAAAATTTTTCACGACCCACGAGTCGAATATTCTTTAAATAAAAGATCTCTACACCCAATTTTAACTTCACTTCTTCGCAATTGTCTACAGAAATTATTTTATGACAGTAAATATTGATTTATGTTTTTCTTCTACGGGCAAACACTCGACAAAAACCTTTAAGATATTGCTATCAAAACAGAAATGGGTACCTGGCAATATCGCTGTTAGCGAAGCATATCTGAACATGAATTCCAAACTCAAGCTATTCGCTCATATCAGTTCTTATTAATATATATTTCCATACAATAATTTTAACTCTCACTACTAAAGGGACGAGTACTAAGAATGAAACTTACCGTAGATAAGAAGCCTGCAAGCCGTCGAACGTAAATGTCCATGTAAACCAAGCGGTGTTCTAGGCCTAAGGGCATATTTGCCTCCTGGAAAAGAAAGAAAAAACGAAATTTGAAGTTGCACCAAAATGCACAAAACCGTATTAAACTTAGGCATTACATATGACAAATAAGCAGAACGTTCAAATCATGCGAAAAAATAACTCATAATCAATAAAAGTTGGAAAGTTAAAAAATATTTGAAGTCCCTTTGCTATTCCAAAGGGATTTCAAATATTTCATCAACTTTCCAACCTTTATTGATTCTGTTAATTTATGCTCTAATAAACAAGTTGGAGCTCCATAAGCATCATATCAAAACTGCCTTCAGAACTTTGATAAACGGAATAATTGTGAACATAAAAATTGGAAGATGCTCTTCTTTTGAGAAATTTAATTGGTCACATACTATCTCTATGAATCAACATGTGTCTTCTGTGAATGGTATATTCCACGACTGAAGAAATGGAATACAGAAGAAGTCCTACACATAAAGTTGTCGAAATATCTGTCGCACACAATAAATCTCACAAACCCCATTTATTGAATTTAGTTGTCTCAAAAATTCTTCCCCAGAAAGTATAAATTTCTTCACGGAGAAATGTACATTGCGTAACAAAAGAAATTGCTGCCTTTCATTGCTGTTAGCGCATTTAAATCATGCGCTAGATCAAAACAAGGGTTTCCTCCTCTCTGCCATAGTGTTGTGTTTATTTTTTTATATTATCTTAGTGCCTTCGTGAAATTTGTTTGCCGTACTCATCAACGATAACATTTTATTGCTTCTTTTTTGACAAGCTGTGGTGAATATTTTAACTAGTGGAATAATACAGCCGTATCAGTGACTTCATAAATATTATAAACCTGTACTTTTTTTTCTCCACAGGATATTTTGATATGGTTTTCACGTCCGTAGTTTCAATATAACTCACTTGTTTTTAAACAGACTATAATAGCAGGAAATGGAACTTCAATGTGTAAGGCAACTACATGGGAGCAAATGCTTTGGAAATTATGTCACATGTGAAACGACAAATATCCTCGTACAAAAACGATAAGATCAGTGATTCGTTATGTTTTAGGTCTGGAGCTTTGAGAAATAGAAAATGGAAAACTAAATGTAAGAATTAAGGGAAAATCTTACAGAAATCTATTTTTCACTAAAGAGTACTGGCATACTGTTCTATCGTGAATGTTATATCTTTTATTTTATCTTATGTGTATTTTTTTAAAGAACTTCTACCAATGTAAAATCTTTGGAAGTTCTAATATCTCTGAACGCATTTGATGTGTGAAACAAATGCTACAACGAAATACAAGCTTAAAGCCAGAGGTAAACATTTCATAAACTTTAAAGTTTTTTCAAGTTAAAATGCTTTAAATGGTTTTCAATCAATTATTAAAAAAGTGCATTGATCATTTAAAGGAATTTAGGAAATCAAGAAAAGATTAGAAACATCCCTTACCCGTAACAAAAGGTGATAAGTAGCAGAAGAGCTGTTCAGGGAACTGACGAGCTGAAACAGCATGTTTCTGTGATCCACAGGAACTGGAACAACCTTGAAATATAGAAGAAAACACGGTACTTTAAACATTTGGCTGTAAACTTGCAAGCAGAACCTTAAAAATTTCTTTTGAGAATTGCACTACTACTACTACTTCTAAATATACATGGAGAGGGAAGAGAAACACGCATCAGAGGAATGGCGAGCGAAATGCATCTAAGTCTGTTGATGACATTATGATCTAAGTGAAGAACCTCATATGAAAATGGACTGGATATATTGCTAGATGAGCAGACCACCGTTGGACAGTTACTAGAGTAAATTCGGAGACAGATTCCAAACACCAGACTGAATTCCAAGGGACAGAAAAAGATGTAGAAGAAGACCACATGAAGATCGGTGAATGAAATGCGAAAGCACACTGGATCGACAGGGAAGAGGCTGACTCAGGAAAAAAATTCGAGGAGTCTTGGAGAGATCATCCAGCAGAGAAGATCTCTCCAAGACTCTCCGAAAATCTGTCCACCCCATGCAAAGAATTGATACCGAATGTTTTGCTGATCGTGATATAACCTGATACACGTAAGAAGGAGCGAGAGAGAGATCATTAAGTTCTACGCTCACAAATGAATAGGTCTACGTGAGAAAAGAATGTTGTTTGGTAGCATTAGAAGAATTCCTGAAGAATGTTGATGTTTCATTTGGTCCAAAATAAGAAATAGAAAAACAAAACATGCAAACATGATGCTTACTAAGATCTTAATGTTTACTGAACTAGCATAGTCTTTTTACCTATGGGGCATGTACACCCACTACTTCCGCAGATTAAGCTTCACTACTGATAAGTGTATGCATTTTTACTACCTATTTTGAAGGAAAGCTAATTTCATTATGTGTTTTCGTCTTCCCTAGTGTACATACAACAAATTAATGATTTTATTTGAAAGGTTTTTCAACACTGGTTACCTAATGAACACCGCTGTTAAAGCAGTTTGTTAACAGCATAGTTATTCTCCAGGTTGCGTCAGGGCCGTGGAGAGATAGAGGGGTATCCGCCCCCTGCAAAGCAAGCCTCCCTGGAAAATGGGCGTTGTAAGTTCTTTGAGCTTCTATTTTCGTGGTTTTTTTATTTTGATTTTGGGTTAAGCGACCACCGTGAGCAACTGGGCCATAAGCAGTCGCCTGTACCTAATTTAGGGCCGCTGGCTCCAGGGAAAGGACAGAGCCAATGCTGTAAGACAAACACAACCTCCATGCCTCGCCGGGATTCGAACCCGGACCCATCGCGGAAGAATACTCAGTAGCCATCGCTTGGACCACTGCACCAGCGGGGCGATGTTCCGTGGTTTATGAAAATGACTTAGTATTTCATTATGAACATAAATACTTTATTTTGTCGTGCACTACACTTAAACAAAAACGAAAGTGATACAGCATGAACGATGAATAACTGCAGAGAAATTTGATTTCGATGTGAATCAGTAGAAACTGCTGCGCCAATTATTCTCAGACATACGGTGACAGGGCTTTTGGTGTTGTAGGCCAGGGATACGAGAAATGTCGTTTTTCTTTCTTTTACCGTTTTCCACGAAATGTAAAATTTTAATGTACATTACCAAAAGAAAAAAGAAATAAGAAACAGAAAAAGACAAACATTCAAACAGGATGCTTGCTAAGATCTTAAGGCTTACTGAACTCAGAGACAATATCAAAACATTCTTATCTGCAGGGCATGTACACCCCTACTGCTCTCACAGATTAAACTTTACTACTGATAAGCGTACGCATTTTTACTGCCTATTTTGAAGGAAAGCTAGTTCCTTTATGTGGTTTCGTCTTTCATCGTGTAGATACAACAATTAATAATTACATTTGAAGATTTTTTTCCAACGAGGGTTACCTAATGAACACCGCTGTTAATGCACTTTCTGAACAGCACAGTTTCTCTCCAGAGTTGCATCGGGGTCGTAGATACAGAGGTATCAGCACCCCGCAAAGCAAGCAAGCACCCCCTCCCCGATAAATAGGCGTTGAAATTCTTTTTAGTTTTACTTCCGTGACTTATGAAAATTAACTTTAGTATTTCATTATCAGCATTAATACTTTATTTTGTCGTGTACTACATTTAAACAAATATGAAAGTGATACAGCACGAACGATGAATAATTGCAGAGATATTACTTTTCGATGTGAATCAGCAGAAACAGCTGCGCCAGTTAGCCTCTGACATATGGTGACACGGATTTTGGGTGTTGTGAGCCAGGGATACGAGAAACGACGTTTTTCTTCCTTTTACCGTTTTCCGAGAAAGAAAAATTTTAAAGAACATTACCAAAAAAAAGAAAAACAGAAGAGACAAAAAGAGTGGCGGAAGTGGAGTTGTATTTGTACACAAGGCTAAAACCCTGTTCGTCATTTAGTAAGTGACTATGAGATACTAATCTGCTATTTTAGAACTTCCAGGTAGTTCGTTGTCTGCAAATATATGCTGCTGCAGTTTAATTAAATGCATCATGTACGCGCTTGAAAGTAGTGGTAAAATGAAATACTCGCGCTTGCACGAGAGAGAAAGAGCTTTCAATATCTTCCTTTCAATTGTTTTTCGCACAGTAGAAATTGTTTTACGATGTTTCTGTTCAAGGTTTTTTTTTCCCGGGAATCTGATGCTTTTCGTTTTTGACAGTGAACGGAGTCTCTGCTATTGACCGAGGTAAGGAGTGGCTCCCACCAAACACCAGTGAATTAGAATATTCGTTTTAATCTTGAGGGGAAAAACGAGAACCGAAGAAGGGGATTTGAAGGAATTAAAATATGACATCAGAAAATGCTCTATGCCTTTGCGTGGATCCAAGGAGAAGAGACTAGAATGGTTATCCTAAAAATAAGAAAACAATTCACGCCAGTTGGCAATTATTTTGTCTCTAGAAATAAGGAACATGCCACATTTTTATATTTCCCTCTAGTTCTGTTTTCTGCCCTTCTTTCATCCCATATTTTAAAGTTCATATAATTTGCTTTCACACTTTGGTGTAAATTATACGCTAATGAAGTGAATTAGAAATTTATTAAAATCAATACAAAATTTGCATCTGTATATGTGGGAAATGCAGCTTTTAGTTGAGCAGGGAGTCCATCCTCCCCTCCCCCTTTCTGGATTTGGGACCTAGCTACGACGCTGGGTTACGTTAGTGTCTCTTTAATCCCTTATGATATTCAAGTTTGTAAAATTAAGGGTGCTGAAAAAGATCTGTTTGAATTAGAGGGCCTAAAAGATGTTATGGGTCTTTTTCATGCACCTGTTGCTGTCCTGTGTATGCTTTTTCTTACGTGTGCGACAAACAGAAATTACTGCTAGAACGTGCAAATTGATTTTTTTTTTTTTGAATGACATGTGATTGAAAAGGTCCTATGTGAAAACTAACACAACTGCGTGTCCAACTACGACCAAATGCTTTCGCGATTTCCGAGCTTCACCAAAACTTTTAAATGTGAGTATATTTCTCTGCTCTTTTCAAAATGTCTTTACTTCGGTCGTCTTTAGAAATTAATAAAACGAAAAGTATGTAACACTACAGGTGGGTGCAGAAGTTTAGAAATACCAAGTAGTGATGTTATGTTTCCCTTACTCTCTCCCTCTCAATTTTCGGCTTTTACGTAAAACCAAATAGTGTTATGCACATGATTTATGATTTTTTAAAGTGCTACTGAGGAACTAGGGCACATAACAGCGTAATTCCACTTAATATATGAAAGCTTTGAAAATATTATTTTTGAATATTTCTTTTTGAACTTATAAATTTCCCTATGTTTTCTAATTTTTCTGATGAAAGTTTATTGCTACCTGATTTTATAATAGAATTTAGTAATCTCTTATTGCACTCATTAAAATGCCTTCAAGTATCTTTTATCTGCATATCATGAGTATGGCACACGTGTGATTTAAACACGGAAATGAAATCACGAATTAAGCACAAGCATTTTAAATCAAAGTTTTCCACTTTAGCACGAAAGCATAACAAATGGTATCAAAGAGACAACAACACAACATTGATTGCTTTCTAAGCCTTTACACTGAATATCCCTGCACTAACTGTTTAAACCATCAAACAATAGTTTATTTCCTTTTGTATTTTAAGGAAACACTTGATCGTCTCGTTTGAAAATTACTACAAGCTATATTTACTTCCAATATTTTGTTATACGTTTTTTCACTAATTTCCATCTAACAATTTTGAAAGACAAATGTTGTTCCTTATTATGGTAGGCACAAAAAGCAGATCTTAAATTGGTTATTTAGAACTATTTAGGGCACACAAAGGAAGGAAAGAAGAAAGGAATAAATGAAAGGGAGAGAATACAAAATAAATTGATTATACGCTAAGATATGATAGAATTTCCACTTCATCGAAATGTGTCGAATTTTTAAGAGTATGCATGAAGTAAGACATCTCTATAGATATGTATTATTAACAACAATATAAGTTTTAATTATTCATGTAGATTAAATAATTTTTAAGGAGTAAATGCATAAACTTTATGGCTTCAGACTTTTTGAAAGGAAACGCATCTCTATAATCTCCCTATCGGTTTCTAAAGGACAGTTCGCACCGAACTGTCTTCATCTTGAATATTCTGAGCATGGTCTTTGCAAATATCTCTTAAATATACTGATTTGTATCTGTGACAGTTAAGGGAATTTTCATTAATTCTTTGTTTAATCAATATAGGGAAATTAATTTTAGCAGAAAGCACCAAATTTTTTCATTGTGTTAGACGCTTTAAGCATCAGTTACAAAAGTCGGAGTCTAAAAAGTTCCAGCGCTTAAGACATTCGGTAAAGTTTTGAAAATAAATTAAAAAGATGCAGAGTTCTGACTTGGAGAAAGTGATTCATAATTCTAAATTACTATTTGAAGTTTCAAATAATTTCAGTGATGTCAGATTTATACATAAGTAGAGCTTTTTCAAAACATAACATATCTAGCACTAACTATTAATAAATGAAATAATACTTTACCTGAAGTACAGCATCAAGTCGCACTGCAAATTCATCTAAAATGACGAGTAATAGCAACTGGATGAGACCAGTTATTTGCTCTTGAAAGACATCCAACTGAAAAAAAAAAAAGAAAACACGCTTTACATTAAAATAAAAATTATGTTTCAAAAAGCATCATAGTAAACACAACAAAATCTTTAATTTTGATAAAAACCAATTTTTTGGAAAATTCATTACACTCGTCTTGAATGGAAAACAGAATTGGCAAATGGCCAGAAAGCAAAATTACACTAGTGAAATATAAATACGTTTAGATTGGGTTAGCATGTGTGTTTATTTGTTATGCAGGAGTACCTCAAGGAAAAGGTTCAGTTTTATTAACCTCACGTCCTGTGTACAGTGATGTCAGATTTATACATAAGAAACACATCAACCGGTTGAGTAATCTGAAGGCATGCAGATCACAGAGCAGCTCAAATTATTGTGATACTAATGAAAGGGACTTAGAGGAGGATACACTTGTGTTTGAGTGCTAACACACTGTTCTAGTAAACATTATTGGCCTTTATAAAATAGGTCTTTATTGAAAGAAATGAACAACACACACATTTGCGCAACTTTTAACAAATTTCTAACAAAGGATTAACAATAACTTGCACCAATCTATTATGAGTTCTATAAATAAATAATCAGGATTCAGGTTTCCCTTGATTTTGTATTCTATTAGGGGTATGCAAATGTTTCGGCCACCCTCTGTAGTGAGCGCTGTAGAGGTCTAACAGGCCGGCGACCCGTGCTGTGAGTTCGTACATGAAACCAAGCATGGCGGTCGATAAAGTTCATTTGCGGCACTGTTTGTTATTCATGTTTAATTTAGGGAAAGTGCGAAGTGAAGCATACGGTTCAATATGTCACGTATTGCGAGAATGGCGAAACCGGTTATGGGTGAGTGGAGGTGTCGAGAATAGTTTTCCAGGTTTATGAAAGGTGATCTAAGCTTGGAAAACAAGCCACGTGCAAGTAGACCGCAGGAACCCGCAGACGAGGATTTGGAATCGCTGTTGCAAGAGGATGCCACACAATCGAACACGCAACTGGCAAAACGTTTGAAAGTGTCCCAAGCAACTGTGGAACGGCGTCTACAGGCCTTGGGAAAGATCCAAAAGATTGGTAAGTAGGTTCCTCATAATATAATGGAGCGTAATATTGGTTAACGATTGGGCATCTTCATGTCGTTGTTGAAGAGGTTTCAAAGAAATAATTTCTTGTGGAAGGTTGTCACCGGGGATGAGAAATGGGTTTATTGCGAGAACCCGTACGCAACCGATCCTGGTATATCCAGGTCAGGAATCAACATCCACTGAAAAACCGGATATCCACTGAAAACGTGCTGTGTGTGGTGGGATATGAATGGAATCCTGTACTTCGAAGTGTTGAAACTGGGCGAAACAATCACTGCACAACAATATAGCGACCAATTTATGAACGTGAATGCCGCAATCGAGCAAAAACGGCCATGGACAGGTAAAGAAAGCCGCCCAGTCACCGTGTTACACGATAATGGCAGGCCACATGTCGGTGCCACCACGAAATCTACCCTTGAAGAGTTACACTGGGAAGTTTTACGGCACACGGCTTACTTCCTGGACATTGCACCCACAGACGTTTATCAGTTTCGATCTATGCAACGTGCCCTAGTCCAACAGCGGTTCTCATTTCCATAGGTGGAAAATTTCGTTCAGCTCAAAACCCTAGTACTTCTATCACAGGGGCATTCATTTGCTGCCTGAAAAATGGCAAAAGACGATGGATGCTAACGGCAAACATTTCAATATTTTGTTGAATAAATGTGTACTGGTTTCCCGATTGCCCCCGTCTATTTTTTCCTTAAAACAGCGGAAACGTTTGCATCCCCTAATACTTCTGTAAAATCAGGTATTCCCAGCCTGTGCTTGTGTGACGAAATATTCTATCGTGTTGTCAAATGCAAAATTTCATTCCCCAAATATTTCGTTATTTTTAAACCTTCGTTTTGAAAGGGACTTTCAAATATCTCGAAACTTATGCAGGACACAGCAGCCATTGTTCCATACATTTCAAACATGGCATCTTGACCGTTACCAAGAGGAATATGTCGACATCATGACGCATTGTTCTCTTTAAACTTCACTTTTACACAAGCTTTGTCCTGACATTTTCCTTCTTCTGATCTGAAACAGTGGAAAACCTGCTTCTGTACTGCAAAAGGAGAATTTCCGATGGCATACATTCAATGCTCGATACGAAATGAAAACGGTGGACTACGTACACTGGATTTGACAATAAAATTCTTGAATATCATAGCCATGACATATGCTTGCATTATGATCATAATGACATGAACACAATGAAGATATCCGAGTCCTAAATTTCACTTTGTGGTTAACTTCCTTCCTAAAGGGATTTCGAAATTCCATCCAAAATGTTGAGTTTATCACTTAAGCAGAGATACGCTAACGATTCCCAGATGAGTTATGTCATGGGGGTCAAAACGACTTGTAGGGTTTGATATAAATTTCACTGTGAAACGTTTTCTTTAATGGATATTTTACTCGATTAATTTCAAAGGAGTGTCTACACGATACGAATCCTGTATGGCTTTAATCCTAATCCACCCACCCCTTCAGATGCAGTAAAAAACAATATATTAATGCAATAAGGCATAACACAAGAGTGCGTACCTTAGCAGGATTCTAACTCGAACCCATCTCAAAACGAATTGGTCATAATCCAGCGCTTAGATAACTACACCATGGGGGCCAGGAGTCAACTATTCCAATGAACTCGATGAAGCAGATGTACAGTACAACGCGAGTAATTGCAGATTACATCACTGAATAATGGTTTTGCATGATAAAAATGATACCCACTTCTAGTGTGATGTTGCCTGTACTTCACTGATCTTTGAAAAAAAAATGGCTCACGGTATTTCTTCCAAAGCATGACTACACATTATGTATTCTTAAGAAGAGCACACTAAAGAATTCGGATGTGTGCTATTATTCGTAGCCCACCAGCCAAAATAAAGAATCACTCGAATTCCAATTACATCTCAAAACCTAAGAAATAAGTGATACCTCAAATAAATTACATTGTTTGATTTCATTTTCCTCAAAAGAAATTCCAAAAATTCTCCTCGCATGGCATTCACTGGGACAGATAAATTAGAAGAAAAAAACCCTAGTTTAACTCCCCTTACCAACGTAATACATATCATTCACCTGCATTTGTGACACTGAATATGATTTCTTATATTAAAAGTTTCGCCTTGGAGGAATATCAACGTCCCGAACAGACAATGCGACAAAACGGGAGTGTTCTCTAAAAAAGTTTGAAATGAAGTTACTTCCATAACGTGAATCTGAAGTGATTCAGCATTAAACTTTAAATTATCTCCAACCTGAAGTTGGTATTTTTGTTTTTTACAGTTTCTTCACCTTCTCCAAAATAAAAAAGCAAAACACTTAAATTTGATTAATTATTCAGAAAGAAACCTATATTGTCTTTGATATCAGTCCTAGGACGAAAGTATCGATCTAACATTCTTCTGAATTCTAAATGTTCCTGAAGATCGACACCGGCACATATGAATCACATCGTTCGGTATCAACACTGAAACCACAATATATATATATGCAGATCAACCATTGTTTTCTAATGGCCATTCTTCTCCTTACTTTGATAGATATATTTTTTGAAAAGTATGGTCGTCAGCTGTGCAGCTTTATATAAATCAGAGTCAAAAATATATCTTACCTCGCAATATTAAAAAAGAATCAGAGGATAAATCTCGGACTAAAGTTCTGGGAGAACATACGCACAAATTCAAAATTGAAAAAATATGTTCACTTACAAAAATGTTTGTACTTTCTCACCCGCACTCTTATTGGGTAAATTTCAAGTTCAGTGCCTGTATCTGTCGGACAAATCTTGTGAATTATGCGAAGAATGTAATGCTAAAATCGGACATCAGATAAAGCGGACTGTAGATTCGTCAAAATATGTGTGGGCATTCACACATAAATGTAAATTAAACATTATTCTGCATGTAGCTGTTAAAAGAACAAAATTAAAACTTTTTGCTTATTCATGAGTATAATGTAGATGACCCGATGAATTCCCCTTCCGTCTGAAGGATACAAGAAATACTCAAGCAGAGGTTTGGCTAATGGACATACTTTGCAGATGGGCGGGCAAATACGTAAAAACATTTGGTTAATATTATCCCGAATGGGAATGTTTTAGCCACTTCGAAATATTTATAACAGTAATAAACGTAAGCCTAAGGCTGAATTACATTCCGCCGAATTGTCTGATTAATTCAGGCGTTTAGAAGATACTTAAATACGAGGTAAGGGTTATATGCTTTCATTCCTGTAACATTTTACCAAAATATGTCAACACAAATCAACAGAGAAAGAGATTAGAAAATATTACTTACCTCTACAAACTGGTTTACCAAGCTGATGTATTGCCCAACTAAGAACAAAAAGTCTTGATCTCTTCTTGTGATTTCTGGTGACATGGCGAGCAACTAGAACGAAATGTTTTTTCTCATTGTATAAACAGTAACTAAAGAACCTTACACATCAAGTTCGATAAAAAAAACTAAACAGAAATATTTCATTACTTTCAAAAAACAAATCCCATTCTTTACTAAATAATATCGTTTTATAAAAGGACATACCAGAATTAATTTTAATTTCCTCATTAAGCAGAAAAGGTCACAATATTTGGTATTTTTATGAACAATGTGTTGCCGTTGCAATAAAACATTTTTTGTTATGAGCAATAGTGGCACGTGGATTTTCATATGCACACACAATTTGAAATTTCGCGTAATTACACCCGAGATATCCATCACGACTTCGGTCACATCAGCGAAACTAATCCAAGCACTTTACAAATTGCTTTTACAAATTCAATCTTTCAGATTTCTTTGAAATGTAATTGCTTAAGTTCAATTCTGAAGAGGATGATATCCAGAATTTGGAATATCTCCATCGTTCATGACAAAAATAGGGTAACCGCGTGTAAAGATAATCCTCACATTATTTTTGAGGCATACAAATCCAGAACATATCAATTTTCTGGCGAGTGTAAGAGGGTCCTGCTAATGAACAGTCGTACAACGCACGTGTTTTGGGGTAGGGCTCGTTTCCATTTCAGTCGGCAATGGAACAAAAAAAAATACTGTATGAATATGCGACAAATGAAAGATATGTATCGGTGTACCGGTTATCACATAACATGCTTTTATGCTATTTGTAAAATTGTTGGACACTTGATTATCTTTCCTCTAAAGAAATGTGGTGAGTGACCACTGTTCGTTAAGAAGCAGAATTCCTACGTTTTTAAAAAACAAACTTGAGTGAAATAATGCAGTATGTTTGTCCAACTACTAAGAACTCTCTCTATCTCCCTCTTGGCATCACAACAAGAATCTAACAATGGAAACACTGATGTGAATAAGATGAAGGAATGTTTTCGGATCGTGTGTTTGAACATTTTGGACGATGGTAGTTTTGGTTGGTCACTATTCGGTGCGGTGTTCAAATGGCGCGATAATTACTTATTACGTTCCCTGAAAGGTGTGTTGATAAAATCACACACACTTATTCAGATAACAGCATAAAAATGCAGTTGTGATCAAACCGGGAAGGAATTTCAATTGCACTTGCTCCGAGCTTGTTACGTCGACTCCGAAGTTTCCTTTTCACTCAGATGTAATACATTCGATGAACAAAACATTAAAGATGCCTTCCTAACAGCATGTTGGTCCACCTCTAGAGCGCATAACAACCTATACACGCCGAGGTATCGACTACACCAGATGCCGGATGGTTTCTGGAGGTAATGCCAGTCATGCCTGTTGCAACATTGTCCACAACTTTGGCAGAGACGTCGGCCAGGATCAAATCATCTGAGGTTATGCTCCATGGTATCCCATAGAGCTTCCATAGTGTTTAAATCCGGAGATCTTGGGGTCCACTAGATTTTTTCAAACTTAGATCAGTGATCCTAGAGGCAAGCCTAGGTGGTTGCGGCTCGGTGGGATGCGAATTGTCCGAGTGAAATAGACCATCTGCCACAGATTGCGGAAGGCCACGAAAATGTGTTGGTTATCAGTCCAGATGTGATTCTATTTCCTCTTAGAAATTTTGAACAAACACAAATACTTTTTGCGATGTTAACGAACATATCCAAACAGAGAATTTTGCTGTCTTCCAGTGTGAGAAAGGGCCTTCAAGCTGTGAGCTAATTGAAAAATAGAGTGAGTTTGTCTACGCTGAAGTCCACTAGAATATCTGAAACTGAATTCACCTAATTTAATACGACAATGCAGCAAACAACTGTCACAGTAGCTCTTTGAAGTCAGTAAATGCCGAAACAAAAAGAAAAGTGTCTCTTTCAATGAACAAACAGAATATGGAATTTCAGAATCACATGAGCTTCATGACTAAGCTAAATGTGAACAATTAACGATATAGAATAATGGAACATCTTTAAGAATGGTTGTAGTGTTTTCTGGAGCTCTTAGAGTACCCGAATAAATCAATGGCGTGCTAGCGGTCCATAAAAGGCCATGGAATGAGATTCTTTACGGCGCAAACAGCGGAGAAAAGTACCAAGGTTCCCCAACCCTGAAATTAACGGTATGTCGCATCACAATTCTCTGTTTATACATCTTTTCAATAAAATCCTAGTAATTACTGTAGTGTGCGCATTCAGAAAATATATAATGAGTAAAATTTTACAAATTTTGATGATAATCCGATTTTTGGCAAAAATGTGACAAGGATGGTAAGTCAGATAATATATATCCATAGTAAAATATGTTCTGTAGGAAAAAGGATTATCTTCTTTATTGAAGCTATGTGACGTGGTACCTCCTCTAAAAGACACATTTTCAAACATTTTATTCTACACTTACGAATTTCATTGCGATAGCAGAATTCAGAATTGTAGAGGTTTCTTCGCTTTTAGTGAAAAGGAAAAATCAAATGTGCTAAAATGTAAATCGAAATAATTAGGAAAATACCCGTTGAAAAAATTTCAAATTTCGAGAATAGGAAGAATGTTAATGTATGTTTATTCACAAATGAATAGAAAATTAAAATTGTAGAAACTGATTTCTGCTACCCAGGTGTTTCAGTGGCTAAGCGCAAGCTTCTGCCTATTCTTCCGAGATGGGTGCGGGTTAAAATCCCTGCGAGAAATTGATTGTATTTGTTTTACGGTGCTGGCTCTTTCTGTCCTTGGAACCAGTTGCCCTAAATTAGGGACAGGCGAATGAATGCTTATAAGCCCATCGAGTTGATTACGGTGGCCCTTAAAACTTCCACCTCCCCTCCTAAAGAACTGATTTTTATTCAGTTGCTGTAAAGTAGAAAAGCATTTTTACTGCATTCGAAACAAACTTTTAAAACTGCAGTTGAAGAATCAATGCAATATCGTTAGGTACATAAGGATCCGTGCAATATATTATTTTTCTTACTTTTTCTGAGTATCAATTTAACCTACCAGCCCATCGTATAGCCCACCGGAAATACTCCCGATGTTCCAGCCGTCCAATGGGCGCCTGGAGAGAGCCACACATTATGGTACTAGAATACGTTGGACGCAAGTTAATAAACAGCATCAGTGTAAGTGCATATGTACATGCATCAATACACATTAGTATTTTCATTTCCCTGGACTATTATAAACGCATCTCTCATTATTTGGATTATGAAACATAAATTGCCTGTTCTTGTATCATTTGTCTGTGCTCACCCATGCACTATGAGAAAACGTATTTTCAGTGTACCAAGTCAAAACAATGTGAATAATTAAAATACAAGAATCAGAAAATCTGTGTGACAAGTATGATTTTAAAAATACTTCCCTGTGATGATTACAGCTTACATAGAAATTCTTTAACTATCTGAAAATTAGATTGAAATTTATAAATTAAAAGTGTCATTGGCTACGTTTGCCTTTTGCACAGATGGACTTTGCAAATAAATAGCAATATGAATTTGTGGTCATGTGCATACGTCTATTAGGGTCGTTAATTACAAGGAATGCAACCTTAGAGTTTATACATTTATTCAAACTCTAATTTTACACATCCCTCAAATTATAAATATTCATGTTTGAATGGAATATGAAAATTTAGGGCCATGATTGTTTCAAGCAGTTTTTTTTAAGGAATTTCTTTGTTTTTTCCAGGAATATTGTTATGTAAAATATGATTATGTATTACATATGAAATGCCGAAACATTATCTTATTGTTGCGGCAATTCTGCATCGTCAAATTTCAATTTCATGTTTCCTGTACGAATGTTTGTATTTCTGCCAATTTACCAGGAAGACTGTTCATTTGCAATAAACGTAGCTCTTCAGTTTTCTGTGATGGAAAACCGTTTTATTTTCTTACATGAAAGAAAGGCAAAATACAGCTAAAACTAACTGATTCATGAAAAGAAAAACATTCTTGAATCATATCTTTATTAGCTTATGTTTAATTATCCTTGGTCGACTAACATTCCGCCAAAATATTCATTTCTTAAACAAAGAAGGCCAAATATTGCACAGAAACGAACTTCTGTAAGAAACATTAAGATACTGCATTATAATACAAAATTAGAAAGGAAATCATAGTCTTCGAAAGAGTAACTTACACGTTCCATGATTTGACGAAGTATGCCAGGAAAGTTTAACAATCCATCACCCAGACAGCGGTACCACGCTTGTTCAACGTGAGGTAATTCTTCGGTAAGCTGCAAGGAAAGAAATAGTCTCATTAAACATGAGCATAATAAAATTGTTAAAGTATTGAAATTGAGACTAAGACACAGAAACTTTAATCACAGCAGCATATTTTTCAGACAACGTGTAATCCCTGATACATATATATATATATATATATATATATTCTATTAAGAAGATACCTAAGCAAAAAAATACATATATAATTTTGACTCACGCCAAGTGCAACATAGAAAAGGTTATGTATCTACCTGTGTGAGTAAAAGGAGAAAAGATAAAAAATAAAATAAAACAACTGAATGTAGAAGGTGTCGAGAATACTGAGCCTTGGCTTTATCAAGGACCAGCAAAAACTCTGCATTTTCTCACTTCCACAAAGACCTAGTTGGAAATGGGTTTCTGCAAGGCCATAGATGCAAGTAACATTCCCACCTAAAATTGTTTTAAAATATATATATATGTCATGTCCTCCGCAGAGTTGTATGACCTAGCACTAGTTAACAATTTCGCTTGCATCCATTAACCTTCCTGGCCCGACCCATGCTCTTCATCTGTTACTATTAAACAGAGAGAAGAAGATTAAAGAGAACTCAAGCTGTGAGAGTGACATAATTAGAAATAATTTTCAGCTATAACGAGAAACCCATTTCCAACTAGGTCTTTGTGGAAGTGAGAAAATGCAGAGTTTTTGCTGGTCCTTGATAAAGCCAAGGCTCAGTATTCTCGACACCTTCTACATTCAGTTGTTTTATTTTATTTTTTATCTTTTCTCCTTTTACTCACACAGGTAGATACATAACCTTTTCTATGTTGCACTTGGCGTGAGTCAAAATTATATATGTATTTTTTTGCTTAGGTATCTTCTTAATAGAATGTGAATTCTGAATTTTCAAAACTGCTGCGTTGCGCGTTTTGATCTTCAGGTTATTTTGCAACTTTCGTTTTAAATTCTAAAGTTTTTTCCTTAGTCTTAAGTTTTGCTCTTAAGTATATATATATATATATATATATATATATATATATGAGATGTGGACAAAAATACAAACGAAAACTGCCATGGAGAGATGCACGATTGGTGTTACCAGGGAAAATATATGATGAGGAACTCGTGAATAAGGGAAATTGCTAGACTGGAAGATATCAAGGCCAGAGAAAAATCCCTGAAATAACAATGGGGTGGACATTATTTCCAAAAGGACGGACCATCGATGAACAACCAAAATTTTAGACTAGTTTCTAAGAGACAGAAAAAGATCAAAAAGAAGACTACATGGAAGATGCGTGGATGAAATTAGAAAGCATACTGGAGTTACATGGTGGAACCTGGCGCAAGACAGACCGTTGTGGAAGAAACATGGGGAGACTTTCACCTAGCAGTTGATTGATAATGGTTGACAATGATTTATAAGCACTCAGGGAAAGAAAATTAAAGGGATTGACAACTGCTGGAATAAAATTTTGTTGTTTTTAATTCGGTGTTTAACGACCACCGTGAGCGTTGAAAATAAAACCATAAAGTAAATTTGTGGCTTTTGTGCAGCAACTTCTCGTTACTTGAGCAAATAAATGAGAAAAGAAACTTTTTTTCATATCTAAATGTACCGGACAAGCAAATTATTTTTTCACTATACATTTTAAAAGCAGATATATTCTCCCAAATGTAAATGCTTCATGACTACACTAGAGGCAGAACTGTGAACCATGAGGAAGTGCAAAATGTATTTCATTGTGCGAGCAATGGGATGCGAAAAATAATTTTTTAAGAGCAACTTTAGGAAATAGAAATACAGAAAAACAAGTTCATACATATGCGCGATCTGGCGGCAAAACAGCAGGTTTTAAATTTTACAATATTGGAAATAGAGACGGTATCATGCCGAAATAAATTTTTAATCGAATCTTTGGAGGGGCAGATACTACTGTAAACATAGGAAGACTCTTACACTACCTAGCTACGGAACTTCGAGAAAAGGACGTTTTCAATAACATGAAAAATTTTACCTGTAATAAATTGAATGCGAAGTGAAAATAATTTTCCCTATCAAATTTTCAACAGAACAGCTATCTAGAAAGTAGTTGCCGATTTATTTATTTCAGCATGGAAACTGCATTATTTTGAGAAGATATCGTACGTTTTCCGTGGTAAGACTCAATTTTTTTCCTGATTGAGGTGCATAATGCAAATACAAAGTTATAAATAAATTACAAAGGGAAAGCTGTATTTTTGCAGAATAATGCCAAAGGTGTGCTATAAAGTTTTGTAAACGATGGATAGAAAATATGTGGCATCGTCAACGTTATCCGACGCATAAGAAATTTCTAATATCTGACTTTAAGAACGGCAGTTATCGGAAAAACTAAACTCCGTGGCTTTTAAACTCTTGTGATAAAATCATGTGCATTTTGAACAGGAAATACGTTTGAACTGTTAGCAGTGGTAAGTGAAATCTGATCGTAGCATTTTTAGCCGGGTTTTCGGATGCTTAAATACAGATGCAAATATGTTATAAATCTAAATAATAAATTCAGAGATATGACCACGTTGGGATTAAAAGAAAGGGCGGCTTTGTGGGCTGCAGACCCTGGCAGCGATCTCGGTTGGGCTTCTACTGATATCCTTAAGCATAAAGTTTATAAATTGCAGTTAAATATCTTTTGCTTAATTTTCGCATGGATTTAAAACAGCTTTTGAAAATTGCAAGCCATAGAATTTCTTCCTCGTTCTTGAGTGTTAAAAAATCTAGCTTTTCGAGAATTAGGTCCAGTTCTATGTGCAGTAGGATTCTTTGATACGTAGATTGCTTCTAAAAAGTAATAAAACACTTGCATTATTGCAGCTTCTCAAGAATGAAAGTAAATATTTGAAAGGAGTGGTTTTCTGTTACCACCCCTAACACATTGACGCTTCTCTCCTCTTATCGCCTGAGCTTTTAACGGACGCGGCTAAGTGAGAAAATTAATTCGTTGAACAGTAACTTAGTTACAGAACACGAGTTCGGCATACTAGAATGTGTGGGGAACCATTAAATGCTTTAAATTTAACTGTTGAAAGTGATGTTCTGCTTCGATTGATACCTGATAACACATTAAATGATTCTTCTAACACAAAATTACGAAAGAAAAAATTACTTAAAATATTCTTAAACCGCTTGCATTTTTTTCTGCTTTAAGGTAAATAAAATATAAATTCTTATATTTTATAGCGTAAAAGTTTTGTGGACAGCATACAAACGAAAATGTTTTTCTGAATTAAGAAAATGTATTTTAAGACATTTGGATATAATTTACTGTTTTTAAACACCAAATTTAAAATGTGACATCTTATTGGAAAGTGATTGATATGGTTAGTGCGGCTATATAAAACACATAAAAATATAACATTTATTTGAAAGTGATGAAATGATTGATATGGTTAGTTCGGCTATGTAAAACACAAAAATGCATACAATTAATATACAAACCGCTTTTAGGTAACGCAGAATGCTCTGTAATAAAAATAAAAGTAACAAATTTGATTTTATCGCAATAATAAGGTCAATGCAAGGAACTATTTCTGGTAACATTACCATCTCCCCAGTAAGGATTGTAAAAATTACTGATAACAAATTAACGTAAAGATACAGGACGTTTTTTCTCTCGGAGGGACCCCAATTTTGTGTCAGCCAGGATTAGAGCATGGCATAGTCTGATGCAGGACATGATGTCCTTTTACAGATGGGACCCGATAGATGAACTTCGGAAGTAACGTGGAAAACAATTTGTACAAGGAAACGTAAGAACAGAAGATTAAGTCAAAAAACCATTTACACCTGCTAAATATTAGTTGAGGCTTTCAGTTGTTTAAATTGTTGGATTGAAGATTTCAAATAAATACACGTCAAATGGTACAGAATTATCTTGCTAAAACTGTCATTTCGTCAGCTCTGAGTATTATAATATATCTATGGATTTAAAGAAAAGTATCAACTGCATCCATCGTCGATCACCACATAAATGTTATTTACGAGTATGAGGATACCTTCAATTTTTTCTGGGATTTACTTTTGGGGGTGGGGATTTAATGACTACTATGAGTAGTTCAATGTTCAATAAGAAGTCATTGTCCTTAATTTGGGGACAATGGATCCAGGGAAGAAGGAGAGCCAGTTCCATAAAACAAACACACCGTCCATGCTTCTTCAGGTATTTGAATCCAGCCCTACTTGGACGAACGGTCAAAGGACAGCGCTTAGTCCGCCAGGGTAGGCTGAGGAAATTTGTTTTCTCAGCTGACAAAGTGTATAAATATTTTTTTCCGTTTATCATAGCGTACTGAAAAACATTTAAATATATTTTTTCTTATTTCACGCTTCATTGTTGACATTGATTCGTTGCAACGATTGTCTCCAAAAAAGTTACTATTCAAACATTTTTTGTAACTTCTGTTGTCTTCAAAAACAAAATTTTCATCACATTAGTAGGACGCTCAAGTCCAGTGTAAATTTTCTGGCGTTTTGTCGATGACAATGGTTCTTATATTTTTTTCTCCCATTAATAGGAATTCCGCTCAGATACTAACTTTTCACTGTGTTCCAACACAGTGAATCAATTACTGTTCTCACTTCGTTTAGGAGCGTATAACTATTCAGGAAGCCCTCAGCACTCCGACTAATAGCAGGTCAGTTAATCAGAAATTAAAATCGTCAAAGTTTCCCGATAGTTTCCCTGAAAATTTCGGCGGTCTCGTGCTATTGAGATCGCCAACAAACATGTTTTTTTTTTCCAACCTGTGTTTTAAAATACACACAGTACTAAGATGATCGTCAGATGTTCTTTCCTCTTTCAAAGATTCTGGCCACCTTCCTCTCAATATTCGTAGTTCAAATATTCACTGCTCATCATTTTGGAAATTCAGTGCGTAAGAAAAAACTTTGCGGTGGACTATCCTGGAAAAATGAAAACATCCTCTTAGATTTAACGTTTTTTGCAATTTTAGTAAACTATCTTATTTTTATTGGGCCTGCTATCTTTGGGTTTAATCTTGAAAATTGATTTCCAAAATTAATTTTCTGTAATGCAAGAAGATAAAAACAGAATAAATCTATTCCTCACTTTTAAACAGACTTAGAAATTACAGAGGACTTCCTTGATTTGATTTTCTTCGCAGAAAATATATCTGTGCCTTAAATAAAATGCCTTCTTAGAAATCTGGTGCCTTGAAATGTCAAAGGCTTTTGTCTCAAATTAATTTTGAAACTGCAATAATGGAAAGTTTCCCTTTTTACAAAACAAAATCTTAAATTTGGTTAATCTAATTTTTGGAATGAATTGATCAATATTACCTTCTCGATCTCAAAAAGCATAAAATTACGTTAAATCTGAAAGGACGTTTTCATTTTGCAAGGATATATATATTTCCTTTGAACCAAGAATTCAAATAACAATTATAAGTATTATATAATTATTATTATTATTATTATTATTATTATTATAGCATGAACTTAACAATAGTGTGCTTCACTTTACAGATATTCCTATTTGCAATTTAAATCGATATATTTAATGGAAAATATGATAGAGAAAGGCTCCTGTCAACATAGAATAACAATTCATACTTTACAATATAGGTCACATGCTGTTAAATATAAAGAAAATTAATTGTCAATAACAATTAAACAAGAAATGAAAACAGTGCTACAACTGATACGTACCTCTATCATCTCTGACAAAACAGCAGACAAAGGAGCAACGATCAGGTTATAGAGATGAAACTGCTCCGTTGAAGACATGGCAATCTATAAGATCCAAGAAAGAAAGCAATGCAAAAAAATGAGAAATACGTAAATAGCTTCTGTTAAAATAATCACATAAGTTTAATATTGCATAACACAACTTTATTATTTTATGTCAGAGGACTTACTTCAGAGGTCTGCGAGGTTCCCAAAATAGGAATTCCGAAAGAGAAATTACAAATTTGTGAGAACTTCTCAAATGTCTAAAGGAACTCCTACCACAATGAATAACTTCTGAGCAATATCCAACGACCGAAAAATTATTTCCATTCATTTCCAATTAGAGCAGTTTGTCAAAGATTTTAAAAACGTATTGTTTCATCACACCACGCTAGTTCACAATAATACAACATATTGTAAAACAGTTTCATTAGTTTTAAAATTTGATGTGAAATCATGGTATTCCGAAAATTTTCAGAAAACATTTTGAATTCGAGGGGATTTTTAGTTCGTGAAAGATAAAGGAAATTCCCATTAAGGGAGTAAGTCATTCTGGCACTCCTAATGTGCAAATCGTATCTTGTGAAATATTCGTATGTGGAATTACTACATAAAACTTCGAGCTACTAACGATCGGAGGAAAACTTTGCTGCCGAATACTCCATATAAATTTCAAATTAATAAACATAATCTTACTGTGTGGGAACATGCAAAAGTGAAAAACATTTATTATTTATGTTTGAAAGAAGCATAAAGAAATGCTCTTATTTAAGCGCATGATGTTACAGTAAACCAAATGATCTGCAAATCTTTACTAAAGCTGAACATTTAGTAATTGATGAATCGTAATATTTAGAAGATACCGGTGCCTGCATTTACCTTGAACAGCCGGCATCAAAGGAGAGCCACAGTAAAGAAGAAATTAAAAGGTTATAAAACTTGGTTGGACCGCATGGATAAAAAACAGTGCAATTTTCAAAACCAGTTAAACATTGTTTTTAAAGAAAAGCGTTTAATCCATGCATCCTTCCATTTCTTACTTATCTATCAGCGAAATGGGCTTTAATCACAGAAGGTACTCAGAGGCTGCAAACTATTGAAGAAACATAGAAATATGCATGCTCAGTGTAATCAGGCAATAAATGAAAAGGAACGCATGGGTCATGAATGTGGCAAATGTTGACGACACAGTGATCAAAGTAAAATACCTGAAATTACCAACGGCTGGAGGCATTGCTAACAGAACTGATCACCGTTGAACAACTGATATACTTTTCTGAATTATAAGAGAGACGAAGAGACCAATACCACGTGGGATATAAAAGGTAAAAGGATAAGATTCGAATGAATGTCATAATTACATGGAGGATAATGGATGGAAACAAAGTTCAGTATGAAACTTGAGGTTTACATCCAGCAATGGAACGATAATGTTTGATGACTATAATGATATACATTTTTGTTCACATTTGCATTATTAAATTATTATTATGATCATATAGGTCATAATATGTTAGATTAAAGAAGGGATACTCTATGTAAGAAGAATTTCATGGAATATTTTCGAAACATTGGTTTTCCAAATATATTTCGTGGACCCTACTAAACTCGAGGATTGCTCTTAAATTTGGGAACAGTGTTGCATCAAATGATTTGGCACATATATAGTGATTTTATTTTTGACGGTTCATGTCCTTCAAGTTACCTTAAGCCTGGCTAAAGATAGCTTGCAATTAAACTTTTGCATGCTTTGCTGGCCACGGAACTAGGGAAACAGGAAATGTTAAGAAATAGAGAATTGTACCATAGACTGTTTCAATAAAGAACTTCTGAATCTCTAAGAAAATAAATTATCCACAAATATAGATTTCCCTCTGTTTGTTTGTAGTCATTAATAACGCCAAAACAAATTATCTTTCTTTTCTGAAATATTCTTGTAGCATTAATTCAACTCTATTGTCTACAAATGATAAAAAATTCAATTTCCACTTTTTAATATATCACTCCTGTACCTATAAGAACCTGCAATAAAATAAATTTTTTCAATGCATACGTTATAATCACTAGCAAACGAAAGAAACTCCCTAATTCTGTGCTGCAATGTCCTTTGCAATTCATGTGACAAATGTTAATATGCATGTACGGCTGTTCAATCTTTTCACCACACTCACCTTTTTTGTTGATTTTTTAAAATTTCTTTGTTTAGAGAAATGAATTCACTACTGAAATTGTTTTAAACCTTCCTTATTACCAAAACTTGCATTCCAGAAACTTTATACTAAACTTTCAACGAAAATGTTTTTTCCTTAGTTTTGTTTCACCTTTTCCTAAAAAAATGGCACTCAAAATATTCTGCCCAATTTCATATCAAGACTATTTCTGACTTTTCATTTGTTATGATATCGAAGTAGCGACAAAACAAATGAAAACCCACTTACCTTCCGAGTGCTTGCACTTTCTTCCAAGAGTGACAAAATGCAAGAACTCATTTTTTTCATTAAACACTCGCTAAATAGCATTTTTCCAGTTTATCTGACAAACACCTCCTAATGGGTTGTAAAAATGGAGAAAAAATCTGGCACCGAAAGGAAAAACATCCCGTGGACTCAAATACAAAAAGAGCGTGTTCGGTACTTCTGTTCAATAGAACTGACTGACTTCTTTAATTCCAGACTATCACGTTCTTTCAAAACACTTAATTATAAATAATTTTTACTTCATTGGTCAGTCTTTCTACCTTTTTGCATCATATCTTTGAATATTTCAGTGTTATTTGGAAAAACATTTATTGGAAAAGTCATTTTTCAAATAACAGTTTACTAACAGGTTGGAAATCATTTAAGACACTGAAGTCATTACTAACGGTCGGAACAGTTTACTAACAGTTTGAAAGTCATTTAGTTCGGAAATCATTACTAACGTCGCAACAGTTCATTAACAGTTTGGAATTAATTTAGTTTAGAAATCCTTTAAGTTCAGTTTTAACAATTTGGAAGTCATTTTTCAAAAAGCAATTTTACCTGCTACGGGGCGAAAGGGAGATGCTACTGTTTTTTACATAAGGTTTCATCCATATCAGTAGTTTAGAAAAGCCGCCATATAAAGCCCATAGATTTTTTATTGTTCCCAAATTCTGCTGCTGATTTCTAATCTCGTTACAACTGTGAGCATTCATTCAAGACATCGCAAGACTTTAATGCCATCAGCTGATTTCCTAAAAATACTTGCGAAGCATTTCACTAATTGTCGAATTCGAATAACCGTACACTGTCATTTTCCCTGTCTACCAACATATGAAGCCTCAAAACATAGATCTTGAAAAATGTAGGCAAGCACATGTGATATAGGAACAATTTTTCTAGTCAATGGTTTTAGATGTGACAGCCAGAAAGCTTTACTTCCTCGTCAATTTCCTCCCAAATTTGGTTGGTTGGTGAATTTTTATGACGCAAGGGACATGTGTGGCCAAACAGCGCCACTCCGAAATTTACTCGAAACCTTCAGCAAAGAAACGTTCAACACAATCTCATTTAAGGGCGTGTAATACACTCTCAGGCGGCGCATTATAATAAATTATGTGATTTATTATCATACCGGACAGTTGTCAATAGTATTTACATGAATTTCTCAACTCTAGTTCAAAATATCTTCTACCACAATGCAATATTTTTGTTAATCTGAATTATATGTATTTGTCATCTAACGTTTCGTTATATTGTTTAAATCATAAGTTTAAATTGTGGCATCGTTACGACAAAAAGTATATACGAATCTCTTCATATTAATTTGCAACATAATTTGCAGATGTACTTTTGAATCACTTCAGCATGCAAACGATTTGGGAAAACAACACCTACTGCTGCAGCAGTCTATGTTAATACTCAGTTGTTTTTGTCTTGTTTTTGGGAAGCATTAAGACATGAAAGATAAAAAAATAAATCGAGCGCAAGAACAAATAACAGCAGGCAGTTCTGGAAAATATCAGTTTTAACCATACTTAGTTATTAAAAAATTCAACAGCTCTCCATTTTCTTAATTTTCCCCATATATTTAATACCAGATGAAAAAGTCATGTCACTAAAAAACATTCAGCATTTTAAATACTTTATTAGAGCTACCCCTCAACTTCCATGATCTTTCAACAACCCCAAAACGTTTTCAGCCCCTATCCAAAATGAAATTTCAGGATAAACATGTGGCTACTGCTACACTAATATCAGTTTTTTTATCCGTTTTTATAATCGCGTAAGACGTGTATAAATGCTGTTCTGTACATTTATGGTAATGCCAAAAAAACTGTAGCGGAAACTTCAATTACACATTTCTTTCTTTCTTTTGATTGCACACAATTTTTTTCATGGTAGGAAGAAATTGACATTTCAAGACAGATGCATCAGTGCCCAATCATGTGCTTCTATGGGCACCCGGAAACGGATGGGTGGATGATGGATATAAGCCCTACGTTTGATTAAAATGGAGTAAAGCAATCGCGACTTTATGAAATTGAATTCAGGTACGAGATTGGATTAACACAATTCCTTTTAGAAAGTTACTCAAAACTTGGCAATAAACATCTTGATCCAGAATATGGTTCCAAATATTTAAGGTCCTTATCTTTGGAATCGAAGAAACAACCTTTTTTGGAAATATACTGGTATTTTATACATGTAAGGTCAAGTTCAATTCTGTGTCTTATTTCCCAGGGATTTCCTATGCAATATATTGGCAGAAAGTTTTGTTAACATGATACAGTATTGTAGTATAGTATTATACCTGGTAAGATATTATATTTAATAATTTTCGCAATGTCCTGTTAACTGACTTACATCTTCATTTCTGGACATTACAAAACAATAAGAATAGACTTCATTTTTAAGTTCAAGACATGCAGTATCGTTCGCATATAGTCATTATCTAGATCCTAAAAATTGTGCACACAAAACATTACTTAATCTGATGTTTTACCCTACTTCAATGGATATGAGATAAAGTAAAAAAAATGTTCTTAAAATATAATTTTAAATTATGAATAATGTGACATGTGGATAAGTTTATCACAGGGATGCAACCTAATATCTCATTGTAGTGACATCTTATTGTGGCTTTAAGTTAGGTTTTTTTTATTTGGATATTGTCTTGGTAAATTTCACTTACTTTCTTTAAATTTTGTCCAGTATAGCGTTACCTAACTTCTGATATTATTTTGTTAGCACAACTATCTAATATTTTAAAGCCTCAACTTACAGCTTATGATTTTTTTGATTGGAGGTTTAACGACCACCGTGAGCAACTCAATGGGATATAAGCAGTCGCCCGTCCCTAATTTAGGGTCACTGGTTACAGAGAAGGGAGAGAGCCAGTGCCGTAAGACGCACAACATCCATGCCTCACCGGGATTCGAACCCGGACCCCCTTTCGGACGAATGATCAGAGACCAACGCCTTAGACCACTGCGCCACCGGGGCGGCGCTTATATAATGTATCGCTTTCTTCATAGTCCTATGCAATGAATAAATCAACTATTTGTTTCTCAACTGTGAGCAGCTTTTCTATGTCTTATGCCACCAACACGTGAAAGCGCTTATAGAAAGTCGCGTGCAGTGTGACAAAGACACTCGGGAGCCGAAGGGCAGAAAAACTACTAGGTCCCCACCGAAACGAAACTCTCAACCAATGCATACGGATGAAGGCGATATCTTATACAAACAACACGACATGTAAGTGCATATATTCTTCTATTTAACATTTGTACAAATGAAGGAGTTCACATTCCTCTTGTATAATCCCTTTGTTTCCGTAGTCTGGGATAAATCCAGGTTTTTAAACTTGATAACCGTTTTGGAGAAGGTGTGCCTATTTTTGAGAATTTTTCTAGTTTTGTAATTTTTTTTTCATTTTTCAGGTTTAGAGCAACCTTGGCAAAAAGAGCCAGTTTCCATGTGAAGGGTTCTTTTGTTTAAGAGGATCCTTCAGAAGTACACAAAGTTTGAAAGTAGCGTGGATTTATAATTAGAATCAGTGTTTTTCAAATTCAGATGCCAATGCCCAGATTCAAAGGTCATCAAAATGACTGTCGGGAATATTCCGAAGAAATCCAGTTGTCTGGTTAGATATGTAAGAACAGAAAGAAAAGAAAATCAGATGCTCTAATTTGCTGCCCCCTAACAAAATCACATCAGTTAAACACGATAACATCCAATATTCCCTATACTCTAACATTTTTGTTTAAATAAAATTTGACCTAAAATATTTAGTGAAGACAACACTACTTTAAGATATTTTCGTTAAAGTGCTGTTTCAGCTAAAAATATTTCTGTGATACTACTTCCCAAATATATCACGTGCTGTCTGGTAGTTTGAAAGTTATAGAATTTGTTAAATAATCTACAAATTTATAGTAAGTTAGAATTATTAATAAAATTGTGAAAATTGAAATTTTTTTCATTATTGAAAGCATTACAAATTGACTGATAAAAGAGCCCAACAAACTGCGCTTAAAATAATGCCATTACATTAATAATAATGAAGAGAAATACAATTATGATTTGGGCATTTTAAAATAAATTTTCAATACGAGGCCCTGGTCCGATATTAGGAACGCTGAAATTTTTGCTTCACGTGAATTTTAACTATTGCCGATTGCAACTCTTTCGGTTTAAAAAACAGTTCAAACTTCAAAAGTAGATTAGTATTCTTTAAAAATTTCTAGTTTCACAACAAAATAGTAAGGACAAGAGACATACAGATCATGAAAAAAATCATGAATGTGAGAAAAACTGCTGTCACTGCGTCTGTATCTAATAAGTGCTAACGGATTGCACATTATCTTACTTATGTGGAGCTTTGCACTATATTAAAGCAGGTTATTTTGTAGCCCATTCTCTTCCTGTTGTTATTCATGAGTATAATGTAGATGACCCGAGGAATGCCCATTTCGCCTGAAGGATAAACTTAAGAAATACTCAAAGTTTTGGCTAATGGGTATACTTTGCGTATAAGCGGGCAAATATAAACTTTTGGTTAATATTATACCAAATCGGAATGTGTTAGCCACTTCGAAACATTTGAAACAGTAATAAACTTAAGCATAAGGCTGAATTACATTCTGCCAAATTGTCGGATTATATTAGGCGTTTGGGAGATACTTAAATACGAGGAAAGGGTCAAATGCTTTCATTTCTGTTACATTTTACAAAAATATTTTAGCAACACAAATCAAGAGAGAGAGAGATTAGAAAATATAATTTACCTCTACAAATAGGTTTACCAAGCTGATGAATTGCCCAACTAAGAACAAAAATTATTTATCTGTTCTGATTTGTGGAGACATGGCGCACAATTAGAAGGAAAATGTTTTCATTGTATAAACAGTAACTAAAGTTATATATGAAGTTCGATAAAAAAAAAAACTACTGAAAAAAAATACTTTGTTACATTCAAAAAACAAATCCCAACCTTTACTAAAGAATATCGTCTTTATAAAAAGGCATTCCAGAAATAATTGTAATTTTCTCATTAAACAGAGGTCACAATATTTGGTATTTTTTGAACAATATGTTGTCGTGGCAGTAAAACATTTAAGTTATGAGCAATAATGGCACGTGGATCCTCATATGCACATACGATTTGAAATTTCGCGTAATTACACCAGAGATATTTATCACGACTTCGGTCACATCCGGGAAACTAATCCTAGCACTTTACCTTTTGCTTTTACAATCTCAATCTTTCACATTGCTTTGAAACTTAATGGTTTAAGTTCAGTTCTGAAGAGGACGATATCCAGCATTTGGTATATCTCCACCGTTCATGACAAAAATTTGGTAACCGCGGGCGTTTTAAAAGATAATTGTTTTTAAGGCAGATAAATCCAGGATATATAAATTTTATGGCGATTTTAAGAGGGTCCTGCTAATGAACAGTCGTACAAAGCACCTGTTTTTGAGTAGGGCTTGTTTCCATTTCAGTCGGGAAGGGAACACAAAAATACAGTTTGAATATGCGAACAAATGAACGTTATGTATCAATGTACCGGTTATCATAGAATATGTTTCTATGCCATTTGTAAAACTGTTGGACTTTGGCGATCTTTCCTCTGAAAAAATGTGGAAAGTGATCCCTGTTAGTTAAGAAGCAGAATGTCTACATTTTTGAAAAACAAACGTGTGTGAATTGATGCAGTATGTTTCTCCAACTAGACAAAGCTCTCTCTTTCTATCTCCCTATCGGCAGCACAACGAGAATCCAACACTGGATACACTGATTTTAATAAAATGAAGGAATGTTTTCAGATCGTGTGTTTGAACATTTTGGACATTGGTAGTTATGGTTGGTCACTGTTTGGTGCGGAGCTCAAAAGGCGCTATATAATTACTTATTGCGTTTCCTGAAAGGTGTGTTGATAAAACCGCACACACCTAATCAGATAACAGCATAAAAATGCAGCTGTGATCAAACAAAGAAATAATTTCAAATTGTACTTGCTATTAGCATGTTACGTCGTCTCCGAAGTTTCGTTTTCACTCAAAAGATGCAATACATTCAATGGACTAAACAAAGATGCTTACCTAACAGCATGACCGGCCGTTCGTCAGGGGCTGGTTGAGTGAGTACAGTGCTTTTGATTGCAATTTTGTGAGACTGTTAGCGAGCAAGGAAAGTGGTTTGCTCCCCACAAAAATATTTTTCGTTATGTAACGGAAAGTGTTTTGATGCAGTCCTTTTGGACATAGAATAAAACTGCCTTTGTCAGGGCAAAGTCCAAACCGCAGTCACAGTACTGTGCGCAATCATGACATACGAGCGGGTACGTCGTCGTCGTGCCGCCCCCCCCCCCGGGTCCACGGACTAGGCCAAATCCCGCACTCAACCGAGGCCAGGTGTTGGTTACAGCGGAGAATCCCAGGGTTCCGCTGAACCCTTGGCTTCCTCGTAGGACGCAAGTCTAACTGACCAGGGACCCAGGTCCCGGGTCTTGCACTCGGTTAGGAACTTGAGTGGAGAGATGGCAAAGGATACGGGGACCCCAACCCCAGGTCCAAGTGGACCCGTTGAGGCCGACTGCGACTTGGAGACTCCGTCGGAGTTCGCAAGCGCAGTCAACTCCTCCTTGCAAGAGTTGGAGAGGATTCTTGAGAATGCTTCAAACAAGGTATTGGTGAATGCCCGAACCAAGATTCGGTAGTTAGCGAACTTGCTACAGGACGCTTGCACTAAGCAAGTAATTGAAATGAGTCTCACCCAAGGGAGACTCCAGGACAGAAGGGAGCGCGCAAGCGCGTGACCAAAATCTTCTGCCGAAGAGGCACGGACAAAGCCTAGCAAGGGGAGCACGGCCCCAAGGCAAAAAGTGACTAAGAGGGAAGTCGCGAAGAGGGACGAGAAGAGGCACGAGCTTCTCGTTTACCCGGTATCAGTCAAAGGTTCTCCCTCGTCTGATGAGGTTGAAGCGGCTCTTCAGTCACAGATTCGCCCAGTTAAACTCCAAATTGGAGTGAAGAGTGTAAGAAAGGTGAATGGGGGAGGAGTAATGGTAGCCTGCCAAGGATGTTGAAAAATTGGATTTCTAGCTAAAAAGCAACGAGGTGACCAAAGACAACCTTCGGGCAAGATTACCAGCAAAGAAGAATCCAAAGTTCATAGTTTACGGGATTAATGAAAACCTGTCAAGGCAACAGGTCGAGAAATGTCTCGTGGAACAGAACCCAGAGCTAGAGGAGAGCAGACTCCAGCTCAAGTTTTCATTGAAGGCGAAGGGCGGGAAACGCCACTGGGTAGCAGAGGCGGACCCACTCACCTTAAAAAAAGTGATGAAACGAGAAAAGCTCGGCGTTGAATGGACCATTCACTCAGTAAGGGAATACTTGAGGGAGCTCCGGTGCTTCAGGTGCAACGGGTTCGGGCACTTTAGGTCAAGGTGTCCCGAAGAACAGGATAGGTGTGGCCGGTGCGGGGAAACCGGGTACTAGCGCCAGGAGTGCAGCAATAGCCCAGTCTGCACTAACTGCTTGGCAAACAATAGGAGATTCAGGCGTCGAGTGGATATCGGCCACTCAAGCCTCAACAAGGAATGTCCAATCCTTGTAAGAGAACTGGCTCTACACATAAAGAACGACTTCACTATGGGTGAAAAACCAAAGACACGGCGTTAAGGTGCTTCAAATAAATCTGCATCATGCACGAGCAGCTACGGCGCAATCCCCGGTGACAGCCACGGAGCAAAAAGCTCATCTTCTGCTATTGCAGGAACCATTCGATCAGGGTGGGGGAGAGGTGGGCTTCCCTAACTCCTTTCGGATCTACCACTCTAAGGTGGAAAAACCCAGGGCAGCCACGGTCGTCAAAGACCCGTCCCTAGAGGTTCTAGATATAAAATGCACCGAGAACGTGGTCGCCCAGGGGTGGAATTTTTTTTTTTTTTTTTTTTTTTTGATTGGAGGTTTAACGACCACCGTGAGCAACTCAATGGGCTATAAGCAGTCGCCCGTCCCTAATTTAGGGTCACTGGTTCCAGGGAAGGGAGAGAGCCAGTGCCGTAAGACAAACACAACATTCATGCCTCACCGGGATTCGAACCCGGACCCCTTCGGACGAATGATCAGAGGCCAACGCCTCAGACCACTGCGCCACCGGGGCGGCATGTGGTGATAAGAGTTTTTTAATGGTGAACATATATAGTTCTTCAGCAAGCGATCTTAGAGATACGCTGAATAAACTAATGGCTCTATTAGGGAATTCCCGAGTCATGAGATAATCATAGCTGGTGATTTCAACGCAAAGAGTCCTCTCTGTTGCCAGCAAGAAGATGATGACCACGGCCAGCTTCTAGTAGATTTGCCAGTGCGGCAGATTTGAGTTTCCTGAACGATCCAGAGAGCTCCCCGACCTTCCAAGGGGCGAGGGGCTCTTCCTGGATTGACGTGACTCTTGTCAGGGTCTCTAAGCGCAGCCTCGTCCACGATTAGCAAGTAATGGACGATGAAAACTGCAGTGACCACTTAGCGCTGTCTTTCATTTTAGGATCGGAAAGTCCCATCCGACCCAAGCGCGAAAGGTTCTTCATGAAGAAGTTTGACTGGTTGGCGTTTAAAGCCAAGCTAACCACCCTGTTGGGGGGTAGGAGGGAAGAAGAGGTAGGAGATGTGTCAAACCTCAACTCCCTCTTTGAAGAACTAACCAATCAAGTAACAGCGCTATGCGAGAGTAGCAGGGGAAGAAAAAGGGGAGCCAAGAATCCCCATTCCTGGTGGTCGGAGAAACTAAAAGCTCTAAGGGCGAGAGCTAGGCGGAGTAGAAAAACTCTGCAAAGAGCAAAAGCTACACCGCAAGATAGGGTGTGCACAGATGTGCACACAAAAGCTCGCTCAGCATACAAGAGAGAACTGAATCTTGCGAAAATCTCTTACTGGAGGAAACTGAGTTCCAAACTCCGGCAGATCCTTTCGGGATCCCCTATAAGTATGCGAGGGGATCCATCACAGAATCGCTAAAGCTGGCAGCGGTCGAAAGGGAAGATGGAAGCCTATCAAAGACTCTTGATAGTACTATAGAGAGTCTCTTGGATTACCACTTCCAAGGAGACGAGATGACTCCCCACGGCAAAAAGAAATGAGGGATGGATGTCTGGTCCCGCCGGGCACTGTTGCGGACCCCTCTTTCACAAGGGAGAAAGTGGAGAATGCCCTCTCCAGTCTAAACACTGGCAAAGCACCAGGAAAGGATGGGCTGAACCCCAGCATAGTGAGAGAAATATACTGTGCAAATCCCGACTACTTTGTGGCGCTCATAAACGAATGCCTCGGGAGAGGTATCTTCCCAGACTTGTGGAAAACAGCAGTGTTAGTCCTTTTCAACAAGACCGGAAAGGACAAAAACAATCCCGCAGCCTATAGGCCCATCTGTCTTCTCTCTGCGTGGAGCAAAGTGCTAGACCAGCTCATCACGAACAGAGCGCTTGGCTTTCTCATGGAGCATGGAAAGCTAAACGGGAACCAATATGGTTTCCTTCCGGGGCGTTCCGAAACTCAGGCAATTCGCAGCCTAAGAGAGAGGGCAGATAGGAACAAAGTGGAGGGGCTCCATACCTGCTTCATCTCACTAGACGTGAGGAGGGGCCTTCAACAGTGTCTGGTGGTAACTGGTCTTAACCAGACTAAAAGAACTTTGCTGTCCAAGGAACTTGTTCAAGCTAATCAGTAGCTACCTCTCTGACAGAAGGGTCGAGTTCGAAGCGGGGAATGGGCAATCCTCGCGCTCGTATACAGAGGGTGCCCGAAAGAAGCCAACTCCGGGCCGCTATGGTGGAACATTGTTGCAGACGCAGCTTTGAATCTAGACCTGGGGCCGGCAGTTAAAATTCAAGCCTATGCGGACGATTTCGTCCTCGTGGTCTCCGCCTCAGAGAGACACGTGATCGAAGAGGAAGCGCACAGTTCCCTAGCTGTGTTAGATAACTGTAGCAGGGACAGCAAACTGTGCTTTGCGCTTGAAAAGACCACTACCGTAGCAGTGGTAAAGAGTGGAGTAATGAAAACACCACCTAAGTGCAAATTCCTAGGGTGCACTATCAAGGCGGTGCGACAAATGAGATATTTGTGTGTGGTCCTTGATCAGAGTCTATCAGGGTTGCCACTCCTGAGACATCTCCGCACAAGGTGCACGTTGATCCTCAATAGATTGAATGGCATGAGGTTATCGGGCAAAATCGAGAAGGCCATTTATCAGAGAGGAATAGAAAGAATTCTGACGTATGCTAGTGGAGCATGGTGAACCCCCGGTGTCAGAATGAAGAAGGGCATAAACCAAATTCCAAGGTTGGCCCTACTGGGGTTCACCGGTTGCTTTCGCACAACCTCGACACTAGCACTTCAAGTGCTGGCGGGGTGTGAGCCGGCAGACCTAGTAGTGGAAAGGTAGGCAGCAATGCACTGCCTAAGGTCAGGTATGTACGCCTACCTAACTCGGTGTGCCACATCGAGCCTCCAACATGGAGTTGGAAAGCGTGGACTAGAACATCCACCCGGCAGAGGGAATTTGCCCACTGTGAGACAAGAAGCCCACGGGAGTTGGGCATGAGCTATTCACGGACGGATCAAAGTTAAAGGGACAAGTGGGTGCAGGCTTCTGCGCGTTCTCGGATGGGAACGAAGCGACAGCAGAAAGCCTAAAACTGTCGCAGAACGCTTCTGTTTTCCAAGCGGAACTTCTAGCGATAGAAAAGGCACTCACCTGGGCACTCCCCAGGCGGAGCGACGAAATAATCAAACTCTACTCTTACAGTGAGGCAGCACTGCAGGCTCTGAGGAGATTCACGGGAAGAGACCCCATCGTCCAGAGCATTAAAACCCTCCTGAGGCCAAAAGGAGATGGGGCAGTTAGTTTCCACTGGGTACGAAGCCATGTCGGGACCCAGGGAAACGAAAGGGCTGACCAGCTGTGGAAGGCAGCTCAGCTGAAAGAGACTGTGGACGTGCAATGCAGAACGCCGCGCAGGAGCATCCGCACAGCATTGACACGTGAGACCATGACCGAATGGCAGGCCAGAAGGGACACGGGAGATACAGGGCGGAAGACACACAGTGTTTCCAAAAGGTCTCGACTAAACGTGCACAGACAAACAAGTTCCTGAATCAAGTACTCAGCGGCCATGGCTTCTAACCCGAATACTTAGTCAGATTCGCCATCAGGAACTGCACCTGTCGCTGTGGAAATAGGACGGCAAGCATCGAACACTGCGTGCTAGAATGCAGCGGCTTCGCCGAATGGAGAAACACTGATCCCAGGGGTGCAAAGAACGCAAAGATTGGATCTGCTCATCCAATCCTCCGTTAACAGGAGGGGGATAATAGCCCTAGTTAAGAGGCTAACCCTCCAGCAACACACGATTTTCCCCAGCTAAACCGTGACAGAGACGCAAGAGGTGAACGTGCACACCGAACGAAAGCGATTTGGACTTGGAATGAGGGCAAAAGGCTGTGGTCAAGTGAACTACCATAGTAAAATACCATTGTAAATACACTAGTTTCAATCTCTCAATGCTGTGAGTCCTAAGCTTGAGGACAGTATATAGATTTGTGTAAATTATTTGTTATAGTAAATAAAGGGAAATTATTCCCCTAAAAAATCAAAGATATTCGAGGGGAAGACAATCTCTCAATCAACCCTAAAAATTAACGGCCAATCCCGCCAGGCAGAGCGGGAACCCAGCTAAAGTGCGCTAGGTCGACTGCCTGCACGACGTAGTGGGCTGGTCTTTGGACCACGGGGGTGGCCAGTGTCCGAAGCAGTGTCTCAAGTCAGGATAGCTGTCGCAACATTTTCAAACAGAATCCAAGGAGTTCCATTAGTCCCCGTGGAGCCAAGAAACATTGGCGGAACGGGATAAAGAAATCAGTGTTATTACCTAACAGCATGTTGGTTCACCTCTAGAGCACATAACTTATGCATGCCGCGTCATCGACTCTACCAGATGCCGGATGGTGCCTGGAGGTAATTGCCAACCATGCCTGTTGCAACATTATCCAAAACTTCACCCAAGACGTCGGCCAGGTTCCATGGATCTGAAGTTTTGCTGCATGGCTTCCTTAGGGTTTAAATCCGGAGACCTTGAGGTCCAAACTTAGATCAGTGATCCTTGAACCAAGCCTAGGTGGTTGCGGCTCGGTGGGGCGACGAATTGTCCTAGTGAAATAGACCATCTGTCGCAGATTGCGGAAGGCCACGAAAGCATGTTGGCTATCAGTGCAGATGTGGTTCTATGTGTCCTAGCGAAATCGACCATCTGTCGCAGATTGCGGAAGAAGACGGAAGCATGTTGGTTATCAGTGCAGATGTGGTTCTATTTGTCCTAGTGAAATAGACCATCTGCCGCAGATTGCGGAAGGCCACGAAAGCATGTTGGTTATCAGTGCAGACGTGGTTCTATTTTTGCTAGCGAAATAGACCATCTGTCGCAGATTGCGGAAGGCGCCGAAAGCATGTTGGTTATCAGCGCAGATGTGTTTCTATTTGTCCTAGTGAAATAGACCATCTGTCGCAGATTGCGGAAGGCCACGAAAGCATGTTGGTTATCAGCGCAGATGTGATTCTATTTGTCCTAGTGAAATAGACCATCTGTCGCAGATTGCGGAAGGCCACGAAAGCATGTTGTTATCAGCGCAGATGTGATTCTATTTGTCCTAGTGAAATAGACCATCTGTCGCAGATTGCGGAAGGCCACGAAAGCATGTTTTTATCAGCGCAGATGTGATTCTATTTGTCCTAGTGAAATAGACCATCTGTCGCAGATTGCGGAAGGCCACGAAAGCATGTTGGTTATCAGTGCAGATGTGGTTCTATTTGTCCTAGTGAAATAGACCATCTGTCGCAGATTGTGGAAGGCCACGAAAGCATGTTGGTTAACATTCCAGATGTGGTTCTATTTCCTGTCAAAAATTTTGATCAAACGCTAATGTTTTTTGCGATGTTAACGAACCTATCCAAACCGAGAATTTTTCTGTCTTCCAGTGTGAGAAAGGATCATTCAAGCTGTGAGTTAATTGAAATAAAAAGTGAGTTTGTCTACGCTGAGGTCCACTAGAATACCTGAAACTGAATTCTCGTAATTTATTACGACAATGCAGCAAACAACTGTCAGAGTAGCTCTTTGAAGTCAATAAATTCCGAAACAAAAACAGAACTGCCCGTTTTAATGAACACAGAACATGGCATTTCCGAATCACACGAGCTCAATAACTAATCTAAATGTGAAAAATGATGATATAGATTTACGGAACATCTTTAAGAATGGTTTAATGAGTTCAGAAGCTCTTAGAATACCAGAAAGAATTAATGGAGTGCTGGCAATCAATAAGCGGCCCTGGAATGGGATTCTTTACTGCGCAAACTGTGGAGAAAACTACCAAGGTGCCCCAACCCTAAAATTAACTGTACGTCGCATCACAATTCTCTGTTTATAACACCTTTTCATCAAAATTCTAGAAATTTTACTCTTTTACTGTAGTGTGCGCTTTCAGAAAATAAATAACGAATAAAATTTGACTTATTTTTGTTGACTGAAGCGTGATACGTCCTTTGTAATTTTTTTTTCTGTAGGAAACAGGATTATTTTCTTTACTGAAGCTATGTGACATGGTACCTTCTCTAAAAGACTAACTTTCAAAGATTTTATTCTACACTTACGAATTTCATTGCGATAGCAGAATTCAGAATTGTTGATGTTTCTTCGCTTTTAGTAAGAAGGAAAAATCAAGTGTGCTAAATTGTTAATCTTTTTTCATGTCTTACCCATTATAAACGAAATAATTAGGAAAATACCCATTGAAAAAATTTAAAATTTCGAGAGCAGCAAGAATTTTAGTGCATATTTATTCATAAATGGATAGAAAATTAAAATTGTGGAAACTGATTTCTGTCCCAGTGGCTAAACGGCGGCTTATGTCCATTATTCCGAGATGGGTAATGTTTCAAATCCCGGTGAGAGATTGATGTTGTATTTGTCTTACCGTGCAGGCTCTTTTCGTTCCTGGGACCAGCTGCCCTAAATTATGGACGGGCGAATGCTAATAAGCCCATCGAGTTGATCACGGTGGTCCTTAAACCTTCCACCTCCACCCTCCCAAAGGACTGATTTTTATTCAATTGGTGTGAAGTAGGAAAAAGCATTTTTACTGTGGCTGAAAGAAGCTTTTAAAGCCACAGTTGAATAATTCCTGCAATATCGTTAGGTATATAAGGATCCGTTCTATATATCCTTTTGCTTACTTTTTCGGAGTTTGCATTAAACCTAACGGCTCATCATATAGCCCATTAGGAAAATACCCGTTGTTGGAGCAGTCCAATGGGCACCTGGAGAGAGCCACACCTTATGGTACACGAACATGGTGGATGTAAGTTAATAAACATCAGTGTAAGTGCATATGTACATGTATCAATACACATTATTTTTAATGCATCTCTAATTATTTGGATTATGAAACAAATTTCCTGATCTTGAATCATTCGTTTGTGCTCACCCATACCCATGCACTATATGAGGAAACATTTTTATGGTACCTTGTCAAAACAATGTGAATAATTGAAATACAGATAACAAAATCTGTGTGACACAAGTGTGATATTAAAATTACTTCCCTTTTGTGATTACAATTTACATAGAATTCTTAACTATCTGAAAATTAGATTGAAATTTATAAATTAAGTGTCATTGGAAACGTTTGCCTTTTACACAGATAGACTGTGCAAATAAATAGCAATAATAATTTGCGTCATGTGTATACATCCATTACGGTTGTACAAAGTTTGGGGCCGTGATTGTTTCAAGCAGTTTTTTTTTCTTTAAGGAATTTCTTTGTTTTTTCGAGGAATGTTATTCTTATAAAACTTTTGACGATTGTGTATTTCATATGAAATGCCGAAACATTCGCTTATTTTTTAGCCAATTTCTGTATATTTGGCATCAAATTTTATCATGTTTCCTATAAGAATGTAATTCTGACAATTTACCAGGAAGACTGTTCATTTGCAATAAACTTAGCTTCCAGTTTCCTGTGAAGCAAATTAGTTTCATTTTCTTACGTGAAAGAAAGGCAAAATACAGCTGAAACTAACTTTGATTCAAGAAAAGAAAAACATTCTTGAATCATATCTTTGGTGGACTATGCTCAATTTTCCTTGGTGGACAGACATTTCACCAAAACATTCATTTCTTAAACAAAGAAAGCCAAATATGCACGAAAAGGATTCTGAAGGAATTTTATAACAAACATTAAGATACTGCATTATAATACAAAATGAGAAATGAAATCAGTCTTGGAAAGAATGACTTACCCATTCCAACATCTGACGAAGTATGCCAGGAAAGTTTAATAATTCATCACGCAGACGGCGGTACCACGTTTGTTCAACGTGAGGTAATTCTCCGGTAAGCTGCAATGAAAAAAATCGTCTCTTTATTAAACATGAACATAATAAAATAGCTGAAGTATTAAAATTGAGACTATAAGACACAGAATATTTAATCACAGCAGCATATTTTTCAGGCAATGGGTAATCCCCCGATACATGTATATAAGAGACGTGGACAAAGAAGGTATACGAAGGCTGCAGACAACTGAAAGCAACATGGAGGGATGCACGATTGGGGTTACCAGGAAAAGTATATGATGAGGCACTCTTGGATAAGGGAAATTGCAAGAGTGGAAAACATCAAGATCAGAGTAAAATCCCTGAAATATATATGGGGTGGACATATTTCCAGAAGGAAAGACCATCGATGAACAACCAACATTTTAGACTGGATTCCAAGAGACAGAAAAAGATTAAAAAGAAGACCACATGGAAGATGGGTGGGTGAAGTTTGACAGCATACGGGAGTTACGTGGTGGAACCTGGCGCAAGACAGACCGTTGTGGAAGAAACGCGGGAGAGTTTTTCACCAAGCAGTGGATTGATAATGGTTGCCAATGACGATGGTGATTATTTATTAGTACTCGGAGAAAGAAACTTAAAAAGGATCGACAACTACGGTAATAAAATGTTTTTAATTTGGCGTTTAACGACCACCGTGAGCGTTGAAAATAAAAACAAACTAAATTTGTGGCTGTTGTGCAGCAACTTCTCGTTACTTGAGCAAATAAATGACAAAACAAATACACTGCTGAACAATTGCTAAGGACGGATCATAAACGGCTATATAGCGCACAAAAAAGTAGGTGTGGTTGGATCCCAAGTGAAATAAAATAATGTCAAAATGCCAGGACATTACAAGAAAGACAATTTATTGTGCTCCGAAATCCAGAAGGCTTTGGAACGTGTTCAAGGGACAAACAGGCCATTTTGTGCAGAATACGTAAACGTTTAAAAAATGCAATTACCGTCCGCAGGCGTTCCGGCGTAAGATGTCAATACGGGATATGGCCACCATGGAGGGCGATGCAAGATTCCACACGTCGTGTCATGCTTTGCACAACATTATCAAGCAGCTGTTGGGGTAATTTATCCCATTCCTCTGTCAGTGCACGGATGAGGGTGTCCTTGTATATTGGAGGGCAATGGAGACCAGCAAAACTCTTCCTCAAAGCATCCCACACATTTTCAATGGGATTCATATCTGGAGAACGTGCTGTCCATACGAGGCGTTGAACATCCTTGCTCTCAAGATACTCCTGGACAGCGACTGTTCGATGTCATGTTGCGTTGTCGTCCATGAAAATGAATCTATCACCGACAGCACCACGGAACATGCGAACATGAGGTAGCAGAACATCATAAATGTATCGTTGGCTAGTCATAGTCCCAGTTGGAAGCACATAGAGGGTCATACGGCCATTGATCATGACGCCAGCCTATACCATGTCACTACATGTCGGATATCGGTCCCTTTCCAGTATGTTTGCTGGACAATATGCAGTATCACTATCACGCCAGATCAGTTGTCGTCGACAATCAGACGATAGACTGTATCTACTCTCATCTGAGAAGGACAGCAGACCAGTCGTTATCAGTCCAATTGCGATGTTGATGGCACCATTGCAAACGGGCGGTACGGTGACGTCTGGACAATGGGATGCACACAACAGGACGGCGGGCGTATAGTCCTCTTTCATGCAAACGTCTGGCGACAGTTTTTCGGGAGATCCGCTTGCCAGTAGCAGCCATAAACTGATTTGCTACCTCACTAGCTGTGCTGCGCCGGTGTTATTTTGTTGATTGCACTACGTACCGATCTTCTGCAGGTGTCGTACTGCGGACACGACCTCCCCATGACGTTTTCTACAATCTCCATTTGTCTGAAATTATTTCCAAAGCCTTGAAACAACACTGTGGATGACGTCGAACTCCCTGGCAACATCTGTTATTTTTCGCCCTTCAATCTTGCCAATAATACGGCCAAGCGTAAAATCATCTAATTGATGTCGGGAAGACATACTGAAAATTGCAAGTTCTTCAATTGATTCTTTCCCTTTCAACTTTGCGTTTGAACAACTGTCGCTACGCGTCAAATCCTTTATATCTCTTATCAGCGCTATGACGTCACGGACAAGTTCGTCAATGCAAAATTTGCATACGCACAACACGTCTTACTGTATCCCGCACTTATGCTAATTTCCACATTTTCTTGCCTTCCATTTTATGGTTGCTGTTGTCATCCGTCCTTAGCAATTGTCCGGCAGTGTATATATTTTTTTCATATCTACATGCGCCGGACAAGCAAATTATTTTTTCACTATACATTTTAAAAGCAGATATATTCTTCCAAATGTAAGTGCTTCATGACAACACCAACGGCAGAACTTTGCACCATGAGGATGTGCGAAATGTATTTTATAGTGTGAGCAATGAGATGGGAAGAAATATTTTTCAAAAACAGCTTTAGGAAAAAGAAATACAGAAAAGCAGTTCATACATAGGCGCGATCTGGCGGCAAAACAGCAGGTCTTAAACTTCACAATATTGGAAATAGAAACGGTATCATGGCTAAATAAATTTTTAATCGAATCTTTGGAGGGGCAGATACTACTGTAAACATAGGACGACTCTTACACTACCTAGCTGCGGAACTTTGAGATAAGGACGTTTTCAATAACATGTGAAAAATTTTACCTGTAGTAAATTGAATGCGAAGTTAAAATAATTTTTTCTATCAAACTTTTAACAGAACATGTATCCAGATAGTAATTGCCAATTTATTTCTCTTAGAATGGAAACCATTATTTTGAGAAGAAAATATGCGTAAGTGTTCCGTGGTGAGGCCATCAATTTTTTTCCTGATTGAAGTACATAATGTAAATACAAAGTTTCAGATATATTACAAAGAGAAAGCTGTACTTTTCCTGAATAATGCTAAAAGGTGTGAATTATAAAATGTTTTAAACGATGGATGGAAAATATGTGGCATCGTCAAAGTTATTCGACGCATAAGAACCCAGCAAAAGCAGTCTTGCTGGGCCATTGCTGGCAGCCAGCACTACGTTGCTGCTGCCGAACTGTCAATAAAATGTCCGGGCAGCCAACAGATGGGCCAACAGTTGGCACATCCATTGGTTGTCATATACCACAACAGGTCCATCTGTTTTCCATTACAGGCAATAGCTGCCTGAAATGGCCCTTCAGCGGCCCTGCAAGCACGTGCCATAAATGATGGCTAGCCCAATGTGGTCCGCTAATTTCCCGCCAGCAGAAGCCGGCAATCACGTGACGTAACTGATGGCTAGCCGAATCTTGTCCGCCAATTTCCCAGTAATAGGCATAAAAAAATTGATTACCGCAGTATCCCAAAGCTACAACTACTTTGTCGTTCTCTTTACGAAACTTCTTCATTGAAGCACTGTGCCGGAGAAATTTCGCAACAGGTCCGGAAAAAACACCCGTCTGTATCTAGTTGGAAACTAACCAAGAACTGTGTGTGGTAAGCGGGCGTCCTACCAACTGGACTAATTTGGCACGCACGAGCGCGGCTTGAAGCCAAACCTCTTTTTAGCGGAATGTGCAACGAATGGTTCTCAATTTCATTTTACTATATTGAAAGATATTTTTTGTAAATGTCAGTTTCATACAATTCATAAATTTATTTTTTCAACGCAGGATTTTTTTTTTTTTTTTTTACCTTAATGTGACTTCACTTTTTCAACGAGTGTGTCAATTTAAAGGCACTTTCCAAAGTTTCGAGCAGGCCTTGTCTTGAAAACCGATTGTTGAATTAATGTATTTACCCGTTCATGTCATATTCTGTTACATTTTTAACGTTGTATCTATCCTTTCCACTGTCCGAGGCTACATTTGTTTTAAAGAGGAAAGATATTTTATTTTACTTCTCGTTATTTTTAGAAATGAATTCCTCCAGTCTTGTGCATTCAACCCATAGATGAGTAATTATATCCACATACTTTCCTTTTTTTAATAATTGATAAATTTTATTACGCGTATAATATTTTTTTCAACATAACGCTTTTTTAATGTTTTTCCAGGACTTGTTTGAAGCAGTGTAGTGAATGTTAAAACGAAAAATTACAAAGAAATTATTTCTAGTTATTAATGGAAATAGAGTGGGTGTATTTTATGGCTGCAATCTAGTATTTCATGTCTTTATCTGATATCTTAGTAGACGTGTCATTTCAATAGCAAATTAATTCGCCTCTACAATGCTTTTTTTTTTTTTTTTTTTAACATCCACTAAAATAACACGATAGCGATAGCGTAGTTTTCAACTAACTTATACTGCAAAAGACAACACGTGTTGCTTGCACGCGCAGTTCCGTGACTTCCACCTGGTGTTCGGGTTTCATCGGTTGCAAGCTACGATCCACTAGTGGTACCTTCTTAGTGGCCCGCAAATCATGGCGATGCTACAGGGCCATGAATGGCTGCCAATTGATGGCGCTGCCACCAACGGACTACTACCGGGCCGTGAGCGGCAGATTTCAGCCTGCAGTGACCCACTGCCAGCTGGTGGCCAGCAGTTTTCCCAACACTTGTGTTTTTGCTAAGAAATTTATAATATCTGACTTTCAGAACAAGAGTTATTCGGAAAACTAAACCCCAAAGCTTTATGAACTCTAGTGATAAAATTATGTGCATTTTGAACAGGAACTACGTTTAACTATTAGTAGTGCTGAGTGAAATCTGATCGTAGCATTCTTAACCGGGTTTTCAGATGCTTAAATAAAGATGCAAATATGTTACAAATCCAAATAATAAGTTCAGAGATATGACTATGTCGGGATTAAAGGGAAGGGAGGCTTTGCGGGCTGAAGACCTAGGCAGCGATCTCGGTGTGGCTTCTATTGATATCCTTCAGCAAAAATTTTATACATTGCAGTTACGTAAATTGCTATGCTTAATTTTAACACAGATTTAAGATAGCGTTTGAAAATTGCAAGCCGTAGAATTTCTTCCTCGTGCTTGAGTGTTAAACAATCTAGCTGTTCGTTGATACGTATATTGCTCTTAAAAAGTAATAAAACAACACTTGCATTATTGCAGCTTCTCATTAATGAAAGCCAATACTTGAAAGGAGTGGTTTTCTGGGACCACCTGTAAAATACTGACACCTCTCTCCTCTTATCGCTTGAGCTTTTAACGGACGCTACTAAATGAGAGAGTGAATTCGTTGAACAACAACTTAGTTACAGAACCAGAGTTTGGTATGCTAGAATACGTGAGGAAACATTAAATGCTCTAAATTTAACTGCTGAAAGTGATGTTCTGCTTCGATTGACACCTGATAACACATTAAATGACTCCTCAAACACAAAATTACGAAAGAAAAAAACTACTTAAAATACTCTAAATCGCTTGAATTTTTTTTTCTGTTTTAAGGTAAATAAAATATAAATTCCTATATTTTATAGACCAAAAGTTTTGTTGTAAGCATACAAACGAAAATGTTTTTCTGAACTAAGAAAATTTATTTAAAGACATTAATACAATTTACTATTGTCATATTTTAAATTTGGTCTTTAAAAACATTTTATTTGAAAGTAATTTATAAGGTTAGTCCGGCTACGTAAAACACATAAAAATACAACATTTATTTGAAAGTGATAAAATGCTCGATATTGTTAGTCCGGCGATGTAAAACAATTTAAAATACAACATTTATTTGAAGTGATTGATATGATTAGTCCGGCTATGTAAAATACATAAAAATGCATAAAATTAATATACAACCCGCTTTTAGGTAACGCAGAATGCTCACTAATAACAATAAAAGTAACATTTGATTTTATCGCAATAATAATAACGATGCAAGGAGTTATTTCTGGTAACATTACCCTCTCCCCAATAAGGATTGTAAAAATTATTGATAGTTTTAGGTAACGCAGAATGATATAGAACGTTTTTTCTCTCGAAGGGACCCCAATTCTGTGCCAACCAGGAATATAGCATGGCATAGTCTGACACCCTGGACATGATGTCTACGTACATAAGGGGCCTGATAATAATATTATATAAGCACGTTCTAGCTTCTTCAAAGGAAGTGTTTAAACAGGAAATTCAAACGCTATTGATAAAGTCAAACATTAAAATGGTGTTAACCAAAGTCTGTCCCAAAACAGCAAAATTGCGAGTTTCCTGAACTCCACTAAAACAAGACCCTGTTTTATTAAAACTGAAGCATAAGAGGAAATGTTGAAACATGTTTTTCAGATCTTAAAAGGTAGAGAAAACAATGAAGCAAATCACGCATATATAAAACAACACAAATAACAGTCTTACACTAAAGAAGAAAAAAACTGAACTCATCAAAAAATACAAGCAAGAAAGAGAAATGCAAACAGTTAAAAATATTTGTAATGAAAAGGCACATATAAGCGGCAGCAGGGAAAAGCAAACGACAATATGCCGGCAGAAATCTCGAAAAAAATAATCGAATGCTTCAAAAACTGAAGTGCAGCACAGCAAAAAAATCTAATGACCTTCAAAATAACTAAAATAACTTCTGTAGCTGCAATATCATCTTGCCGGAATGTAAAATATATAAAATTTCGATATGAAATAAAGGATTGGTGGGTAAATTTAAAAAGAAATAACGGCAGAGGAATAAAGTTTGATGATGAATTTAATTAGAAAAATATGCAAGACAAACATTGTTGCAAACAAAAAGATGAACTTCGGGAATAACGTGGGAAACAATCTATACAAGGAAACGTAAAAACAGAAGATAAAGTCAAAAAACCATTTACACCTGCAAAATATTAGTTGATGCTTTTAGTTGTTTAACTAAATTGTTGCTCTAAAGATTCCAAATAAATATACGTCATATGGTACAAAATCTTTTAAACCTGTCATTTCGTCAGCTCTGAGTATTAGATTATTTCTATGGATTTAAAGAAAAGTATCAGCTTCATCCATAGCAGATCACCAGGTAAATGTGTTTTTACTTTAAGCCTGAGGATGCTTTTTTACTAATTTTTTCGTGCTTTATTTTTGGGTAGAGGGCATTAATGACCACCATGAGCAATTCAATGTGCAATAATAAGTCACTCGTCCTTAATTTGTTGACAATGGATTCAGGGAGGAGAGAGAGCCAGTTTCATAAAACAAACACACCGTATATGCTTCACCAGGTATTTGAATCAAGCACTACTTGGACGAACGGTCAGAGGACGGCGCTTAGTTCACCAGTCTCCCCACCAGCATCGGTACCTTGAATGGACGGCGGCTACGGACACCCACAGAAAGCAAAGTTCGTTAAACTGGTCTGTAATACACTTGTCGATGTGACTGCATTAAATTCTCTACATATTTCATCCATTTTGACCCGTCTCTTGGATCATATTATTCAGATACCCGCCGCTGCCCACTATCGTAAATGCTACGTGGACGTCGAGTAGTACCCCGATTACTGCAGGTTTTGCCGATTTCCTTCCATTCTTGGAACATATTAAACATCTGCACCACTTTAACAGCTCACAATATCGACAGTTTCTATAATGCTACCACTTTCTCCGTCAGTAGCCATCAGTCGTTTCTTTTTAAAATTTAGTTTACGCCCTTTCCTATTTTCACGCGAAACTGCATACTCTCCGTGAGTTAGTGTCCTTCTAAATGTATTACACGATTTGAATATGCTGCTACGCAGTCTCTCTGGCTCTCTTGGTTACGTTCTGTCTTACATCAGGAGTGGATATAATTTTTTGACTGGACTGTGTATGGTTTGCTTTCACTATTCTGTGGAAAATTGGGAAATACACTGGTGTTCAAAGTTAAGAGAATTTTCACATACATTGTGTCAAATTCCTGAAAACTAATGGACACATTTTAATGAAATTTGGTATGGATACACAAATATATAAAAAAAAATTATACCATACAACAGTCATGGTACGCACTCATGATCGTCAGTAAGGCTCATTAGCGCAAGAATGTCCAAATTCCACGTTGCAAGATCGAACATAAAATTACTAATATGGTCTAATATGGTCCCCTCTCACCGTCATACAGCTCTCGCAGCGCGACGTCATACTGGAAACTAGGCATTTGAGTCCCTGTGGCATTCGGTCCCACTCCTGCAGCAACGCAGTTTTCAGCTCCTGGATGTTTCTCTGAGAGGGATGGCGAGCTACAATTGCCCTCTCAAGAACGTCCCAGACATGTTTGATAGGGTTTAGGTCTGGCTAGCCAATCCATCCGGCGAATATCCTCACTTTCAAGATAATCGTCGACCAGGTGAGCCCAATGTGGACGAGCGTTGTCGTCCACAAAAAGGAACCGAAGGCCAACTGCGCCCCTGAAAAGTCAAACATAGGGCTGTACGATCTCATCTCTATAACTCTCAGCAGTCAGGGAACCTCTGTCAAACACTTAAAAAGGTGTGCGGCCATCCAACATGTCGCCTGCCTAGACCATGACACCTCGGCTGCCATAGCAGTCCCTTTCTAGGATGTTGGAAGAAAGGTATCGGGTCCCAGGTTCTCTCCAGATGAAGGTATGTCGAGAATCAGTGTCAAGGCTGAATCGCGACTCGTCTGTGAAGAGAACGTTACCCCCTCTGAAGTCTGGTCCAAGGCTGCGGATGTATGCACCATGCTAAACGCGCTGTCTTGTGTGCTGAAGTGAGCGGGACGCGAACAGCGGGTCTTCTGGCAAAAATCCCTCTCATGAAGCCTTCGGGAAACAAACCCTTGAAACTCGGGTTCCAGTGGCGGCGTGCAGCTCACGAGATAGCTGTACAGCTGTAGTAGTCCTGTAACGCCTCGCTGAAAGTGTCAAATAACGATTTGCATGGGCCGTCGTGGCTCTTGGGCGACCTTGGCCATGCCTTCTCGATATGGATCCGGTGTCCCTAAGCTGTTTAAACAAATTGCAGACAACACTGGGCGTTACACGGAGCTCTGTAGCAACCTGCACTTGAGATTGTCCTGCCTCCAATCAACCGACGATTCTCCACTTTATTAGGTCATCAACACACGTTCGTGGCAACCCATTTTACCTGATTGCTTATGCAATTGAACCAACTCCTGCAAGAAACAACGAATGTTGCCGAGGAGTACGAACGAACTAATCGTGGAAAAAGCCATGTGTGCTTTTCATGCCCTCCGATGTCGCAGCTCCGCCCACACGTACGTGTACTCTTACGTATTCGACACTGCAAATTTGCATTCTTATTCGGCAGCATAATTTGTACCTTTAGTTCCGTACATTTTGTGAAAAACGACGAAACGTGCAAATACTCTTAATTTGAACACCAGTGTATATTAGTGTTTCATATAGTTCAAGATATCAGAAGAAAAAACTTCAAACTGAATATTTTGAAAACATACCAATGTAATAAAAGAAATATTTTCCGTTCCCTTACGAAACACATACAACTGTACATTATACAAATAAATGGGGGAGAAATATTTTCCTCCATATCCTAGGGTACCCGAGAGGCAAATCATTTGTTCACTCGAAGTTTTATGAGGAGATATATTCTTTCAAACAAATTCAATATGTTGGTACTAGCGGCAGGAATTTATATTATGAGAAACTGCACAATGCTTTTCATAGTTTTAGTAATGAGATGAAAAATCAGATAATTCCAAAAATACTGTCGTTTTCTCAAAGTGTAAAGAAAAGAAAAACTTACCCGAAACAGATGTTTTAATCCATATAATAAGTGCTCCAGGTAGTTACAACCTTCTCCCATCAATCGACAAGGTTTTGAATCCCAAACTTGAAGAATTCAATGGGTTTCGGTGCAAGAAAGGCAGAAAGGGTTCGCCTTTCCTCCTTAATATTTCGAAGTGTAGTCCCAGCAAGATGCTTTTGCAGGCTGGAAAGAGGTGATATTCGGATGAGGCGATGTCAGGGGAATATGCTGGATGCGGAAGTTTTTTCCCCATCCTAAGTCCTGCAACGTGCCACTGGTCATTATCGCTGTGTGTGGTTTTGCGTTGTCTTGCTACAGCAGCACGCCTTTACAATTCACGAGTGCTGAGCGTTTATCCTGCAAAGCAGTGCGCAGACGCTGCTGACAGACCCTTCCTGCAATTGTTGTGTTGGGTGGCAGCAGCTCGTAATAGATTATGCTTTGCATATCCCACCACACAGACATCAAAACCTTTTGTGGGTAACGTCCTGGTTTCGCTACTGCTGCAGGCACATTCCCATTGGGAAGCCATTGCCATTTATTCTTAATGTTGTGATAAAAAAAATCCATTTTTCATCGCCCGTAAAAATTCTGGGCAAAAACGGCTCCCTTTTTTCACGTAAGAGCAAAGAAGTGTAAATGTCCACACACTGTTGCAGCTGTTGTGGAGTGAGAGCATGGGGTACCCACTTATCCAGTTTCGACACATAACCGAGGTCCTGCAACATGCCGGTGAACAGTGGAATGGGTTGAATGAACAAGTGTGGCCAATTTCCCGACTGTTGCCTGCGGATTTCTCTCAACAGCTGCTTTCAACAAGTCGTTATTCAGCTCAACAGGCAGTCCGGGTTGATTCATGTCTTTGAAGCTGGTGTCCCTACCCCCCCCCAGAAATTTCCGGAACCAGCGTTGACATTTCCTGACTTCCAGGGTACTCGGCCCATATAAGTTATTGATTTTTAGTGTTGCTACAGTCGCTGAATGTAAATGGTGGAACTCGTGCAGCATAATGTGGTCTTCTGACACTGCTATTTCCTATGCGGTTTAAAGTACACAACCACTGCACCTAGAACTCCCGCTTGCGGTCTCAAGTGACTTGGCCTGCTCGCGTGAGCACTCTTATACTCACCGTGGTTGACGTCATAGTCTGATCACCAGGGGAATCACTACCGTTGGGCGTGCGTATTTCTGGGACGAACCGATATTTTTCAACGAACGTCTTTATAACGAAAAGATATGAAAAAAAGTTTTACATACAATGCTAATTTGGGAGAAAGCTGCAGTTTCTAAATTTGACAGCATTCTCATTTGAGGCAGTGAATGGAATGCCTTGTGAAAGAAATTTATTCAGTCGGATTTCTAGAAGAGCCAAGGGTTTAAATAATTATTGTTTGAACATGAACTAAAATGAATGTGTGTGAAACTTATAACACCATAAACTTAACAAAATTATGCCTCTTTTGATATAAGTTGCGATTAATAAGTTATATCGATAATCTTTTACTGCCTATTCGGTAAAACGTTTCTGTAAATACAAAATTGACAGTTCTCACTTTACGATACGTGTCACAGGTTGTTCAATACAAAGAAAAATTACATGTAATGAGAACTTTACACGTATTTAAAACAGGATTCAAAGTTCTACATACCACCATTATATCTGACACAGCAGCCAAAAATTGTTGACGTAATGACGATTGATTTGCTCAGTTGAGAGAAGCATGTTGAATACCTATAAGATCAAGAAGAGGAACCAAAAAAAAAAAACAGGTAAATATTTTGAAAACTTTTCAGAATTCCACAGTTTTTATATTACTTTGCAATGTGAATTTTACACATATTTCAATGGATTTGTTAATACTGCATTTCGAATTCATTTTATTCTTCATGAGATGCACTTCAAAATTCTTAGATGTTTGCAGAAAATGAGTTCCGAAAGACTAAGCATAAAACTGCGAGAACTTTTCTAATTACTTTGTAGAAACAGGATAAACGCTCAGCACTGGAATGAATGACTTTTATTCAATACCCAGTCTGAAGAACCCTTGTTACTTCCATCCATTTGCAGTTAGTAGTCTGTCAAGGACTGTAATGACACTTAAAAAGACATGTGGAATTATGGTAATCTGAGATTTTTTAGATAACATTTTATATGGAACAGGATTTACAGTTCGTGAAAAATAAAGGAAAATCCCACGAACGGAGTGAATTAAATTAGTACTCTAAAATTGCGCTATAAACAAAATCGTGTCCCCTAACGTACTTTCATGTGGAACTACAGCGAAAAACCAAGACATTACGACCTCCTGTCCAATATGACGATCCTCCACGTGTTGCCCAAAATAGCCCTTATCCTTCGAGTTATGGACGCTACAATATTTCAAGAGGTGTCTTGTGGTATCTGGTGCAAATACGCTACGACAGATGCTTCGACTCTTCTACGTTACGTTGTGGAACCCCACAGGTTAGATTTTCAGTTCCAGCAGAAAGAACTAATGCTCGATTACACAAATAATACCCGAGGAATATATAGACCAGGGAAATACTGGGATGTCTTCCTTATGTTCCGCTAACAAATCTCGAACAGTCAGGGCAGTGTGGCATGACGCGTTATTATGCTGAGAGAAGGCACTACGAGAGGGAAATACAGTTGCCATGAAAGGATGTATTTTGTCAGTAACGGTATTTAGGTAGGTGACAGACGTCATAATTTCCTGCATGTCAGTGACCGCACCCAAGGTTTCCCAGCAAAACAGTGCTAAATGTATCAGTTCCTCCACCGGATAGGTTTCTCCTCACGGCGCATTCTGGTGCCAAACTTTCTCCAAGTAAATGCGCATACGTACCCGACAGGACACATGGTTGCACAGGGAACAATATTCATCGGACCTGACGTCTTTCTTCTAATCATTCAATGTCCAGACTTCAAACACTTGCGCACATTGTAGGTGCTTTTGACGGTGAACAGAGGTTAACATGGGCACTCAGAGTAACCTGCTGATACTCAGCAGAGTTTGATCTACTGCATGTTGTGACACATTACTCCTGTTGCCAGCACTGAAATTACTGGCGAGTTGCTTCGCAGTATCCCGTCTGTTATATCCTATCATACAGGATAGTCTTCGTAGCCTGTATGTGCTAGTCGTTGTCCTACACCTTCCTGGCAGTTTCGTTGAAAGTAACCACGGCTAACCGAGAGTACCTCACAAGCCTTGCCCGTCTTGGAAATGCTGTAATCCAAAAGTCAGACCGTTGCGATTTGGCCTCAGCCAAACTCGGAACAAGAAAAACACTTAATAGATCAGATCAGATGTAGAGGATTTTAGGAAGGGAGTGTCTGACACCAGGTCTTGAACAACCCTTAGAAATAGGAAGCTAGGAGATTTGGGCTACAGTGCCAGACAGGAAAGTGACACGGAAGCGAGGTAGAAAGGGGAGGAAGACGCCTTTATTTATTACCGAGGGGCCAGTGCCCTGGGCCCAACAGCTTAACGTGACCATCCGACGCACGGCGGATATTTAGTGATTCGAACGTTCGTACATGCCCAGGATCGAACCTGAGGTTATCTCCATGGCAGTCACGAAAGCTGACCACTAGGCCACCCGCGGGCACACTAAATAGAGATCTGTATCAGGTGTTTTTAATGTTTCATGATTTTCGCACACGCCGTAGTTTACCTCCTGTTCTTTCCATTCGCCTAAAAACGCCCTGATTTTAAAATTTTGACTGATCGGTGTATATTTGGTATGTAAATATGGTATGAGCAACAAATAATTTTATTTACAAATTGAGAAATTCGAAACTCCATCGAAACAAATAAGTTATTCTTGCGCAAGTGAAAAACTTGCTTTTTTTGAATTGCAATATGGAGATATATGAAAATTGTATTTTCATTTGAGGAAACAAACTACCGTTATTTTGTAGATTTCTAAAACAACGGAATTATAGCATGCCTCAGTGCAGTATTAGAAAGAACGATAAAGTTGTGCTTCTTTTGGAAGCGTGAAACTTCAGAGACTGACAGTAGTAAACATTTGCTTTGGCAACATGCACGAGTCTTCACTTCCATTAAGAACAGTGCCTTTCGGAGCAGTCAAAAGTCACTTTCTCAGGCACGAAAAGTTAATCGTAGGGCTATGTCATTTTAGCAATTAATTTTTTTTTTCCAGAGTAAAAGCTAAAAAGTAATAATTTTCATGCAAAACTTGTACATTTTCGGAAAAAATGTAAAGGGGTTTTAAAACACAGCATTTTCCCTTATACAATCCGCGAATTATCTATTGAAAGGTCGTACATTTAGGTTGTGCAGAATATACGGCGATGAGATAATATGCAGCTTTAAAAAAAAAAAAATAGGGCTTCTTGCCGCACTTCGAATTTTAATAAAAAGCGTCGTGGTAATTGTCTGGAACACTAAACAGAAGTCATCGCTCTTTCCATTTTAATAGTGAGTCACGGGAAAATCAACGTAGAAAGAGCGATGACCTCTGTTTGGTGTTCCTGATCCACGGCGAGTGTATGAATTAATTACTCAATCACCTCCTAGTTATTTGTTCAGTTGCTACTTTCCATCTTTGGAGAATCCCCAGCACTGTGCGGGGGGCTCCTTGAAGCAACCTGCCATGTGGTTTTGCAGATAATCATTTGTGCGTCTGGAGAATTCGCGGCCGCTGTGGTGCAGTAGTAGCATGTCCGGCGCGTAACTGGAAGACCTGGGTTCGATTCCCGGTGGCGGACGATGATAATTTTTCTAAGACTCACTATTTAACGTGGAAAGAGCGATGACTTGTGTTTGGTGTTCCTGACCTACGTCGAGTGTATGAATTGTCTGGAAATTTCGTAGTTTGGAAAATTACCAAAAATGCGCGTTAGCAACAAAAAAAAAAAAAAACAACCGTAACACAATACGAAGATGGATGTTCACAGACAGTTGAAAATATATTTCTTTCACGTACGAGCATTTTTGGAGAAAATATGATGCAGCAAATGTAATATTTGCTCTCGTGGATGATCAAGTCCCGTGGGAAGCACGGCGTGCAGCATCCAAGTGTAATTTAGATCTGCGTACAATTGAGTCAGACTATGAAGTGCAAGGTTTAACAATAATGAAAAAAAAATGTCAAAAAAAATCTAAATTTTCTTATTTTATTCAGTGTTTGGGACTGCTGGGCCATCCCGTGTGTCGCGATTTTTTTGTACAATATTACGGTTCCGGATCAAGATGGCGGGTACGTATTAACAGAGTCCGCCCCCACCTAAATTTCAGGATCTGCGAATTACACGCTGCTGGGAATTATAGAAAAAAACGGTGCCTCATGCTACGGTAGATCCCAAGCCCACTAAAATGAACAGTCACAGGTCGGCTTTCAGATCACTACGCCACCTGGGCTGCCAACTTTCAAAACATGAGCACAGCTGATTAAAATATTTTTTTAAGAAATGTCTTGGTTGTTATAATTACGATTTGTGACCGAGTCAAGGATAAACATTAACTTGACTTCTTTTGTGAACGTTATGTACATAAGAACGGCGTATTAAAAACTGATCAGCAGGCCAACATCAAGGGCCCTCCAGAACTGCTAGTGCCTGAGAAAAGTATGAAAATTTTAAATTTTTTTATATGAACTTTCCGAGAACATGAGCAATATATGATATACGTTGCTAAAGTGGTCCAACCCGAGGGTGATATTATGTAATGCACGAGTAGAAATGCAGTAAAACGACAAGCTCTGTCCCTCTTGATACAAAAACGTAAACCTGTTTGAAACTGAATTTGCATAAAACGAAACCCTGCCCAAAACGAAACTTTTTTATTTTTAAAACGATAGTACATGGCTTGTTATTTAAACACTATAAAAAGGAACCCGCCTATCTCGAAAACGAAAATAGCAGAAAAGTACATGAACTACGCAACAACGGAAAGTTCGTAGATATTTCCGCGCCGTCAAGTATTTTAATTGAACACAAAACATTACACGATAAAATGTCATTATGAATTTACACGAAACAAGTTTTCTTAAGGTAGGAATTGATAAACAGAAATATTGCGTGCGTTGTTTTGCACAAACAGACTGTAGCATACCTACACTTTCGCGTCTCTTTAAACACGTAGGGTAATAATTCAGGTACAGGCCACATGCCCCCAGTGTTGTTCTCTATGCGTATGCAATGCCCAAAGCCTTCACAGCAGGCAGCTTTGTACAGATTTCAAAGAATTATTTTTATTTAATTCTGTTTTGGTTTTTTCGGGACGGGGGGGGGGGGGGAATAACCACTCAGCAACTCCAAGGGCTATAAAGCAGTCGTTCGTCCATAATTTAGGTCCACTGGTTCCAGGGAATGGAAAGAGCCATTGCCGTAAGACAAACAAAATCCAAGCCTCACCTTTATTAGAACCCGGACGCAGCTCGGACGAATAATCAGAGACCTGCTCTTAGACCACTTCGCCACCGGTGGGTGACTAACAATAACATTCATTCATTCATTGAGGTGATAATTTGTAGGTTGAGTTTAGTTCGTCTGCCTCTTGCCATGGCATGAAAGAAAAGCGTTCTCGATTTGGATACCAAAATAAAAGTTACTGCAATGCATGAAGAGTGAGTTGGAAGCACTCAATAGATTAATTCAATGCCGGGAAAACAAGTATAAGACATTTTAAAGCAAAAGGACAATGTAAAGCAGTGGCATAAAAGTCAACAGTTTAACCAAAAGAAACCCGCGAAAAAGCAGAAATGAATAACGTCATTGTCTGGGAATGGTATATTAGAACTGAGCGTAATACTTTAATTGTTTCCGTACAAATATCCGTGTGGGATTATTTACAAAACAGGAGTTTGTGATTTTTGTTGACTAAATTACTAAGAACAATACATTTTTAAGTAATCACAAATCATGTAGAACTGTTATTACGGTGACAAAAATTCAAATGTTTACATTCCAATGTTTTCCATGGATGCACTTGCTTAAAACGGGAATTTGTCTAAAACAGAAAAAAATTGAAGTGCCTTCAATTTGGTCTTTGCTTTCCGATTTCAGTAACGCGCCACTAACACGTAGAGGTGACTGCAACGGAATCGCAAACTTCACAGGTGAGGTACTGAGAAGTGGGTATGGTTAAGTCAAATGCTGGATTTTTGTAGACCCCTTAACGATTTTGTATTCATCCTGCATGGAAGTAGACATGGAGAAAAAATAACCTCTTTAAAAACCCCGCAACGCATTGGTGGCAAGTTGTTCATCTCTTTCCTTGCAGACAGAAAAATAAAAATCTGATTTCTTAATAAAATATGAAAAAAATACTTTTGTACACAATAATTGCTCTAGAATATAGGAAGAAATACAGCAACTTATATTGAAACGTTAAGAATACGTGATTGACATAGAAATTAATGGCATTCTTTTACACGAAACTGCTTAATGGCTAAAGTTGCAGTTGTTCAGTAGTCAGTGTGGCCAGATATCCAGTTGTCCGAAACTAAAAAAATATGGGAAATGTTTTGAGGATAGTCAACATAGGTTTCCCGATTTATCCCAAAATCTAATTAGCATGTCGTCTTAATACATTGCAGCTTGTGAAAATTAAAACATCCAGCAAGAATCGCGCTAGTCAAATGAAAATTTATATCACATATACTTCAGGTTACAGGAGATAACATTACATTTGTAGAGCTACTTATATACAAATTTCTTTGCTGCAAAATTCAGTATAATATAAAGGCACCTGGATGAGAATTAACACAGGGCGTGTCATTCAACGGGAGAAGGTTTTTAATATCGTCCTGGGGAACACGCCGATTCTATACGAGATCAGAGTTCATTTCTTGTAACTGACGGAGGCACTTGATGGGCCAGACGCTTACCCTACCATGTCCCAGACATGTACACTCGAGGACATATCTGGCGAACGGGCTAGAGAACCATCGGCACCTGCCATGCAGGGGATACCGTAAAACAAATTCTAAAATTCTCAAGCCACTTTCCATTATTTCTTTCGTGAATTTACGAAGCATGTTTCTGAAACAAGTTTCACCGTTAAATGAGGGAAAAAACTGAATTTCACGGACTTTTCTTACGCCAAAAAAAATTTGAGTTTTCAGAATGCTTTCTGCAATTTCATTCTTATACTGACGGTAAAATACAGTTTTCAAAAGATGTTAACGGGGAAATTCTGAATTTTCAGAAACCTTTCTGCAGTTCGTTTTTTATATAAACCCTGTAACGACCATAACGCCTGTCTAAAAGTGAGTCAGATTTCCTAACCTTACCGGTTCTTCAAATTTTCACGACCTATGATGGATCAGTTGGAGTCACCCTCAGTAACTATTGTTATTAAACAAAGAAGTGAACCAACAGACAGTTTCGGGCGTTAGGCTATTTTTAGAGTGATACAAGATTTTCGGGTCATGGTTGTTAAAGTGTTAATAGAAAAACTTAATTCTTACTATTTCCGTATCCATATGACGAAAATTTTCCAGTAAAGGAGAGATTTTCAGGAATATTCGGGGTTTGATGAATTTAAATTTCTATAGTCTGTTGAAGTATTTGATTTTTGAAGTTCTGTAGCCATATCGAATATTGTGGATAGTATAGTGCATAAAGTTTTGTTTCTGTGTCACGGAATATTTCTTCTCCGTACCATTTTGCGCAACTGTATAATATTTTGTGTTACCGTAAGAAACCAGGTACTTAATGTATTGTACGTGTGATTGTACGATGTCTATGTATCAGTGTGCGGAGTCCTAAAGACAAATATATTATATAACTATGTAAAGTAAATCTTATATTTAAAGTTTTGTGAAATTGTATTATAAAACAGTACACACATTGCACCTTCTCTTAATTAAAAGTTCTTGTCAGCTGAAAAAAACATCAAAACTTCAAATTACGGTTGCTTCGAAAAGTCACGATAAAAGAAATTCGTAATTTTTAATAAGACCTCCTACAGAAACAAAATTGTTAGAAAGGTATTAAGAAAACTAAATCCAATATAAAATAAGAAGGCTAAATCCCTCGCATTACTGAAAAAAATCACCGCGCAAATAAATAAGTTTTACCTTGAACGTGATCGCAATTTATGACTTTCTGGCTCATTGGTTTAAACGCGCGGCTTCAACCTGCCCAAGCCTTGAACATCATTAATGCCTTTCAAGTCAACCATACTGCCGATGATCTTACGGTGTCTTTGGACGTCGTAGCACAATTTCCTAACGTGCCGGTTGACCTGGCACACGAGATTATTGAATCTAAATTGTTGAGTTTGGATTATTTTTCTTTCGAACAAGTATAAGCAGTAAATAATGCACTAAAGTTTGTAAGGAAACGAACTTATTTTAAATTTGAGCGAGTCATATACCGCCATGACTGGGGTGCACCTATGGGTTCCCCCTTTTCACCCGTTCAGGCAGAGATTGCACTGCACGCCCTGGAAGAAGAAACTCTGCAGGAACAAACCCTGGTACCGTGCCTATACTTAAGATACATTGAAGACTTTCTCGTTTTCCGGCCGTATGACCAGGATTCTCTTTACCAAATTGGCCGCAGCTTTGTCAAGTAAATATCCTTCCATTAAGTTCACGGTGGAAATGTAACAAAACAATTCTCTTCCATTTCTGGCATTCATCCTGCATCGTCATGACTCCCATAATCAACTGTCCCATACTATGTACAGAAAGCAGACGCCTCTTACGCTCATTCCTTATAATTCTGCACAACCAATGAGCTATAAATTGCTGCCTTATTCTTTCCTTTCAGAAGGACTACTACACACACCTCGAACCAAAAACGTAGAAAGGAAATGAACGAGATCGCTTCAATTGCACTCTAGTATGGATATCCTGATTTAGCCGTTAGAAGCGTGCAGCGGAAGATTGGATTTGCTTCACTAACTACATTGAGTAGAGAAACAGTAAAACCGAATTTCGTGGTGTCCGTGAAGCATATTCAAGGAAGGGCCAACATTTTCAAGAATCATTGGGGGAAAAAATGAACTCCAGATTACAAACTACCACTATCAAAACCTTTATTAAACAAGTTAGTAAAATCATGCAATGCATTGATTATGATACGCTTTCCAACATACCAGAAATTATTACTCAAGTTATGAGGATAATGGCTGTGGAATAAATCTCGCTCCTGTGTCCTGACCTTTGACCTAATTTCGATGATATTCAACAGAACCGGTTAAGTACACCTCAAGAATAACATATTGAAGTTTTCTCGCAATAGAAGCAGCTTTACGCAAGTTATGAGAATAATGGCTGTGGAATAAATCTTGCTTTTCTGCAATGACCTTTGACCCCATTTCGTTGATATTCAACAGAGCCGGTTCCCTATACCTCCGGAACAACAACGTTTTGTCGCAATCGAAACATTTTTTGGTAAGTTATGATGCACAAAGGCAATGGAATGGATCCCACGCCTGCGTCCTGCCCTTTGACCCCATTTTGCCCATTTTCAATAGGGTTCGTGCCCAGGTGGTTCCCCTACCACATACTAAAATTTCATTGAAATCGAACCATATTTACGCATGTTATGACGCATAAGGGCAATGGAATAAAACCCGCTCTTATGCCCTGCCTGACCTTTGACCCCAATTTGCAGTAGGGTTCGTGCCCAGTAGTTTCCTACCACATACTGAAATTTCATCGAAATCGAACCATATTTACGCATGTTATGACGCATAAAGGCAATGAAATGGATCCCGCTCTTATGGCGTAACCTTTGACCCCACTTCATCCATTTTTAATAGGGTTGGTCCCCTACCACATACTAAAATTTCATCGAAATCGACCATTTTTACATGCGTTATCGTGCCGACAGACCGACGGAAAAAGCTGGAGCATATACGATTTTTCAACCTACGGTTGGAAAGCGTAAAAAATAAGCACAGTATTCCTATGGGGGACAGACAGGGCGTGTATGAGATCCCACTAAATGCTATTGATCCAGAGGATGTTGACAAATTATATCGGATCGACCACCAGGATCTTAAATCAAAAATGAGTGAACACAAATATGATATAAGGCACATTCATCTAACACTGTACTTGCGAGAACTATAAACAATGGCACCCACATACATGTGTGGGAAGAGCCGCGGATCCTAACTAGCACTTGGACAAAAAGTGCTACACTTTTTTAGTCTCCATATCTTCCATAAATCATCATTATGTTGTAACGATGAACTTCCGAGGTACATACCTTTGCCCTGGAGAAATATGGTTACGAAGAAAAGTCAACCCGGTATGGAAGACTATTATAACATTACTTAACATAATTTAATGGCAGATTTCATTCGATTGACCATGTGAACTGACTATACCAATAAGATTCACGTATGCGACAAACAATACTATATAAAGACAGACGTTCTCGGCTGCTTGCTCCAGGCCAGCAGACGGACCAATAGTTGGTCCAAAAGTACTTGCATTTTAATTGTATTTTAATTAAAACTTTTTAGCTTTGTGAGCTCTATTTTGCCCTTTGGTTAATTATCGAGCTTGGAAGGATTAAGTGTCTACTCACTAAAAGACCCGGGGCTCGATCCGACTCCTGGCGCAAAAGATTTCACTCACTAAAAGACCCGGGGCTCGATCTGACTCCTGGCGCGAAAGGATTTCACTCACTAAAAGACCCGGGGCTCGATCTGACTCCTGGCGCAAAAGGATTTCACTCACTAAAAGACCCGGGCTCGATATGACTCCTGGCGCAAAAGGATTTCACTCACTAAAAGATCCGGGCTCGATCTTGACTCCTGGTGCAAAAGGATTCTCACGTAAGGACTGAAATATCCAGCGTGCTGGAGTTTGCGAAATTTCGGTCTAAATACGGAAAAACGTGAAACGGACTTCTCTAAAATACACAGAATTACTGACGGAAAATTTGCAAATACGCAAGTTAAAAAATGGGGCACTTTTAAAAACAAATTCCGTCAAAAGATGGACAGTGACGGGCACATTTGCTGCACGTTATTTTCAGGGTTTTTCCGTTAATTCACACCGTCTTTTTTAAAGTGAAGAAATTTTAGACATTCGGGGCCACATGCAGCCGAGCATTGTCTGATGCAATATAGCGCCAGTACAACTCTGAAGGAAGGGTATCACCTCTGCCTTTAAAACATTCCTGATGCATCGCTGGCTATTGAGTGTTCCCCCAGTTTGTATCAGGAGATATCACGAAATAAAACCTATGGCCTCACAAACTATGACGCCTGCGATACGTCATGGTTTGGGAGGACATTGATGCTGCAAGGTGCCGTTCACCACTTTGTCTTCGAACACGTTTGCAACCATCATGGTGCATCAAGCTGAATCGTGACTAAAACAAATACTACATGTTGCCAATAAGCGCCGCAGTGTGTGTTTGAGACCCCGTTGCTGCTAGGGGGGTCATGGTTGAGGGTCAAAGGAATGAGCTGCTAGTGACAACTCTATTAAGTAGAGACGATATCGAAGTGTTGGAGTATGAAGCCTGACATAGAGCAGCAGTGGAGTTACTGTTACAACACCGTGGATTTTTGCTGCGTGATCGGTCACTGCCATGTGTTAGACGTATTTGTCATCCAATTCAGTCGTAAGATTTTTACGGTCCATTTCCCGGATTATTGTGCGTCAAAGCCTCATCTGTCCACTGATATCACGTTCGTCTGTCTCACTGTACTGGCGTTTCGTTCCAAACGAGTATCAATTTTGAGGTAGGAGAACGAAACTCTTCTCATTTTAAAAATCATTCCTGGCTCAGAGTTTATCAGTTATTCATAGTGAGACACAAGAAATAGTCTTTCGACTCGATGTCAGCTCTTCACTCCTCGAAACGTCTCGTTTGAGCCAGTTTTTTATAACAAAGACCGCATAGTTTAGAGGGCACTTCTCCGAAACCAAATACGCATTTTCACTGAAATTTTAATAACTTGCATGTCCCAAAATGTATATATCCGGTAAGTTTAAAGCCAACACCAGCAGCCTTCATGACGTTGCCATTTTCACAAACGATAGAAGTAAACCATACGCATACCTGCACATAGTTAAGGATAAAAGGATAAACAATATCGCAAAAATTGTGAAATCGCAATTCGAGGACCACGAAATTTAAATTCTCGCTACCCTTTTGAAGTGCAACTTCATAATGCAACACTCTGTCGTGCATTATTTATCATATAAACAAGAACGCATCTATGAAGCAAACGAGGGGGAGGATTGAATGTTAGACTTCGTCAAAACAATTTTTAACATTTTTATATGAAACACCATTTCTTAAAACGACAAAAAAGTGACCAACAAGTCCGCCTTTTAATTTTGGTAATGATTTCTGATTTTGGACAGGAGATAAGAAAAAGATGACATCCACTGTTTAAGTTCATACTTGGAAATTATGATCGCTTATCTGTAGCAGTTTTTCTACGGGGGTTGCCTTTGTGTCTTGAAAATAAAGTATTTCTCTGCCTGGATCCGATCAAAGTTACTAGTGACTGAAAATTTCTAAAGATACGAGAAATTTATAGAAACAGAAAGATTACTCTTTTCGCAGTCTCTTATCAGTCTAAAATTTTCGATATGTCTGGACCAAATTTTTGATATTAATTTTTGTTCTAATCCCAGTTGTAAACCAGGAGCTATCTGGCGTGGTTTAGAGTGAATTTTGTCTAGTTATCTTTGCCTGTCTATCTGTCTCTCTCTCATATAAGCGCGTCTGAAAGCCCTTGGGAACAAGATGGAGGAGAAACACCTTTGGGTTTGAAGAACAATAGGACTGACTAGGGGATTCTAAGAAAAATCACTATTCTCTGCCTCCATTGTGGTGAACAATAATGTTACATGAAAAAAAAACACTCCAACAGTGTGGTCATCCATTAGGCCCACATTAATGAAATGCAGAAGTCAGAGGATGACTTTAAAATCGATTTTACCTCCTACAGTTTTTGTCTGATATCTGCTGCATTTTTTTTCAGTTTTCAACAGTTGGGAAATATCACCTAATGGTAATCCAAATCTGTTCCACAGGTTAGTGCGCATATCAGGTCTCTGCTCTTAGTGTTTAACTGCACGCAACCTTAAACACTTCGTGGCTTTTCAACCTTACGGGTAAACAACAATTATTCCAGTTTTCTAACTTCGTGGTAAACGTCGAAATGACAGAAATTGCTTTCTTTCTAAAAAAAATACGTTATCAAGTTCTGTTGAAAGGAATATATATCGAATTTTTAAATGCAATAAAAGCGGTCTTCAGACCTCATGTTGAAAAAAAGCGCAATATTTAAAACGTAAAACTCAATGAAAGGGGCAACTGGGAAACCAACGGAGGAAAATCAACATCACGGCGATCAATCTGACGCACTAAAATATTTTGTCCTAATTAGCCCCTTAGCATAGAGTCGCATTACAATTATTACATCTCTCAGGCACCCAACAAGAAATTTATCGACAATATTTAGAAATTTGGATAATTAATCTTATTTATGATGCCCTATCAATCGCAAATTTTATGGGAAAATACCTAAAAACCAATATTTCGGTTGTTCAGGAATTCCAAAATAAAGAAAAAGTTTGATTCCGAAGAAAAGAACAAGAAATCCAAAAGTGAATGCATGAATTGGAAAAATAAGTTGAGAGTAGAAGAATAAGCATTCATCATGAATCCGGCAATTGCCCAATTCTATTTTTCTCACTGGCGACTCAGGCTTGACCTAAGATAGTGCAACCTAGGCAGAGTTCTAAATAGGACATAAGTAAACTGAAACTTCAGGATTCCGTTTTTAAATAAAACTAGAGGAATTATTGACACCGACATTGTGCAATGGATAATGAAAGCAATAGTAATAGACCATCTAGCGAACAACTAGATGGTTCCACGCCTGCATGTTTGCGGCCTTGTAGGATGGTGCATTGTCATTCAGAAACAGACCATCCGCAGGATAAAAGAATGCCACGATATCATGTAAATTATCTGCCATTACGTGCTGTTAGCGGCGCAGCGGTTAATGACCTCTCCAGACCAAGTATGGAACCTAATGTGTCTCGTGAGAGGGCTCCCCGAACAAGCACAGAGTCACCACTGCCTAGAGCAGTGCCGAACTTGCACACATGCTGTCGATACCACACCTGCCCCTCCGATGAGCACAGCTAGAAACGGGATTCATCTGACCACACCCCGCTACTCAGAAAGGGTCCTGTTTTGTTGTTCGCGGCAGCAGGAGAAGCGTGATGTTCGTGGAGTTTCAGTCAACAGTGGCACTCGAGTAGGGCGTCGTCACCCGCAACCCATGGTGCACAGCGTGAGCCGTACCCTTCACTTGCTGATGCTGTTTGGGCCTCCGAAATATTATCTGAATATGACTTGCGCCGCCGTTGCCAAAGGGTCGGTCTGAACGAGCCTGGGTAGTATGTCTATCTCCGTAGTTCATGACGTTTGGTAGGCCGCAGCTTGCTCTCAGGGTTGGTAAGCCGTCGATGGTATACACGGGGTGCAGCCTTGATACTGTTGCCCTCAGGAAGCCTAGGGTTCTTATTACGTGGGCGACAGAATGACATCTGTTTTGCACCGACCCGATAATGCTTCCACGATCAAAATAGTTCTGTTCACCAAGCTTGTTCATGTTCGTAGAGACCAAAACACTTGAGAAGCCCTGTTGGCCACCTATTTATTTCCCGCGTTCGGTTTCGGTCTGCTCTACTGATCACGAAGGATACCCATGTCATTCCTACTAATCACCCCGGTCTTTAATATTTGGTCTACTGGGTGCATATTCTATAAAGTATGTATACATACAAAAAAGTTATCGCACAAAACTTGGTTGGAGTGTATTTGGGAGAAACAGGATAATTTCAAGAGCAATTAAGTATGGTGTCTGAAAAGAATATTGCTTAATGAATGCATTCTGTAAGTTCTTGTTTGTGGAGCAGAGACTTGGACCTTACGTAAAAAAGGCATGCAAAAGCTACCGACAAATAAAAGAAGCATGGAGAAATGCATGCTTGGTGTAGTGAGGAAGATAAGAGGAACTCATGGATCCAGATAATGACAAGAGAGGAAAACATTTTCAGAAAAATCTAAAATGGTAATTGGCTGGACATATTGCTAGAAGGACGGGCTATCGATGGACAACCGAAATTTTACAGTGGATACCAAGGAACAGAAAAAGACACAGAAACGTGGGAGATGGATGGACGAAATTTAAACGCATATCGGAGTGACGTGGAGAAGACTGGCTTTTTTTTTTTATTTATTGGAGGTTTAAAGACCACCGTGAGCAACTCAATGAGCTATAAGCAGTAGCCCGTCCCTAACTTAGGGTCACTGGTTCCACAGGGAAGAGAGAGAGCCAGTGCCTTAAGATAAACACATCAATGCCTCAAAGGGATTCGAACCCGGACTCCTTTCGGACGAATGATCAGGGGCTATCGCCTAGAACACTGGGCCACCGCGGCGGCAAAGACTGGCTTAAGACAGTCTGCTTAACAATTACCGGGAGGGAGCCTTCATTCAGCAGTGTATTGATGCTAATTATTCATGACGAAATACTTATATTGGCATGTGTGCGTAAACGTGGAAGAAATATAAAAATTCCACAAGAAATGCTATGAAAAAATTTAAAATAACCCCCAAAATATGTGATATATTTTTTTGGGACAAGAGAGTTATCCTATTACCAACGTAGGGATTTCAAATACAAATATTAACAAAAAGATTACACCGAATTTTTCCTAGCTAATAGAACGTATTTTGAAAAATAAATGAACCGAACTTTTACAGTTAATAAAAGATTTAGAAGTGGGATTAGCTACTACTAGCGCCGAAAATTATTACAAAAATTAACCGATTGTTCATAGAAATTCTAACATAGCTGAAGTAATATATCAGAGACAAAGCACTTTTAATTCGTGGAGGTAGAGGGAAACAAAACTTTACATCCTCTAGAATCTAACAAAACTTTACATCCCCTAGAATCTAACAAAACTTTACATCCAGTAGAATTATGAATAAGTGGAAATTATGACAAAAGCTTTTTTCACACAAACTACTTCATAAACCCATCTTTCACTCGGAAAACCGCAACCACGCAGTGTTGCATTGACTGCACGAGTACGGTTGTGTGGCGATAACTCGTCAGAGCATGAATTTTATATTGCAAGGTTAAGCATTGACAAGCCCTAAAATTCTGACTAACATGTTTACTCTTTGCTTCAACTGAACAATTTGTTTTTTTCAAATAAGTGGAGCCGGTACCTCCATCTGTTTGTAAAGTACAGCCACCCGGTTTTCTGCGACTATTATTTTGCTTTTGAAATGCTTCGGGAAGCAGGGAAACCTGGAAGAACGGGTGACTGGGCGATCAAAGCACTTTTTTTTTGTTGGAGTTTAACGACCATCGCGAGGAACTCAATAGGCTATAAGCAGTCGCCAGTCCCTTGTTTAGGGTTGCTAGTTAGAAAGAAAGGAGAAAGTTAGCTGTGTAAGACAAACATAATATCCATGCTTCACCGGGATCCAAACCCGAACCCATCGTGAACGAATGGTCAGAAACCAGCGCTTAGACCTCTACGCCAATGGGGAGGATCTGCCTACGTTGCTGAACAGAAATTGAAGGAAGTTGCCGCGTAGCGTTTGGGAGATATTTGTTGCAGTGCTATTTACTGTTCCGTATCTACAGTTCTTGAAACTTTTCCATCTCCGCAAAAATCATTAATGCGTTACCTATGGCATTTGCTACCCACGCCAGGAATAAATAACCCTCACAAGACCCCACTTCCCGAATAGACCCAGTTGTCGAAAAACCTATTTATCAACTAGAAAGTAAGCAAGGTGCGTATGATTGCTCATATAATTACATTGAAAAAAAAGTTCTCAAGGACCAAATCCGAACTACAGTCAATATTCTGTGGCCAAAGCCCTGCTTGTTAGCCGTGGTCATCCATTCTCATCACTGACTGGTTGTGGCGCCAATCTTTTGTATTGCGGTTCACCGCTTTGGAATGGAGCTAGTTGGTATTTCCAACTGCCTCATCTGGGGTTCCATAATATCTCACACATGACCAATCAGGATGAAACCAGGCGAACTTATAAGAAATTCAAGATTTATCACATCAGACTGTCTAGGTCGAACAATTCCTGCATGAAGAGGAGGAGGGGGGGGGGGGCAATGACATCTTCCCGAAGAACCCATCAATCTCTGTGTGAAGGTTAAACATTGAGATTCACTCGGCCCGTCCCAAGTTACTGCTATGTGCTAGCATTTTTACGTTGGTCCTTGCGATTCAAAGGTCCCAGTCCATGCCTGTTAAACACGACCCATATCATACAGCAGGAATTGATAATTGATCCCATGCACGAGACATCTATAGCGTCATGCTGTGGACAATATGATAAATCGGACCAGCACACGTTTTTCCAGTCTATCGTACAATCCACATGCTGTTGATGCCTTGAGAGTAGTTCACATCAATGGACTCCTGCTAGAAGCGGATAGTGCACCGGGCATCTGATTTTGCAACACCAGCACGCGACGCATAGTCACACGAGGGATTACTTCTGGTTGACTCATTAAAATGGGACTTTAGTGCTTTATTGATTGCAGTGTACAAGGCAACGAACCCGACATTCACCTTCGGAATCCACCTTTCGCCCTTCTTCACAGTTGTATCGCCGGTTGGTTGCTTTGCCAGGAACCACGGGAACCATTGGTTGTTTTTTTTAGTTAAAACGAAAATCCTCTAAATACGTGGCGTCAGTTGAATAAATATATCCATCGCTCTTTCCACGTTTTTACGAACACACAGCAACCGAAAAATTGTTATGTAGTGGTTTTTTAAACCACTACATTTTAAAGAAGCACCGAGGCTCTCAAACAACCGCAAGTGTAGCTGTTTGCTAAGTGGACAAAAACTCTTCGTGAGCTCACTCTGCCTTTTCGAAAAGTTATAGAAATCCTGGGTTTTTCATATCACGTCAGCAGCTTCGCTCTCAGCGCACTTGAAGTATGCAAGTATTTTTCGTTGGGTTACTACCCACAGAAAGTTTAGACGCTGCTGTCTTGGTTCCAGACACTTTACACGGCATACTGAACTTTCCTATCTAATCTGGAGGCCCTGACAGAAAAATGAGTAAGCAGATAAAATGGTCAAGTGTTTCTGACAGGTAGATGTGAACTGATTGATATCTTGGCAGAATGTCAGATGATATCAGAGCAGAAAAAGGTTTACTTCGAGAGGTAAGGAACAGATTTTTTTGGTTTGTGGTCTTTAACGACCACTTAGAGCAACTTTGGGATGTAAGCACTCGCCAATCCCTAATGTAGGGCCACTTGTTCCAGGTAAGTTAGAGTCAGTGCTGTAAGACAAACAACATCCATGCCTGATCGAAACCCGACCAATCTCTGACGAATGGCCTGCAGAGAGCGCTCAGACCAGTGATTTACCTAGGTGGTTCACCTTATTCTTCACAGGGGTCATTACCCAAGGAACGCCGGCTTAGCGTGCTTTCCGAAGCATGGCTGGTATTTTGGTTGTTTGAGTGGTCAGGCTGGGATGAAATCCTATAGCAACAGAACAGCATCCTCCTGCTCTTATTAGTTTATAATCGCGGCCTCTTCTGTCAGCTGAACCACCAACCACATATATGTGCCTTTGCCTAAAAAGCACGTCCTCTTTACTCTAGTACCGGGTGTAACTCATTTAGATATATAATAATCTTGCTATCAGTCGCGATGCGACCGTCAAGCCTTAACTGAAACAACTGATTTATTCTGCGTCGTCAAACATTTGTGCATTTTTTTATGGAAATAGCTCTTAGAACTTACTAAATTCACCTGTTATTTTAGCTTTTCATAAATGTGCAACAATAAAGAAAACTTTTGGTGCATGATTATGCAAACCTTCAAACTACGTACTGTCCCTTGCTTTATAAATTACAGAAATATTAGTAAAATGCGCATTTTAATGACATTCAGATTTTTAAGCTAAAAAAGGCGCTTAGAATTCCAATGTTTACTTTTTCTTTACGTAGAATGCATGTTTTATACCTCTAATTTTACTTTCCTTTTGAATTCCGGTTTTGATAAGTGATAGGTTCGTTACCGTCAAATATTTTTCCGACTTAAGATCAGATTTTCGCTCGGAGACTTTGAAGCTGGCAACTTCTGTTAGCCGGTAAAGGGGCAAGCCGCCTGGATGAAACTACCTAAATATGGGGTTGGAGTTTAACTCTAAATAAGGCACCGTTTCTCAACAAATCTCAAAGAATTTCACGATTGATTGATGTGTCGTGCTTGACATGATTTGGACGAGCTATTGTTGTGTCTGAAATAGTACTGTTTTGTGATAGAGTTTTCATTTCGATGTAGCTTATTTTGACTGATAGTGTTTAACTTTAATGTGCCTGATGTTTCAAATAAACAGCAGATTGTTAAACTAAGCAGCGTTGTCCTTCATGATCCGTTACCGTGATTTTGAAGTAGCATTTGTTTTTGGTAGGACTAAGCTACAGGCGATTGAGAAGTTTCCGAGGTTCAACAAAATTCCTGTTCAATAAAAAGTTAATTCAATAAGCTTTAGGTTAAGATTTCAGTTTTCAAGCGAAACCAATATTGTAAATTTAGTTAAGCTAGCATTTTTCTGTATTGCAGAGAAGTTATCCATAATGTACATATCATGGAGTTAAATTTAAAACATAAATGCTGTAAGAATGGATTCTGAACTACATGACCTACAAATACAAGTTATCAGTGAAAAGTCTAAAATTTTAAACAACTGCATACGAAATTACTAAATGCTTGAACACTGACCACTAGGCTGCGGCGTGGTGGTGGCCTAGTGGTCAGCGTTCGCGACTGCCACGGAGCAACCGAAGGTTCGAACCTGGGCAGGTACGAGCACTCGAACCACTAAACGCTCGCCGTGCGTCGGATGGGCACGTTAAGCAGTCAGACACCGGGTACTGCCCTCCGGATAATAAGGGCGCCTTCTTCCCCTTTACTATCTCGCTTCCGTGTCACTTTCCTATCAGGCACTATTCTAAATTTCCTAGCTTCCTGTTCCTAAGGGTTGTTTAAGACCTGGGGTCAGACGCTCCCTTCCTAAAATCATCCATGATCTAAAATTCTTTAAGATGAAAGTAATTCACACACTGTCCTAGCATATTTTCAGACACGTAATTCATTCTCTCAAGATGTATTATTTTGTTCAACGATGATCAACTTAATTCGGTTAGAAATGCCTTTAACGTAAATTTCTGCAAGTTAAAATATGAGAACTAAATAATAGTTTCCATTTAAATAAGCAGTTACACAACGTAAAGGTTTCTGTGGAAAACTTAACACAATTGGAGTTCGGCTTTGTTAAGGAAACAGTGTAGAATTCGAAAAAACTTTTGTACCAAGAAAGTATCATGGATGTTTACTCTGCCTTACCATAAATATATCCGGAAAACCCTTAATGAAAGTCAATTATGTTACACGCACGCAACAAGTCACGTAATCAAATATATGGTAAATGTTTTCATAGGGTTCTGATGAGAATCTCAAGACTGAATACAAGATTCCTTGATGGACAGAGTTCACCGATTTCTAGAGCAGATTGATAAGATGTCACGTATGGAATCGCTCCGTACGAGACATTGCAGCACCAGTGAACATTCACATACGGAAAAGATATTTCGCTATAACAAAAAAAAATGCTGCTGCAGCGAATTTCGCTAGTGAAAATAGCCATGCACACATTCGTACTAACTGGATTACATGAATATATTTCACAGCAGCAGTAAGATCTCTGGTTTGTGTGACAAGCAGCTATGCTGCCCCAGCAGGAATTTTGCCGGATCTAGCTTAGCAAGTTTTTCTGTTACAAACAATTTTCTAGCAAATAAGCTTTGCTACTTCAGCAAAGACCATTAGCTATTTTAAAATACACTGATAAAAAAAGATTCAGTTAGGTCAACTCCAATACCATGTAGCAAGACAAATTATTTCCTGTTTAGCCGATTCACTTATGCGATTAGCTTTCTGAGTAAAGCTATCAAAATCACGTGAAATACATCAGTAAAATGAAATCTCCAAACATGTATGTAAAGGCATCTAATCATTTTCGGGCACTCCGAATAAGATACTGCAACCATATTCGAATTTGCATCAAAAATCCACCACAAAATGCCTTTGGACTTACCGACATTCAAATCTCTAAATGTCATTTGGCAAGTCCTTGCTGCGTCACTGCTAAATTTGACATAGCTCTTGTTGAACCCCTCCACAATTCCTATAATGTGATGCAAACATAAGCAACAATCACCAGCGCAACGCACAACTCGAATACGGATGTCGCGATGACCTGGCGTTGCACTTGGGAAAACGAATGGCAATGCCCGCAGGAAAGAGAAAGGAATAAGTCAGGGATAATATATGTAACAGAACTTGCTTGATGGCGGAACTGTCAAGTGTCACCTAGTCTTCTGCTTCAGAGTAACTACTTAGCTAAATGTTTAGCCAAAATTTGGGGCAGTTACAAAATTGTTACAGATAGTAAACATGGCATACACAGCAAGTATATGTGGTTGGCTCAGCAAAGTGCATTGTGTAACTTAAATTTGTAACTTTTTTTTTATTATTGAAAGTTTAACTACCACCGTGAGCAACTCAGTTTGCTATAAGCAATCGCCCGTCCGTAATTTAGGGCCACTGTTTCCAGGGAAGGGAGAGCCAGAGCTGTAACACAAACATCCATGCCTGACGAGATTCGAACCCGGACCCTTTTCGGTCGAATTTCATGACCAACGCCTAAACCGCTGCACCACCGGGGCGACAATTTTTAGCTGTAACAGCCACATTCTGAAGGGTTAAAATATTATTCTTTCACCTGGGTGTGCTTTGTTGTAAAACTAAAAGATTTATATTATGTCAACTTAGAGTATTGCTCAATGTACAAAACCTTTGAGCAATAACTTTCTTGATATAGTACGTTTTTTTTTTCAACGTAGATTGACGGCTGTTTATGTGACATGGGAGATCACTTAAAACTGAATCTGCCAAGAAAGAAGCCAGAAAAACCTGAGCTAAGAATACTGCACGTGTACCCTACGATGGATTGTGCAATCACAACCCAAATGGACATCACCTCAAACCACGCAAACAATGTGAAAATATTGGAATTGGAGTTGACACGATACAGTGTGCAGAATGCTGTCAGAAGTATGTGCAACCCATGAACATGAAAGACTAGGGTTGTAGATCACCTCTCAAACCTCGGGAACAAAATCAGTCTACACTTTAATAATATACAACACAAAGAGGGCGTGACGTTAATATATATCAGGCAAAAGACAGGGAAACTGAAGTATTGCAAAGCAATGTCAACGCGTTGGCAGTCTTCAGTGCAAATTACCATTCGCGAAAAGCCAAAAACAATTAGGCAGGAACAAGACAGCAGTTATACAATACAGTATATGTAAAACAAAGACGTGCGGTTGAAAATGTAAGTACGCAAAAGCAGCAGTTATAACCTCTCACTAAAGATGCAGGAGCATGCCAGATTCGAATATAGAAAGAACGTCACTGTGTAGTAGGCTGTCAATGAATGGAAAAGGAGTCAGTGTCACAATGTAAAGGACAAGACAGAGTAATAACACACAGAATCCATTAAACATACGAACAGGGAAAGCAAACATCAAATCTAGTAAAAATACCAGCTGGACTAGGGGGAAACTACCCTAGGAAAGAGCATGGGACAATGCAAAGATCAGGAAATTCCTCTAAGTATTTTCTTCAGAATTGCAAAGCTGCAGAAAATTAGAAACGAATGGCCGAAATCGTTGGCGCTAGGGTGGTGTACAATCCTCTTATTCGGAAAAAATTCCCCAATCATCAGCATGATGAATGCTAAAGACAAGAGGAGCTAAATCAAAGAAGTTTCGGCAGTCAAAGGATAGTGTCTGAGTGGAATGACTGCATGGAAGCAAGAGAAGCCAGGAAGAGCGGAAAAAAAGAGTTCGGGGTTGTGAGTATAATGGGTGACATCACCATCACCTTCAGTGATATGAAACGCAACAAAAAATGTAACTAAGATTTTGTCGAAAAAATGTGAACTGTCGAAGGTACAGGTGGAGCAATCTTACCAAAAGAGGAAAAGGACATCTCAGCCAGAATGACGATACCTGCAGCAATACTGGGAGGTTTCCAAACACAAAGTTTATTTTCTCTTTCAGTAGAAAGACGTTGGATGAGCTCAGAACCCTGTGAATGGTAAGGAAAAGTAAGGGTGAAAGCAGACAACACCAGAGCTAAAACAAGCATCTGGGGAAAGGAAAGAAACCGGAACAGCAGACAGGTGTAAAAAGAACTGAATAATCCTATATACAAGATAATCGATGAAGGAAGTTGACCGCTGGTCAGAAGAAACAGAAGTCGCAACTGCAAGAGTGCTTATGGCATCAGTAAAGCTGTAAATATGGCAAGTATTAGGCAAAAGCCATTCAGTACCAGTCGTAAAATGGCTTTCGAAAAAAAACTACCTTTAAAGGAGCAGAAATCTAGAATGGAGAAATAAAGGTGTGGACCACAACCAAATAAAAACCCGGTAGAGAAGCGATGAGTGGTAGCATCGAAATTATCAGGTGGGGTAACGTGGAGTCAGAGACACCTGATGTACGCGAATATTAAGTGCTAGAATGGGACCCAGTAGAGTCAGGTACAAGAATGTTCTGGGACATAACAGGATCATATTCTTTACATTGATAATGTTCAGCAGAGGTCATGTCAAAGGTATTCTGGATTCAATCGTCCTAGAGATGGGATAGATGCGTAGCGCATCTTGAGAGGTATTCAGAATGCTAGCCTAACCACGAGTCCTACAAATGGAGCTAAATTCGCTCTCTTACAGTGAAGCAGAAAAATCTAAACGGGGTTTTGTACTGTGCTACAATATGATTAAGCTCGCAGTAAAACATGTTATCTAAGGCGAAGAAGGGTACATTGTGACCAGCATAGAAGGAAGAGAGTCGGGAAACACGAGTCTCCTTGACTTTTTGGGGAGGGAGCGGAGGGTTAACTACAACCGTAAGCAACTCTGTAGGCTGTAAGTAGGCTTACCATACTTTTTGGTTATACCGCGACTCTCGAATTTCAGGACGTGTCCGGGACTCTTCGCAGATTGGCTGTTTTGTGCCGTTCAAAACTGAAAAATTCACTATTCAATACACCTTAGGCCAAATTAGCTATAAGGCAAAAATATGTTTATTACTAATTTGGTGATTCAACGACAACTGCGAGCAACTTATTAATCGCCGGTCTCTAATTCAGGGCCATTGTTCTTAGGAAATATAAAGAGCCAATGCCATAAGACAAACACCATCCATGCCTCAGCAGGTTTCGAAAGCGGACCCATCTCGGACAAAGGTCAGAAACCAATACCTAAACCATTGAGTCACAGGGGCAGCCAAATAATACTTCCAGCTGATTAAGACCAAAAAAAATTATATATTGCGTGTTTTCGTGTTGTACCTTACGTCCTGCCCATCGAAATAATTATCGAAGATAAAAACTAAGTTATATGTTGGTTTAAAAATTAGTGCTATACATGTATAGCTACAATCCTGCCACCTTTTTAAAAATTTCTAACCCAGTAGGTGCTGCACGCCTTGGCTTTTATTTATTTTTTATTTTGATTGGAGGCTTGGCTACAGTGACGATAGAATTTACCCTGAAGTATTTTACAATAGTATCATAATTTGATGTTATTCAGAATAACCGTTCAGAACTTCGTCCTAGTCATAATATATTCTGTTCACATTTCATCCGGGTTTGAACTCGGAAAATATAGTTAATCTATTTATGAGAATACGTCCGGTCACGATTTTTTCGGGAGTACGGTAGTGTATTAACGACTATTGCGATTAACTCAATGGGGTATAAGCCGTCGTTCGTCCCTAATGTCGGACAGCTGGTTCCAAGGAACAGAGAAGCTAGTGCCGTATGACACACACACCGTTCGTGCTTCACCGGGAATTGAATCCGGACACATTTCGGACGAATGGTCAGAAGCCATTGATCTCTACACCACCATAGCGGTTCCTTGAATTTCAAACAATCAGCAAGCACCGTCTTGCCGTAGGCAAGTATAAAGAAATAAACACGCATACCTTGATTTCGGCACGAAATAAAGAGCACATGACCCGACAAAGAAAAGGTGGCTTTAAAGCGCAGGCATATTCCGTAAAATGTTTATCCTTGAGAAACGAGTACGACACGCTTCTTTGCAATTGAATAAAACTTTCGTACACAGATGGGGATTCTTACCAATGACTTGACGAACACTTAAGAGATGCTGTAGACAAGAAAGTCTTAACTTGGCGCATCACACGTAAAATAGGACGATGGAGCGAAACGTATCTCAGAAGAGCAAGCAGCAGTGGAAAATAAAGAAGAAATACTCAGTGCAAACGAATCACGGGAAGCTACAAACTACGACGACTGCATGACGTCATCTCAGCTGGTAACTGGAACAGCTACTGTAGCTTTTCATTGTTGTTATTGTTTAGTGAATCAGCGACCCCTGCGAGCAAATCAATGGGCTATAAGTATTTTTTTTTTTTTTTGATTGGAGGTTTAACGACCAACGTGAGCAACTCAATGGGCTATAAGCAGTCGCCCGTCCCTAATTTAGGGTCACTGGTTCCAGGGAAGGGAGAGAGCCAGTGCCGTAAGACAAACACAACATCCATGCCTGACCGGGATTCGAACCCGGACCCTTTACGGGCGAATGATCAGAGGCCAGTGCCTTAGACCACTGCGCCACCGGGGCGGCTATAAGTATTCGCTTGTCCCTAATTTAGAACCACTGGTTCCAGGGGAGAAGAGAGCGAGTGCCGTTAGAAAAACACAACATCTATGCCTCACTGGGATTCGAACCCAGATCCATCGCATACGAATGGTCATAATTCAGAGCTTCGACAGCAGCACCACAAGAATTCATTTGCACATATGCATTATTTATCCATGATGTCATATCTTGAATCTTAACGTTATGTTTCAAATTTTGTATGCCACCCCCGGTGGCGAAGTGCTCTATGCGCCGCCTAATTTTCATTCGTCCGAGATGAGTCCGTGTTCAGACCCCGATCAGGCATTGATGTTGTGTTTGTCTTGCGGCACTGTCTCTCTCCTTTCCCTAGAACTAGTAGCCCTAAATTAAGGACGGAAGACTGCTTATATCCCATTGAGGTCCTCACGGTGGTCGTTAAAACTCCGATCAAATAAAAAAAAAGATATTCTAACATCTGTATTTTAAATCATTAATAATGTAGCCACCTAATGTGTTCGTAAAACATACTTTTACCTCAGTATTAAATCCGTGAACAAAAATCTCGATGTGCAGATAAAAGAACCATCTCTTACTGTTTTTTTTTGTTTTTATTATTAAAGTTTTAACGACCACCATGAGCAACTCAGTGGGCTATAAGCAGTCGCCCGTCCCTAATTTAGGGTCGCTGGTTCCAGGGAAGGGAGAGAGCCAGTGCCGTAAGGCAAACACAACATCCATGCCTCACCGGGATTCGAACGTGGACCCATCTCGGACGAATGAGAAGCCATCGCCTAGACCACTGCACCACCGATGCGGCCTCTACTGTTTAACGAATAATATTTCGTTTATTGTCGCCACATGGAAAGCTGAATGAAGAATCAATGTGATCCAATGCATCGGTAAAATCAGGCTGGTATTAACACGGATATCACACACACACAAACGCGTGCGCTCACTCCGAAAACCCAAAATATTAAGACTACCTGCATAATACGATGTTTGTTCTCCATGTGGCACCAACTATGCTCTTACCCGGCGAAGCAGGGACACTATAATATTTCTCAAGGTATCTCTCGGTGTCCGTTAACAACACGTTAACATCACATTTTTTAAATTGTATAAACTATGTGGTTGAGCTGCTGCAGATCGGATTTGCTGCTCCAACAGAAATACAGATGCTCGAGTGGATTGAGGTTTGGGAAATTTGTAGGATAGGACAATACCTGGAATATTTTCATATTCCGCGAACTAATATCGAACAATCTGGACAATGTACAATGGGTCATTATCCTTCTGAAAGAAGGCGCACCTAGACTGAAACACCGGTCAAATAACATACCTGGTCTGCAACGTAGTTTCGGTGGGTGGCAGGCGTCATAGTTTCCTAAACATACACAGTGCGGCAATGAAATAAAGAGACTCATTTAATTCAAAAATTCCGGTAAAACACACAAGCCGGGAATGCATTGGTTTTTGATAAATCATTTATCATCTATGCGGTGGCAATGGAACACAGAGCAAATATCAGGTTCTGCTCGAAGAGGGGTACCACTGCATTTGAGACAACTGAATTGTTGCATGATGCGTATGGAGCTCATTGCCTATCTCGTGTACAAATATTCAGATGGTATGCATGTTTCAAGGATGAGAGGGAGAATTTGGAATATGACGAAAGGCCCGGACGCCCGAACTCATTGATAAAATTCTCGAAAGGATGAAATGTGTCGTTGTGTGTCGTAGAAGGTGCTGGAAATTGAGCTCGATATTCATAAGGAAACGATTCGACAAATGTTATTGCAAGAATTGGTGAACAAAATTGTTCGTGCTCGTTTTGTTTCGCATGCTTTGCAGATGACCAGAAACACGCACAAGTGGACGACGCAAAAGACACCCGATGGACTACGGAAAGAAGGCGAAATTTTCTCCAACGCATTGTGGCAGGTGACGAGATATGTTTTCGTTATGATTCTAAAAGGGAGCATCAGAGCACTCAGTGGAAATTGCCACAGTGAACCAAAGTAAGGAACAGGTTACAGAAGTCCAAAATCAAGACAATTCATGTGTATTTTTACGACAACAAAGAAATTCTGCATCACGATTTCATTCCTGAAAATACAACTCCCGCTGGCAATGCTTACACATTTATTTTAGAAAGACTGTGGAAAAATATTGCTCGTGTCAGGCCTGAATACAAAAACTGCCAATTGTTGCTTATTCATGCTCAGAACCCACATACAGAGAAGAGTACGACAATTTCTAACACAGAAAGAAATATGGGAGAACCACCTCCCTCTTTTCCAGATTTATCATCGTGTGACTGCTTTGGGTTCCATAAATTTAAGCTGCTTTCCTTTTTTTGATTGGGAGTTGAACGACCACCGTGAGCAACTCAATGGGCTATAAGCAGTCGCCCGTCCTGAATTTAGGGCAACTGGCTCCGAGGAAGGGAGAGAGCCAGTACGGTAAGACAAACACAACATCCATGCCGCATCGGGATTCGAACCCTGACCCATCTGCGACGAATGATCAGAAGCCATCGCTTAAACCACTGCGCCTACGCGGCGGATTAAAGCTGCCTTTAAAATGAAAGGTTTTTTAAAACAATGAAGACGTACAAAGAATTGTCACATCAGCTCTTCACTCGATATCAAAAAATGACATCTGTGACATCAGCTCTTCACTCCGTACCTAAAGATGACCTCTGCAACTCCTTCCTTTTATTGGCTGATCGCACCACTTCTTGTATTGACGCAAGAAGAATGTATTGGGTTGGAAACAAAGTAATCCTTGCAAATGAAAGGCAACAGAAAAATGCTAATTAATGTACAGACAAATACAAACCAGTCCTAAATATATGCCACGACCCGTCCCTTCGTCTGGGCAGTAATTGGACACAGTATCTGGAAAACAGAGCGCGAGTTCGACATCGTCCGGGTTGGTGAAACGCTGTCCGTCTAGGGAAATGTAACGACCGGAAAAGGTCGTAGTCAACCGGGGAATGTCCGAGGAATAGTCTGGGTGGGGCAGAAACTCCATGCCCAGGTCCCTGATATTGTTATTGGCCACCCGAGCTGTCTAAGGAATAGTCTGGGTGGGGCAGAAGCTCCCAGACCAGGTCCCCGACCTTGTGACTGGTCACCCGAGCTGTCCAATAAATAGTCTGGGTGGAGCAGAAACTCCCAGCCCAGGTCCCTGATCTTGTGATTGGTCACCCGAGCTGTCTAAGGAATAGTCTGGGTGGGGCAGACACTCCCAGCCCAGGACCCTGATCTTGTGACTGGTCACCCGAGCTGTATAAGGAATAGTCTGGGTGGGGCAGAAGCTCCCAGACGAGGTCCCTGATCTTGTGATTGGTCACCCGAGCGTCTAAGGAATGGTCTGGGTGGGGCAAAAACTCCCAGCCCAGGTCCCTGATCTTCTGACTGGTCACCCGAGCTATATAAGGAATAGTCTGGGTGGGGCAGAAGCTCCCAGACCAGGTCCCTGATCTTGTGATTGGTCACCCAAGCAGTCTAAGGAATAGTCTGGGAGGGACAGAAACCCCCAGCCCAGGTCCCTGATCTTGTGATTGGTCACCCGAGCTGTCTAAGGAATAGTCTCGTTGGGGCAGAAACTCCCAGCCCAGGTTCCTGATCTTGTGATTGGTTACCCGAGCTGTCTAAGGAATTGTCTCGGTTGGGCAGAAACTCCCAGCCCAGGTCACTGATCTTGTGATTGGTCACCCGAGCTGTCTAAGGAATAGTCTGGGTGGGGCAGAAACTTCCAGACCAGGTCCCTGATCTTTTGACTGGTCACCCGAGCTGTCTAAGGAATAGTTTGGGTGGGGCTGAAGCTCCCAGACGAGGTCCCTGATCTTGTGATTGGTTACCCGAGCTGTCTAAGGAACAGTCTGGGTGGGGCAAAACTCCCAGCCCAGGTCCCTGATCTTGTGATTGGTCACCCGAGCTGTCTAAGGAATAGTCTGGGTGGGGCAGAAACTCCCAGCCCAGGTCACTGGTATTGTGATTGGTCACCCGAGCTGTCTAAGGATTATTCTGGTTGGGGCAGAAACTCCCAGCCCAGGTCCCTGATCTTGTGATTGGTCACCCGAGCTGTCTAAGGAATAGTCTGGGTGGAGCAGAAGCTCCCATCCCAGGTCCCTGATCTTGTGATTGGTCACCCCAGCAGTCTAAGGAATAGTCTGGGTGGGGCAGAAACTCCCAGCCCAGGGCCCCTGATCTTCTGATTGGTCACCCGAGCTGTGTAAGGAATAGTCTGGGTGGGGCAGAAACTCCCAGCCCAGGTCCCTGATCTCGTGACTGGTCACCCGAGATGTCTGAGGTCTCATTCCATACTGTTGTAGAAGGACGCCCCTGAGGCTCAGCATTGTTGCCCTTTCTACGTGAGCTATGCGTGAAAATCGTCGAGCTGACGGTAATATACATCGGCAGGGATAGTGGTATTGACCGGCATTAGCTGAAAAAAATATTCCACCAAATAAACAGCAGGACCTTACGTTGGTGTAAGACGAATTTGGTGGTCGGTTTGGGCCTCTGTCTTGGGTTCAACCACTGTTTCCCGGCGCTGAGGTTATCATACAGCACATATTTTCCGTCAGCTGTCACAATGTGGCTAAAGAACGGGTCCACGTGGTCACGATGCGATTTGCCATCTGCTCAACTAGGAGTTGTTGAAGTTCCTAGATTCCTTTCTGGTGCACCTTCCCAAGTTCACGCAGGTGCGTGATAATGCTCGAGTGGGTAGTCACCAGCTGTTCGGCCGAAAACCACGTGGTCCCACGTTAGTCGGTCTCCAGTATGATCATCAGGATGTCCACATCTACATTTGCGAGTCTTCCGGCTTTGGACGGTCTGACAGGTCATAATTTTTCTCTAGAAACCATTCGAAACAACGACAGAACACACGATGTAATATGGCATTGGAGTACACGGTGAAAATGTTCCTTACAGCACTTGTGGGGTGCTTCCGTGACGAACCTCATACAGCATCTTCTCGCCTTCTGAAGGCTTTACTGTCACTGCCTTAAGTACCTGCTGATGTCATGGCAGTGTACTGCGCCGTCTTAGTGTCCAATGTGCGCCGTAGCCGGGCTTTGACATCGGGCATCTTGACATCCGACATTACTTTCTTTCTAACCAATACTTCGAGTAAAATATATTCACGTAAGTTTTCCTGCTTTACCATTTTTAAAACTTTAGTCCCTTTAACTAATTGTCGCGTTACGTATGTGAATAGATTCAGGATATCCCAGCAGAACAGTTACTGAGTCATTACACTTTCTCCACCTCGTTGGTTTCATCCCAGTGTGCATCCTGGTGCCAACTCTTCCTCACGTGAACGAGGCACACGTACCACACATGGAGCAACAGAAGACGAAATTTATCGGACCAGACAACCTTCTTTCAATAATTCAGTCACAATTTTGATATCCCCTCTAACATGGTGGGCAGTTTCGATGGTGAACCGAAGTCAGCGTGGGCACCGTTAGCGGCGTGGGGCCACGCAGCACTATTTTCAGCAGGGTTTGATAAATTGTGTGTAGTGGAGCATTAAACCCGACACCACAATTCAAATTACCGCGACTTACACATCAGTATGACTTCCCTCATCTTCGCTCATTATTAGCAACGATGAGCCGTGGTAGTTGTCGACCTACACCTTGCCGGAGGATCGTAGTTTTTTCTTTCATAAATAACTTTTCAAGATTATTACCACTGCTGATCGTGAGCACTCCGTAAGACTTGCCGTTTCCAAAATGCCTTTATCCAGTCGTCACGTCATGACGATTTCGCCTTTGTCAAAGTACTTTTAGTACACTGCCTTTCCTATCTGAAGAACAAGAACAGAACAGATTAACAGAGCTCAGTGTCTTACACGGTTTCATGACCTTCACATACACCGTGCTTTATCTCTAGTTGCCTTGATATGTACACTGCTCGACATAGAAATTGAACCACCCAGAAGGAGATGTGCTATAAATATGCAAATCGCAAGAAGAATAAAATGGCAGCTGTCTAAGCATGTAGAAAACTACCCAAAACGTTTAACCTGATGACGCACAGGGCGCCTGTTGCGAAAGATCTTGTTTTTACCTAATATGCCTTTTAGTAGTAAAGTTCTAATTGTACGTTTTGGGTAGTTTTCTACATGCTTAGACAGCTGCCATTTTATTCTTCTTGATATTTTTAGCATGTAACTTTTATGATTGACGACTATGCAAATCGCAGTGTGGGTGTACCAATTCGAGATATGCAAATGATGCTTAACCGGCGCCCTTGACGTCTCACGCTCGTGAGATAAAGGTACCAGCAGCAACAAGGATGTTAATGTGTTGTCGCAGGAGGAACTGCCGTGGACGTTTTAGATTTGTTGTTTGTGCTGGAAACTATTCAGCAAAAGCCGAAAATGCCGGTACACGCCGTCAACAGGTCTATCGCCATTTGGATGCGTTTCAGAGAAGAATAATTGTAGGCCTGTGTGAAGCGGGTTGGTCTACACGTCGTAGCTCTTCGCATGTGCAACGGGATGCACGAACTGTTGGACGCTGTTGGCACCAGTGTCTAGACGAAGGTTCGTACGTGCGTCGGAGAGGCAGTGGTGCAGTCTGACAGACAACAGCACGCCTGGATTGGCGAATTGTTCGACACGCTCGTCGTCACCTTGAAAGTACTGCAGCCGATATTCGAAGTTCTGTGTCATAGGCCATGGACGTCTCCATAACGACCCAAACTGTAAACCGGAGGTTGCATGTGACACACCTGCGCAGTAAGTAACCGTTTCGTCGCCTGCAAATGACGCCCAGCCATCACATCGCTCATCTGGCTTGGTGCCGAAGTCATGCTGACTGGGGTTACGAATAGACCACTGTGGTGTTCATTGATGAATCCCGTTTATATCTGGGGGCTGACGATCGACGGATCGGTGTCTTGCTACATCCTGGTGAGAGGACGGATCCCGGTTTGGTTCGCGACCGTCACACCGCTCGTCAGGCAGGCATCATGTCATGGGGTGCTATTGCTAATGACAGCATATCCCCTTTTGTTCGCATCACTGCCACACGGAGAGCTGAACGATACGTGGGCGAGATTCTGCAGTCCAGTTTGGTACCGTTTCTGAATGGCGTACAACGCACCATTTTCCAGCAAGATAACGCCCGTGAATACACCGCTCGGGTCTCCAGACAATATTCGCAACGTGATAAAACATTGTCATGATCAGCAACATTGCTCCATTTATCCCCAATAGAAAACCTATAGCACCACATTGGACGTCGTCTCCAATGGAATAGATCTGCGCACGATCTCGGTAAATTACGGGAGCAAGTCAACCATGCTTCGTGTTCCATTGCTCTGAGCAATATCCGTCGACTGTAGGATTTCCTGCCACACCGTATTGCTGCCTGTATTGCCGTTCGCGGCCGTGCAACCATTTACTGAAGGGTACCTATTGTGTTGCGTTATCTCATCTGATAAACACTGTACGTAGCTGAAAATAAAATCAAGGAAAACCCTTATGTATTCCTGCTTGTGTGCTGAATTTCACCGCTCTGTCCTTACTCCCTCTTGGTGGAGCAATTTTTATGTCAAACAGTGTATATAGACACGCTGATTATAAATGTTGTTACTCTTAGGTGTACATTTAGTGATAAATTACCTAAATTCCTGCAGTGAGATTTGTGGTAGAATTATGAGCAGTAAAGGGAATTGCTGCATATTTTGAGATGTGTCTTTGCTTGTATATGTAAGTTTATTGCATAATATTACAGTCTGCTGTTGCTTTGTGTACCTCAATAAATTATTCTCAGCAGGGTACTTCTTCAAATGCTCAAACAACTGATTTTATTTTAACAAGGTCAGATCATTTGTTTCTGAGACGCACAGGTGTATCTGTTTATGTCGATAGAATTATCATTTACCTCAGAAACGTAGTTCACTTAAAAAAATGAAATAGCGTATGTCCTTTTCGATTATCTTTCGCAGGACTGCTTGACATGTTATTTACAGTCCTGTTGAAGTCAATAATCAATTCTTTTAAGTTCTTAAAATAAACGACAGTTCCCTATTCCATTAAAAAATTAGAACTAATGTCATTATTATTTTTTTTCTATTGGCATATCCATTTACTTTGTCTTTGCAATGTGCATACTGCTCGTTATTAACTCATTTACTTTCAGTGTATATGAATGAAGTTGTGAAATTTTGTTTTTAAAATCTATGATCGCTTAAAAGAAAATTTTCAAAATCTTTTAAAAATATGACATGTTTTATAAGGTGAATATAAAAATGTTTTCCTTCTGTTTCGTAAAAAGGTTCTATTTTTCAGGCTATTGTCATGTTCGCATGCATTTCATTGCAACTGCGTTTGGCACTGGCTCATGAGGAACCTTCACAAAACTCCTGTGCAGGGCCAACATTTCTACTCATCCAGTCGTTCATCGTTCAACGAGAGGAAGTTTTATTCACATTGACTAAGGAAAGATTTTCTTCCACTTTTTTTTATTGTTTCGAGAACTAACAACCACCAAAAAACAACTCGGCGGCGACATGCAGAGTTGCCTGTCCCTGATTTAGGGACGACCATACGGTCGATAAGGGTCCGGGGTCGAATCCCGGTCAAACAAGAATGTAGTGTTTGTCTTACGGCCACGCTCTTTTCCTTCCCTGAAGCCAGCGGCCGTAAATTAGGGACGGGCGACTGCTTTTAGCCCATTGAGTGTCTCATGGTGGTCGTTAAAACTCCAACAAAAGAAAATAATTAGAGACACTCCTGGCAGAGAGATCCATCAGCGTAGGACAAACGCAACATACATTCCTCACTGGGATTCGAACCCGAACACATCTCGGACAAATAACCATAAACCAGCAATTAGACCAGTGCGCCCCCTGGCTAGCACTGTTGTACATTTATATGGTCTATCTATAATGCCATGTCTTGCATCTTTTCTACTTTGTTTTAGATTTCATAAAATAAATGTGATAAAATATCTTTCATTTTTAAATATCAATAAACGAACTTTGGTCACATAGTCGACAATTTATGTGGAGTATTTTCTGCGACAGTGGTATTTTGTAAATAATAATAATAATACTATATAAAAATTTAGTTGATTGAGTAAGCGAGCACTTATGAGTGATCGCATAGGTGATCGAATAAGATTGGAACATATAATTCACACTTTTGCTTCAATATACATTAAAGTTGTAGGCAGACACACACACACACATATGCTGCCGGTCTTCTTATGGATAAAAGGAGCGATTTATCAGATGTGCAAAAAGGGATGATTATCGGCTTTTGGGTCAAGAGTGGCAGCATTTCTGGAACATCGCAGTTTGTGAACTGTTCGCGTGCTGCTGTGGTTAAAGTGTATTGTGATTTGAGAAATGGCACCATTGCTAGTAAGAGACGTGGAAACTGCGTAGCACCACGTGCCATTTATGTGAGAGGTAAACGTCGGCTTAAAAGGTGCATGAAGGCCGATCTACATACTGCAGTGGAGCAACTCACTGGCCGAATGAACCAGGGGGCTACCGGAAGTGTGTCTAAAACGACAGTTCAGCGACCCCTCCTGCGCATGGGGCTCCGATGCAGACGGATGGGCACTGCACCTATGCTAACGAAGGTGCATCGGCAGAAAGGACTTACATTTGCGCGGCAGTATCAGAATTGGACCTCCGCTGGTTTTGATGTGTCGCCATTTTCCAACTTCTGGGAAAGGAGACTGGCCATCTCATTTTCAGAAGGGAAAATAGGCTCCCCTCACGCATCTTAGTTCCCTTCGGAACAAGATGGAAAGAAGAAAAGGGAAAAGAATGACGCGCAGTTGTTATTGTTTTTTTTTGCCATCGACCCCGAAAATCTTAGTAGGGAACTCGAATCAATTTTCTATATCTTCTGAAGTTTCGATTCATTTTCCTCAGGGAAAGGTGCATACTTGGTGTAACCAGGAGAAATAAGAAGAGGAACTCGTGGATCCGAAAAATGACAAGAGTGGAAGACATCATGATCAGAGTTAAATCCTTGAAATGGCAATGGGCTGGACATACTGCCAGAAGGACAGATCATCGATGGACAGCCGAAATTTTAGATTGGATTCCAAGGGGCAGGAAAAGACCCAGAAGAAGACCACATGAGAGATGGGTGGATGAAATTCGAAAGTATGCAAGGGTGACATGGAGGAGACTGGTACAAGGCAGACCGTTGTGGGGGAAACTTGGGGAGACCTTCGTCCAGCAGTGGATTGATAATGGTTGACAATGATGATGATTATGATATATATATATGAAAATGCAAGTGCAAAGATTAGGCTGTTTGAAAATACAACACACATAAAAATTGGAAAGGGAGTGAGACAAGGTGACACCATATCTCCGAAGCTCTTTAATGCCACATTGGAGGGTGTTTTTCAGTCACTGAGCTGGGAAAACAAGGGGATAATGATTAATGGAGATTACCTAACCCACCTTCGTTTCGCCGATGACGTAGTCATTTTTGCAACTACCCCATCAGAGCTGCAGAGTATGATCCAGGAACTTGCTGATATGAGTAAAGAAGTGGGATTAAAAATGAACTTTCAGAAGACAAAAGTGATGTTCAATGCTTTTGCAAGAAATGAAGATTTATCGATTGATGGAGAAAAGCTGGAGATAACAGACACATACGTTTATCTTGGACAGCAGATATCAAGTGGGGGTCACATTGATGAAGAAATTAATCGGCGTACAAAACTTGCCTGGAGAGCTTTTGGAAGAAACAGCATAATTTTCAAGAGCAATATGCCATTATGTCTTAAAAGAAAAGTGTTTGATCAATGCATCCTTCCAGTGCTTACGTATGGTGCAGAGACGTGGACCTTAACTAAAAGAGACATACAAAGGCTGCAGACAACTCAAAGAGGCATGGAGAGGTGCATAATTGGTGTAACCAGGAGAGATAAGAGGAGGAACTCGTGGATCCGAAAAATGACAAGAGTGGAAGACATCATGACCAGAGTTAAATCCCTGAAATGGTAATGGGCTGGACATACTGCCAGAAGGACAGATCATCGATGGACAGCCGAAATTTTAGATTGGATTCCAAGGGACAGGAAAAGACCCAGAAGAAGACCACATGGGAGATGAGTGGATGAAATTCGAAAGTATGCAGGGGTGACATGGAGGAGACTGGCACAAGACAGACCGTTGTGGAGGAAACTTGGGGAGACCTTCGTCCAGGAGTGGATTGATAATGGTTGACAATGATGATGATGATGATATATATATATATATATATATATGAAAATGCAGAAGTGTACATATTTTTATCAAGAAGTGGAAATAGATAGGCTAGCACAAGTGTACCTCAGCGAAATTCACCTTATTTTTTGAATCCCAGGGCTTTCTGAATTCATCAGCAAAAATGAGTACATAGAGAGTTTAACTTCTTGTTTAACACTGGCTTAGTCTTACATGCTGAATTAGTACTAAATTATAGAAGTGATGTAATGAGTGCACTCACAGAAAAATAGTAAATTTCAGTAATATCCAGCAAAAATTCAAATGTAATTTTGGCATGTGTGTATTTGTGCAGTATTATCCATATCAGCTTACCTTGTTAAAATTCATTGAAAAGTTGTGTGTGGAATGCAGTGATAGCATTTAAGTAGTCAGCAAGTTCCTATCTTCTTAGTGTAAAAATTTAAAAATTCGGGGTTGTGATTTACCAGTAAGGGCTGAAAAAAAACCCGTAAACTAATTTGTTGGACTCGCAACCAATTATTCTAAGCAGCCCCCTACTTGAATAATTTTCCATCAGGATGTCTGATTGAAATTTTTGCATACTGTTCATACCAGTTTGAAAAGGTGCTTATCTTTCCCATTTAAAAACAAGAATAAAGGTGAACCCAAAGGGTTCTTCAAAAACCTAAATGTTCTGTGTGGCAGTAATAAATTTCACTGAGTAAGGCGTTGTCTATTACCTGTTTCCTTAGGACTTGTATCCACCTCTGTTTAGCTTGAGGGTGGAAACGTTCCTGGTTCTTATTGTGGCGGAAAGAAAGAACGAGTACAATATGACTGTGCTTACTTAGTTTAACACATGCTTTACACAAACAACCATAACTCCTTTTTGCACTTTCAGGTTCATCTCTGCAAACGCAGACAACACAAACAGTAAATAAACGTTGTTAAATTTTCACTGCCAATGCGTTAAAAATTTCATAGTGATCACCTTTTCTGCTTCATCGAACTGATGGACGTTGGCGTTTAAGGCGAGAAACATCGGAGAACAAACACTCTTCAACCATTTCTGGAAGAACACAAGCTGGTGGGGGCAGTGTTATGGTCTGGAGAATGTTTTCGTGGCATTTCCTAGGTCCACTCATACCTGTGGAAGGCACGAAGGGCCGAATTTATTATGAATCCATCCTTGCAGACCACGTACAACTATACATGCTGATTGTCTTTCCTGGGGCGGATAGGATCTTCCAGCACGACAATGCGACGTGTCACACAGCTAGAAATGTCCGATAGTGAGAGGACGACCACGCTAAAGACTTCAAAGTACTTCCCTGGTCCCCTACTTCGTCAGACTTAAATCCGATTAAGCAGCAGTGGGACCACCTCGATCGTGTTGTTCGCTGTATGGATCCTCCACCATGCACCCTCCTGCAGCTGCCAGATGCACTGCTGTCAGAATGGCTCCACATTCCTGTGAACGCCTTCCAGCACCTTATTCGGTCAGTCCCAGCCCGTCTAGCTGTTGTCCGCGCTCACACGGCGGTTACTCTGGATATCAGCTGGTGGTCACAATAATGTGACTCGACCGTGTATATATGTGTATATATATGTATATCATCATCATCATCATCATTGTCAACCATTATCAATCGACTGCTGGACGAAGGTCTCATCAAGTTTCCTCCACAACGGTCTGTTTTGTGCCAGTCTCCTCCATGTCACCCCTGCATACTTTCGAATTTCATCTACCCATCTCCCATGTGGTCTTCTTCTGGGTCTTTTCCTGTCCCTTGAAATCCAATCTAAAATTTCGGCTGTCCATCGATGATCTGTCCTTCTGGCAGTATGTCCAGCCCATTGCCATTTCAAGGATTTAACTCTGATCATGATGTCTTCCACTCTTGTCATTTTTCGGATCCACGAGTTCCTCTTCTTACCTCTCCTGGTTACACAAAGCAAGCGCCTTTCCATGCTTTTTTGAGTTGTCTGCAGCCTTTGTATGTCTCTTTTAGTTAAGGTCCACGTCTCTGCACCATACGTAAGCACTGGAAGGATGCATTGATCAAACACTTTTCTTTTAAGACATAATGGCATATTGCTCTTGAAAATTATGCTGTTTCTTCCAAAAGCTCTCCAGGCAAGTTTTGTACGCCGATTAATTTCTTCATCAATGTGACCCTCACTTGATATCTGCTGTCCAAGATAAACGTACGTGTCTGTTATCTCCAGCTTTTCTCCATCAATCGATAAATCTTCATTTCTTGTAAAAGCATTGAACATCACTTTTGTCTTCTGAAAGTTCATTTTTAATCCCACTTCTTTACTCCTGTCAGCAAGTTCCTGGATCATACTCTGCAGCTCTGATGGGGTAGTTGCAAAAATGACTACGTCATCAGCAAAACGAAGGTGGGTTAGATAATCTCCATTAGTCTTTATCCCCTTGTTTTTCCATCTCAGCGACTGAAAAACACCCTCCAAAGTGGCATTAAAGAGCTTCGGAGATATGGTGTCACCTTGTCTCACTCCCTTTCCAATTTTTACGTGTGTTGTATTTTCAAACAGCCTAATCTTTGCACTTGCATTTTCATAGATGTTATTAATAATATTAATGTATGCATCTTCAATACCGCAGGTTTTCAGAGCCATTGTAACTGCTGATGGTTTCACCGAATCAAAGGCTTTTTCATAATCGATAAAAGCCATGCACAATGGAAGTTCATATTCCCTCGCTCTTTCAATTAGTTCTCTCAGTACGTGAATATGATCTATTGTGCTGTAGCCACTCCTGAATACAGCTTGTTCTCTCGGTTGAGCCATGTCCAGTGTTACCTTCAAGCGGTGTGAAAGAACTTTAGTGAAGATTTTATAAAGTACTGATAGGAGGCTGATAGGTCTGTAGTTTTCAAGATCCTCAATGTCACCTTTCTTATGTAGCAGGATCATTGTAGCGGTGTTCCAATCCTCAGGAATCTTTCCTTCATTAAGGCATCGAGTGAAAATTTGGGCGAGTACTGTTTCGATTTCTCCAGTTGCTTCTTGTATGATGTCTACAGTAATTCCATCTTCTCCTGGAGCTTTTCCCCGCTTCATGTTCTTGATTGCATGTGCAACTTCTGCTGGAAGGACTGGAGGAATTCTGGTACTGGTATCTTTCATGATGTCTGGAGTGCATGTATCATCCCTTTCATATAAGTTCGCGTAGAAGTCTTTCACTCTTGTCAAAATTTCGCCTCTATTTCTTGTTACAGAACCATCTTCTTTTCTCAGTGCCATAATCTGTTTTCTTCCCTTACTGAGATGTCCCTTTGCTATCTTTAGGCTTTGGTTGTTTTCAATTGCTTTTCTCACTAGTTAGCAGTTGAATTTTCTTACGTCTTCAGTGATACTTTTTCTTACTGTCTTGCATAGCTCTATATATTCCACTTTGGAAGTCACATCTTCTTTAGTTGTCCTCATCTCTCTTCTTTTTTGCATCAACATTTTCGTTTTTCCTGATAATTTATTTACATGCAACTTGTTCTTAGACCCAGCTAATTTTGTTGCTGTTTCCATAAGAGCTTTGGTTACTTTTCTGTTAACTTCAGAGATGTCCACTTCTTCCGATGTTAGGCCTTCTAAAGCAGAGAACCTGTTCTTCAGTTCCAACTTGAAGGTATTATGGTGTTTTTTAAGGTTGGTTATGTCAATAGATTTTGTTTGTCTTATGAGCTTGCCACGTTCAAGTTTAGTGTTGAGGTGCATCTTACATCTCACCAATCTATGGCCACTACCTGTGTTGAACTTGTTTAGCACACTGCAGTCTTCTATGACGAATTTTTTTGTTACACATAATAAAATCAATTTCACTTTTCGTGCCATTTGGATGTCTCCATGTCCATTTCCTGTGTGGCTATTTCTTGAAGAAAGAGTTAAAGGTGAAAAACCCTTCTGCCTCTGCAAACTCAACGAGAGAATTTCCACGCTGGTTTCTGTTGCCATGACCTAATTTACCTACTGAAGTTTCATTCTGTTGCCGTTGCCCTGTTTTTGCATTGAAATCTCCCATAATTATTTTCAAGTGCTGCTTACCTTTATTATTTAGATGACAAATTTCCTCATAAAATTCTTCAATTTCTTCTTCAGGATGACTTGTGGTGGGTGCATAAGTTTGAATAATCTGAGCTTGGTATCTCTTCGAGAGTTGGATAACAAGTCGTGCAGCTCTGTCAGAGGAACTTTCAACTTCTACAACTTTATCCTTCAGTTTCTTGTTTATTATAAATCCAACACCACTAGTTCTGCCAGTATCTGTCCCACGATAGTAGAAGGGATGTCCACTTTTCAGTTCGATGAGATCTTCTCCTTTTCTCCTTACCTCACTTAGCCCCACGATGTCCCACTTGATCCTTTGTAGTTCCTCTTCCAATTCAAGAAGCCTTGAATCAGAAGGTAGGGAGCGTCCATTGTACGTAGCCAAAGTCAGCATCAGATGGCAGCCTAGTCCGGTCCTTCGGGGATTCTTAGCACCCTCTGCCTTCATGTTGCACTGGCCGCTGCCTTGGCCAGGTACATTCCAGCTGCCGGAGACTGAGGGCCAAGATTTAAGTTGTGGAATCATTTTGGAGGGGTTTGGCCATAACTCACCACGCTGGACAAGCGGGTTGGTGAGTGTGGGATAGAATTTCCTCTAATCCCGATGGTATAGTTATACCGCTATTGGCGGTCGTCAGAGCCCCTTTAGTCGGAACAGGATGCACCACAAGAAGGCGGGGTTGACATTTAAAATTGGAAAATCAGTGAGACAAGGTGATACCATATCTCCGAAGCTCTTTGATGTCACATTGGAAAACGTCTTTTAATCACTGAACTGGGAAAACAAAGTGATATAGATTAATGGAGATTATCTAACCCACCTTCGTTTTGCTGATGACGTAGTCATTTTTTCAACTACCGCATCAGAGCTGCAGAGAATGAGCCAGGAACTTGCTGACACGAGTAAAGATGTGGGATTAAAAATGAACATTCAGAAGACAAAAGTGATGTTCAATGCTTTTACAAGAAATGAAGATTTATCGATTAATGGAGAAAAACTGGAGATAACAGATACGTATGTTTATCTTGGACAGCAGATATCAAGTGAGGGTCACATTGATGAAGAAATTAATCGGCTTACAAAATTTGCCTGGAGAGCTTTTGGAAGAAAATGCATAATTTTCAAGAACAATATGCCATTATGTCTTAAAAAAAGTGTTTAATCAATGCATCCTTCCAGTGCTTACGTATGGTGCAGAGACGAGGACCTTAACTAAAAGAGACATACAAAGGCTGCAGACAACTCAAAGCAGCATGGAGAGGTGCTTGCTTGGTGTAACCAGGAGAGATAAGAAGAGGAACTCGTGGATCAGGAAAATGACAAGAGTGGAAGACATCGCGGTCAGAGTTAAATCCTTGAAATGGCAATGGGCTGGGCATACCGCCAGAAGGACAGACCATCAATGGTCAGCCGAAATTTTAGATTGGGTTCCAAGGGACAGGAAAAGACCCAGAAGAAGACCACGTGGAAGATGGGTGGCTGAAATTCGAAAGTACGTGGGAGTGACATGGAGGAGACTGGCACAAGACAGACCGTTGTGTAGGAAGCTTGGGGAGACTTTCGTCCAGCAGTGGATTGATAATGGTTGACAATGATGATGATGATGATGATATATATATAATGTATATATATATATATATACACAGACGGAAAAAAATCCCAACACCACGAAAAAATAGTTGTAGAGGATGGCGGCAATGCATTGGTATAGGTAACATATTTAATCGATTAAGGTTTCAAGATCCCAGCTTATTGTAAGTGCGAAAAGAGTCAGTTTAAATGTGAAATGCTGGTACAATAATAACCGGTGTAACCGCCAGAATGTTGAATGCAAGCACGCAAACGTTCATGCATTGTGTCGTACAGGTGCTGGATGTCAGTTTGTGGGATGGAGTTCCATGCCTGTTGCACTAGGTCGGTCTATACAGGGACGGTTAATGCGGGTTGGGGGTGACACTGGAGTTGTCGTCCAATGATGTCCCATACGTGCTCCATTGGTGAAAGATCTGGTGATTTAGCAGGCCACGGTAACATGTCGACACCCTGTAGAGCATGTTGGGTTACAACAGCGGTATGCGGGCGAGCGTTATCCTGCTGGAAAACACCCTGGAATGCTGTTCATGAATAGCAGCACAATATATTGAATCAGCAGACCGACCTACAACTGTGACGTCAGGGTGCGTGGGATAATCACGAGAGTACTCCTGCCATCATAGGAAATTGCTCCCTAGACCATAACTCCAGGTGTAGGTACAGAGTGTCTCGGCCGCAGACAGGTTGGTTGCAGGCGCTCACCTGTCCTCCTTCTAACCAACACACGGCCATCACTGGCACCCAGGCAGAACCGGTTTTCATCAGAGAACACAACAGATCTCCACTCCGTCCTCCAATGAGCTCTAGCTTGACACTACTGACGTCGCAAACGGCAGTGGTTTGGAGTAAGTGAAATGCACGCTACAGGGCGTCTGGCTCGGAGCTGTCCTTCAAGTACCGATTTGTAACAGTTTGTTGTGTCACTGTGGTGGCTACTGCAGCTCGAATTGCTGCCGCAGACGCGGTACGATGCGCCACGGACATACGCCGTGCACGGCGGTCTTCCCTCTCAGTAGTGCCACGTGGGCGGCCGGAACCCGGTCTTCTTGAGGCAGTACCTTCCCTTGACCACCGCTGCCAACAATCATGCACAGTGGCTACATTCCTGCCAAGTCGTTCTGCAGTATTGCTGAAAGAAAATCCACCTTCTCGTAGCCCTATTACACGACCTCGTTCAAACTCCGTAAGCTGTTGATAATGGCTTCTTCGTCTTCTTAAAGGCATTCTTGACTAACATCAACACACTACGTCGAATGTCAACGATAACTAACGCTCACGAACGTTACAGCGCGTATTTACAGCAAACCTGCTTTGCATGTTCCGAGGGGCGCTACTAGCGCCACACGTATGCCACGAGCGCGAAATTTGCATAGACGTCATCTTACAGATGTACTCTCACCGCCTACCACCTGTCGTTTATCTAACACAAGCCCTTCTTGGTGTTGGGATTTTTTTCCGTCAGTATATATATTGAAACAAATTTGTATGCATACGTATTATTTACTCAGTTACTTACGGTATGTATTGAAAATGCCGTCCTCTATGCGAGGCATAACCTAATTGTTTTAGATATGATTTTCAAACACATCTGTGAGGGTCAAAAACTTCCTCCACATAAATGCTAATACCATTCCATCCCTTTAAAGTGCTACTGCCAAAATTCAGGAATTATGTAACTTGTACGTTTAATTTCAGCTTTTGCTGGTTTCTTCATAACATATTGAGCTTCATAATATGTTTTTCTGCAACACCAATTTTAGAAGCTTATGATCATTTGAAAGTTTCCAAAATGTGGATTTTGTTTTCATCATTGTACTTCAGAAGGAAGGAACTCTTTTTCTTCTGAGGATACTCTTCCTTCACATTGAATGCTAAACTATTTTCCAGACAGCGGGCAACATTTCATAAAGGGTTAATTTTCATAAAGCTATGCCATCGCCAATTATTTCCATACCATTCACTGATGCTGTAGTACTTCGCATGTAACATATGTAAATTTCTGTGCATATTTAATGATAATTAGCCAACTTATTACGATTGATCTTTTTGTTCCTTAATTTAAGGAAACCAGTGTATCTTTTAAGTCGATTAAGTTTTAATTTCTTTCTTTTTCTATCTGCTTTAGAAAACCCCATTAGGTTCTTATGTTTCCTATGTTTCATTGTGTTTTCCTGATGTACATTCCTTCATTTGACAACCATTGCAAATCATAAACCCGCCCGGGTAGCGCAGTGGTCAAAGACCATTTGTCCGAGATGGGCTAGAATTAGAATCCCGGATGAGACATAGATGCTGAATTTGTTCCATCCACTAGCTCTTGTTCCTTCTGTGGAAGCAATGGTTCTAAATGTAAGACGGTTGACCACTTGTAGTCCCGCCCCCAAAGCACATATTGCATTCTGAAAACTTTCCTTTGTCTTAGTATTTCTGTTGAAATATTAAGTAGACAATGGAAAAGTTAAATATGTTGAAGTTGCATATTAACTGACCTTTCATCTGATTCTTGTTTTTCTAATTAAACATCGTTGTCTGCATATTGCAACAGTAAGTTGTTGTCAGCAATACCCAATTGAATCACCGGAAGAAATGAACTTTTCATTAAAACTTGATATCTAACAAAGTAGTAAGTTTCCTTGTTTTCCTAACAGGTTCGGATTTAAATTCCCAAGGTTTACCAGTGATTCGATAAATGCTGTGATTGTTAGCATTTGTGTCAGAAATGTTATTCTTATGATTTTACAGCACCAGACACAGGCTTGTAGGAATGAATCGTTTTCCTTACTTCACAAGAATTTTAATTGGCGAAATAATTTTAATTACTATTTATCATATATGTAATTGAAATTAAAACGTTTCTTTTCATATTATCCCAGTATATTTGATTTTGTGAAATGCATGAAATATTTCTGTTCTGATTGATAAACACCCTGTTTTTTTTTCTTTTCAGGAGACTCCCCTGTTTGCACATTTACCACAGTGCTTGTACACTGCTGGAGAGTTGCTAACGACGGATCATAAACGGCTATATCGCGCATAAAAAAGTAACTGTGGTTGGATGCCAAGTGAAATAAAATATTGTCAGAATGCCAGGACATTACAAGAAAGACAATTTATTGTGCTCTGAAATCCAGAAGGCTTTGAAACGTGTTCAAGGGACAAACAGGCCATTCTGTGCAGAATACGTAAACGTCAAAAAAATGCAATTACCGTCCGCAAGCGTTCCGGCGTAAGATGTCAATACGGATATGGCCACTATGGAGGGCGATGCAAGATTCCACACGTCGTGTCATGCTTTGCACAACATTATCAAGCAGCTGTTGGGGTAAATTATCCCATTCCTTTGTCAGTGCACGGATGAGGGTGTCCTTGTTTATTGGAGGGCATTGGCGACCAGCAAGACTCCTCCCCAAAGCATCCCACACATTTTCAATTGGATTCAGATCTGGAGAACGTGCTGGCCATACGAGGAGTTGAATATCCTCGCTCTCAAGATACTCCTGGACAGCGACTGTTCGATGACATGTTGCGTTGTCATCCATGAAAATGAATATATCACCGACAGCACCGCGAAACATGCGAACATGAGGCAGCAGAACATCATTAATGTATCGTTGGCCAGTCATAGTCCCAGTAGGAAGCACATAAAGGGACGTACGGCCATTGATCGTGAAGCCAGCCCATACCATGACACTACATGTCGGATATCGGTCCCTTTCCTGTATGTTTGCTGGACAATATGCAGTACCACTATCACTCCAGATCAGTTGTCGTCGACAATCAGACGATAGACTGTATCTACTCTCATCTGAGAAAAGGACAGCAGACCAGTCGTTATCAGTCCAATTGCGATGTTGATGGCACCATTTCAAACGGGCGGTACGGGGACGCCTGGACAAAGGATGCACACAACAGGACAGCGGGCGTATAGTCTTCCTTCATGCAAACGTCTGGCGACAGTTTTTCGGGAGATCCGCTTGCCAGTAACAGCCATAAACTTATTTGTTAATTCACTTGCTGTGATGCGCCGGTGTCTTTTGTGTTGATAGCACTATGTACCGATCTTCTGCAGGTGTCGTACTGCAAACACGACCTCCCCGTGACGTTTGCCACACTCTCCATTTGTTTGAAATGATTTCCAAAGCCTTGATACAACACTGTGGCTGACGTCGAACTCCCTGGCAACATCTGTTATTTTTCGCCCTTTTTCATACTTTCCAATCATACGGCCAGGCGTAAAATCATCTAGGTGATGTCGGTAAGACATACTGAAAATTGCAAGTTCGTCATTTGATTCTTTCCCTTTCAACTTTGCGTTTGAACAACAACGGTCAATACGCGTCAAATCCTTTATATCTCTTATCAGCGCTATGACGTCACGAACAAGTTCGGCAATCCAAGATTTGCATACGCACAACACGTCTTACTGTATCCTGCGCTTATGCTAATTTTCACATTTTCCTGCCTTCCATTTTATGGTTGCTATCATTGCTATTGTGATCCGTCCTTAGCAATTGTCAGGCAGTGTATATATATATATATATATATATGTATACATACTGTATATGTTGTTTTTCTTTTAATTTTTGTATATATAAAATAAAGTACGCATTTTTTTTCCTTTCATTTATGCTCTAACTATATTACACTCTTCCGGTTTATACTTGTTTCCTAAACAGAAAAGCTATATCGATACCTGACATGTCTGCTCTTCCGGTCTATACTTCTTTCTTAAACAGAAAAGCTATATCGATACATAACATGTCCGCAGTTTTATCAGTTCGGTTGTTGGATTAAAAATTCTTGTATTAAATTAACTGTGGTATTTTATAACAGCAGACGTACTACCAGGAAAGAGGAAACACATCGTTCGTGAAATCAACTCCTTCCTCAGAAATTTCCGAGTCAAGAAACATGTAATAATGCAGTGCTTCTTAGCACACTCGCATATGATGCCTACGAGAATACTTATCATGTTTTTAATATTGTGATGGTAAAATATCCCATTTTGAGTATGATTACAATTATTTTCCGTTTCTCCTTTTTTAAAGTGTATTTAAATGACAATGCTGCGTTTTTGTTTCTTAATCTTGACTTTCAGACTTAGTGGTGTTCAAACTGAGTCACTCCAATCTGTCTTACTTCTCCATTTTAGTTTTGAATGGAAAGTAACAATACTCCTCCCCGGTAATAAATCTAGCCATTTACATTATATTACTACTACTGCAACGATGCCTAATTAATATGCTCCTATTCAGAATGAGATGGTCTTTTGATTATCCATATCAATTAAAACCTCATCAGGAACTGGAGACATCATTTTAGTTATAGTAGTAATTATCATCTTCGCTAGCAGGAAATATCACAATCTGGTAAACTGCAAGGGCTTTTTGCTCATTCTAAATAAGAAAGACGATAAGTTCTTTCTCATTTAGAATGTGAAAATTTCACTCTTACGTACGACACTTATAAACATCCTTTATTAGACACTTTTTGAATGTCCAATAAAATATAGACAAGCAGCTTCTGTGTGGTTCACATAAAAATGGATTTTATCATTCTTATACCGCACGTTTGGTTATATAAATTATTCATTTATTTCAGTGATTTTTCATAAGTGATATATTGTGTTAAAGCTCTGAATTCGGTAAGAATATTCGACAACTGCAGTAAATATTATGAAATATTTCATCATGCTGTATAAGATTTATTCATCAATATTTTTTTACCTTTCTAGTTATTTTATGCCAGATGTGCGTTCTGTTCAAAAAGTTTATAATTAACGCTGTTAAAAATATTTCGTCGCAAAGTGCATTTTTCTTTCTTCAGTGACGATATTCCCAATGTAAATGCATGTAAACTTTCGGGGCCCTAATATATTTTGTTTATTCAACTCGTGAATAAACTTTGCATTGAACGACATCATAATTTTTTCCACTGTTTGAACCAACTTCGTGTCTAAATTTTTATTCACTGCAATGTTTGCTTCCTATAGATTTTGAGTTTTAAAACCAACACGAATCAGCATGAAACCCGACATATACGAACCAATAATTTTATTGCGTTTATCTACATTCAAGAACTATTATTATTTTTTGTTATCTAAGCCTTAGATTATTATTATTTTTGTTATCTAAGCCTTTCGTTAGTTTCACAATTATTCTGCAAAGTTAAGTCACTGATAAACAGTCGAATAAGTACCGTAATATCAGCGACGTAGTCAACTGCAGTTGAGAGTATTAAACATGCTGAGATTTTATAAAAAATCTGTTTTCGTCGGAAGTGTGTTTTTCTGTATAGGATGGTTGACTCTACGATGAAGTAGTGGACTGTTTTAAACGAAGTGATATGCTTCTCTAAATGCTCTAATTAAATAGCAAAGTTTCTTTTTAACAAATTTAGATTACTTTTACTTGACATGTAAATGTGAGTCTAGTTGTCTGATTACCAGAATCAGTTTCTCGCGTTTATCACATTTTAAAAACTTTATGATTCCTCTTTATCAATCAACACTCACAACACCCCTCTAGAAACTATTTTTCTTCCCTCCTCTGAAAGTGGTTAAAATGAAAACGAACGACCGAGCTTTCGTTGTTTTGATTTCATTAACAATTAATAACGATTGCCATTACAATTTTTCATGATTGACATATTCTTTTACTTTTTTTTCCTGTGTGCATAATGTTCAGTATTTATTCGTTTACGTAAATGAAATTGGTAATTATGCTTTAAATTCCACAAACGCATTTTATTTTGTGAAACACAAAAAAAGTTTCTTTACACTCAGTATACTCATTTTTTCTCTATTTCAGGAGACTGCCTTGTAACCACCTATTTCATTCGACCTGTGTAGATCAGTGGCTTAAAGGTAACCAAACGTGCCCCATGTGCAGAGGAAATCTGCACAATTACCCAAATATTCAATCATCGTAATTGGAAATACTAAATCGCATATTTGTGTATATACATACCGTATCTATTGTATCACCAAAAACCAATCGTGCTGATATCACCAAAGTATGAACATGCCGTTTTATACACGATACAAATGACGAAAATGGCATTTAAAACCCCCTCTAAATGAATCCACAAATTGCATCTTGGCCCTCAGTCTCCGGCAGCTGTAATGTACCTGGCCAAAGCAGCGGCCAGTGCGACATGAAGGCAGATGGTGCTAAGAATCACCGGAGGACCGTACTAGGCGTCCATCTGATGCTGACCTTGGCTACGTATAATGGACGCTCCCTATCTTCTGATTCAAGGCTTCTTCAATTGGAAGAAGAACTACAAAGGATCAAGTGAGACCTCGTCGGGCTAAGTGAGGTAAGGAGAAAAAGGAGAAGATCTCATTGAACTGAAAAGTGGACATCTCTTCTACTATCGTGGGACAGATACTGGCAGAACTAGTGGTGTTGGAATTATATTAAACAAGAAACTGAAGGATAAAGTTGTAGAAGTTGAAAGTTCCTCTGACAGAGCTGCACCACTTGTTATCTAACTCTCAAGAAGATACCAGGCTCAAATTATTCATACTTTTGCACCCACCACAAGTCATCCGGAAGAAGAAATTGAAGAATTTTATGAGGAAATTCGTCATCTAAATAAAAAAGGCAATCAGCACTTGAAGATAATTATGGAGATTTCAATGCAAAAATAGGGCAACGGCAACAGAATGAAACTTCAGTAGGCAAATTTGGTTACGGCCACAGAAACCAGCGTGGAAACACTCTCGTAGAGTTTGCAGAGGCAGAAGGGTTGTTCATCATGAACTCCTTTTTCAAGAAAAAGCCGCAAAGGAAATGGACATGGAGGCATCCCAATGGATGGACACGTGAAATTGATTTTAGTACGTGTAACCAGAAATTTGTCATGGAAGACTGCAGTGTGCTGAAGAAGTTCAACACAGGTAGTGAACATAGGATGGTAAGATGTAAAATGCACCTCAATGCTAAACTTGAGCGTATCAAGCTCATAAAACAAACAAAGTGTATTGGCACGCCCAACCTTAAAACGCATCATAATGCTTTCAAATTAGAACTGAGGAATAGATTCTCTATTTTAGAAGATCTAACATCTGAAGAAGTGGACATCTTTGAAGTTAACAGAAAAGAAACAAAAGCTGTTATGGAAACAGCAACAAAATTAGCTGGGTCTAAGAACAAGTTGCATGTGAACAACATATCAGGAAAAACCAAAATGTTGATGCAAAAAAGAAGAGAGATGAGGACAACGAAAGAAGATGTGACTTCCAAAGTGGAATATATAGAGCTATGCAAGACAGTACGAAAAAGTATCACTGAAGACGTAGGGAAATTGAACTGTGTACTAGTGAGGAAAGAAATTAAAAACAACCAAAGCCTAAAGACAGCAAAGGGACATCTCAGTAAGTGAAGAAAACAGATTATGGCACTGAGAAAAGAAGATGGTTCTGTAACAAGAAATAGAGGCGAATATTTGACAAGAGTGAAATATTTCTACTCCAAATTATATGAAAGGGAATATACATGTACCCCAGACATCATGAAAGGTACCAGTACCAGAGTTCTTCCAGTCCTCCCAGCAGAATTTGCACATGCAGTCAAAAACATGAAGCGGGGAAAAGCTCCAGGAGAAGATGGAATTACTGTGAGACATCATACAAGAAGCAAGTGGAGAATTTTTCACTCGATGTGTTAATGAAGAGAAGATTCCTGAGGATTGGAACATTACTACAATGATCTTGCTCCATAAAAAAAGGTGACATTGAGGATCTCAGGAACTACAGACCTATCAGCCTCCTATCAGTGGTTTATAAAATCTTCAATAAAGTTCTTTCACACCTCTTGAAGGTAACACTGGACATGGCTTAACTGAAAGAACTAGCTGGATTCAGGAGTGGCTACAGCACTATAGATCATATCTACGTACTGAGAAATATAATTGAAAGAGGTAGGGAATATGAACTTCCATTGTGCATGGCTTATTATTGTTTATGAAAGGCCTTTGATTCAGTGAAACCATCAGGAATTACAATGGCTTTAAAATCCTGCGGTATTGAATATGCATACATTAATATTATTAATAACATCTATGAAAATGCAAGTGCAAAGATTCGGCTGTTTAAGAATACAACACACTTAAAAGTTGGAAAGGGAGTGAGACAAGGTGACACCCATATCTCCCAAGCTCTTTAATGTCACATTGGAATATGTGTTTCAATCATTGAACTGGGAAACTAAGGGATAAAGATTAATGGAGATTATCTATCTCATCTTCGTTTGCTGATGACGTTGTCATTTTTGCAATTACCCCATCAGAGCAGCAGAGGATGATCCAGGAACTTGCTGACAAGAGTAAAGAAGTAGGATTAAAAATGAGCTTTCAGAATACAAAAGTGATATACAATTCTTTTACAAGGAATGAAGATTTATCGATTGATGGAGAAAAACCCGAGATAACAGATGCATATGTTATCTTGCACAGCAGATATCAAGTGAGGGTCACATTGATGAAGAAATTAATCGGCGTATAGAAAACTTGCCTGGAGAGCTTTTGGAAGAAACAGCATAATTTGCAACAGCAATATGCCATTATATCTTAAAAGAAATGTGTTTGATCAATGCATCCTTCCAGTGCTTAAGTATGGTGCAGAAACGTGGACCTTAACGAAAAGAGACATACAAAAGCTGCAGGCAACTCAAAGAAGCATGGAGTTGTGCAAGCTTCGTGTAACCAGGAGAAATAAGAAGAGAAACTCGTGGATTAGAAAATGAGAAGAGTGTAAGACATCATGATCAGAGTAAAATCCCTGAATTGGCAATGGGCTGGACATACTGCCAGAAGAACAGACCATCGATGGACAGTCGAAATTTTAGATTGGATTCCAAGGGACAGGAAAAGACCCAGAAGAAGACCACATGGGAGATGGGTGGATAGAATTCGAAAGTATGGGAGTTACTTGGAGGAGACTGGCACAAGACAGACCGTTGTAGAAGAAACTTGGGGAGACCTTCGTTCTGCAGTGGATATATAATGGCTGACAATGATGATGATGATAAATGATAAGTTAAAACCAATTTCATGAGTACTCTCAATCCTACTTTATGACCATCCTTAGATGAAATGAACACGACCTAGAGATCACACAGGTTAATATAATATACACATTGCCAGATTACCGTTTGCGCATGATTAAAGTTCGACACACTATTGACGTAAGCAATTAATGTCCTATGAAACTGAGTCAGCATTCACGGTGAGGTATAGGGTTGTGACTTCCAGACGGTTCACAACCGTATTAGGTTTCTGTTGACATCCTCAGGATTTTACCCAGAGGCAGAGGTTCAGGCTATTTACCAGGCTCTTCAGCCAATCAAAGACAAGTGTTTTTTAAGTTTGATAACCAAAAATATCGGCAGTTGAATGGGGCCCCTACGGGTCCTCCCTGTCTCCGGTTTTAGCAGAAATTCTTGCCTTCAAAGTCGAGAAAATCAAGCTCTTAGCCAGTGTAAGCTTTTCCCAATTCTTTACATGCGATATGTCGATTATGTTTTACTTTTTCTGACCGTTTAACAATGATGATTTACTAGAATTTGTTGACTTACTTGGTTCTTTCTATCCTTCCATTAAGTTTTCAGTAGGAATGGAAAATAATTTTTCTTTTCCTTATTTAGACATTTTAATAGCTGGGGATTCAGTTTGCAAAATGTTACTTATTCGGTTTATCGCAAACCTTCTGCAGTTCCATCTCAAATTCCCTTTACGTCGGCTCACCCTTGAAGTCAGAAGATGTCAGCTTTTCAGTTCCTGGTCAAACGTGATTTCTCGCATTCGTCCTCTTTACAATTTAGGAATTTGGAGCTAGAGATAATCAGGGAATAGGCTGGAGCCTTCGGGTACTCTGAGGACATGATACGGAGTGTAATTCACAGAGTTTCGAACCGCACAACTATCACTCTGTCCAGTGATGACCGAATCTCAAGATATGTAGGATCAGTACAGTATGTGCCGCCCATTGTTGAAGCCCTGATGAATATCTGCCGAAAATATCATATTGATTTCGGGGTGAGGACAAAAAACATCCGTACCCTGATCTGCAGCGACCGAGATTCTGTGAAAGACATGGACAAATGGGGAATTTACAATATTCCATTGCGTTCTAAAGATGCAGGTAACTCTTAGTCTGCATACATCGGCTCTACATCCAGGAAATTACAGACTAGAATTATGGAACACAAATATAGTGTCCGCAATTTTACACAAAACACAGCGTTGACAAGGACTATTTGCGGAGGAGGATATGAACCTGAATGGGACAAAGTGGCTGTAGTGGTGACCTCATCAAGTAAGTCAGTTTTGTTATTAGCAGAGAGTTTGTTAATTCTTAAGAATATGGACTGGTGCTACAATGATTCCAGGATCTGCGTCGGGAGTATGGAAGAACCTCATACAGTCTGGACGTCACAACCCTATTCCTCACCGTGAATGCTGACTCAATTTCATAGGACATTAATTGCTTACTTAAATAGTATGTTGAATTTTATTCATGCGTATACGGTAATCTGGCAATGTGTATGTTATATTAACCTGTGTGATCTCTAGGTCGTGTTCATTTCATCTGAGGATAGTCCTAAAATAGGATTGAAAGTACTCATGAAATTGGTTTTAACTTATCCTTAAAGGTTGTTAAATGCCATCTTCGTCATTTTTATCGAGTGTAAAACGGCATGTTCATAGTTTGGCGTATATATTGCATCATATCTTGTACCATATTTTTTTATTTCAAATGTTATAAAAAGCAATGGTGTCATAGATTTTTATTTTTTAAATATTAATAAAAAGGATTGTGCAAACACAGAAGTCTATTTATTTCGAGGATTTTTTGCGTATTGATATTTATTTGAGGTAGTATATGAAATAATAATAATATTAATTATTACTCTTATTATTTGCCAACAGGAGCAGAGCAGCCTGAGAGCCTAATCAACACAACTAAAATTTCCAGGGATGACATAGGTACGGAATTTTGTCTCAACATATCGCGCTATTTTGAACCAATTTATATTCTCCGCTATCAAGATGGGGCTATGAGTTGGTTCAAAACATCGAAGACGATATAATTTAAAAGGTTCTCGGAACACACGAAAATAGAATACTAAAACGCAGCACATCTAAAAATAAATTTATGACAAATACACAACTTACTTAAAACATTTCTACGCATTAAATTACAGGATAAAAATAAAACGATTACCACCAACTCCTGGACTGTACCTGTACTGATATATTTATTGTGTATCCTTAAGTGGACCAATACTGATTTACAGGAACTTCACAAACTCACTGAAAGACATTTAAAGAAATACTGATACCACATCAAAAATTTTAAGTTGAAAGGCTATGTTTGTAAAACTAGGGAAACGAGGCTAGGAAATATATAACAGATATCTGTTGGAAAACAAGAGAACAAAAACTACACTCTTTTTAGGAAAAGACTTGTCATCATTACATTGGTGGCAGCAGCTGAGAAAATTTACTGAATCTTACCACTGCTGAGTTCTTTGCTCAATCAGAAAGCAATTTCGATCTACTACGAATTTGGAAAAGTTAAATTCTTCACGGTAGATATCCAAAATCCTCACTAAAATTGTTACGAAATGCTCAGCTTTCTCCAGAAGCCGAAGGAATCCTCAATATAACCTTAAAGACTTTGTTATGGAAACACAGAACCACATGAAAAAAAATATCAAAGGAGCTCAGCACCAACTGTGCCGCCACCTGCAACGTAAAACTACGTGAACTGTCACTATTTCATGGCACTATCTCACTAGTTCTACCTCCTCAAAGTAATCAGAGAAGGAAAGTTGACTTAGCCCAACGTTGTAGGTGGCGGTTAAGTTGCTACTGTGGCCTTTGATTTTTTATCTAAGAAATAAATAATCCACTTTATTTCGGTTTGTCGCATACGTCCTTTGTTTTGACCGTCAGCTACAGAATGCGGGGCTGAGGTCATCTCTGTCATTATCTGTACGCTAGTTACCAACCTTTTAAACGGTGTCCGGCGAAACAAAATTAACCTAAATGTAACTTAACTTTCTGAAGCTACTCTATCCAAGGGCAAAGGAGTGGAGGGTTGAAACATATTTTACTGTAAAGAGGAATCTATAAACTATCTAATGATGTATTAATTATTTGCGTATTACTCTATGATTATTAGTTTTGAAGGTATAAGTGACCAAAGTGTGACATGTTTTGTTGCATCAGTGCTCCCGATGTTACCCCCCTCCCCTACCAAGCGGGGGTGGGGGGAGTATTTCTATGTCAAAAAAACACATAACGTAAGTTGCAGACTATGACACCTTTATAATGTGTGAAAAAATCCAAAGAAACCACATAACTCATTTCAGATGGCTGCTCTCTCAATGCATCGAAACAACACCTTAACAGACACAGTCAGGTAGTTGTTACATCAATATACTGTATAATGCTGCACTCCACCTTATTACATGTTTAAACCAGAACCCTTTCCAGAAAATCCGAATTACATCATATGCCGTGATACCCCAATCATTGCAGACAAAGCCGTTCACAAAAATTAGCCTGGCATTGTGATTCCAAACTAAAATTGAAGAGGACTATAAGTGATAACGGTAATGTCGTAATACGAAAAACTTTGAAATCCACCGGGAGATGCAGCGAAGTATGGTGACAAAGATCACGTGCTGACGCGGCAGCTTTCTTCGCGGAAGACCGTCGAGTTTTGGAACTCCAAGGGGTCCGTATGAAAATTGCAATTTTAACATTAAACTAACTTCTCCCAAGGAGTTGTGCAGCAGAAAAATAAGTGAGAACCCAAATAGGAAAAGCAAGGGGTAAGTGAATGGAAATGAGCTGACACCAAGAGCTATCTCCCGAACTAAAGGTTATTCATAAATGTAATTGCACTTTCTTTAAAGCTTACAACAAGTGCGATCTGGAATACCTTGTCGGAATGCTCCCTTAGCTAATACCAAAGATAATATTCATTGTTATAAACCTGACAGCAGGTAAAACAGTGAGGCAACTAGATAAACTAAGCCTAAAGAGCTATCTCCAGAACTAATGAAGATACAAAAAGGTAATACCACTTGTTTTGAAGCTTAGGACAAGTGCTGTCTTTAGTAGAATGTTGAAGTAAAACCTGGGCCAAAACCAAAGAAGTTATTAACTGTTATAACCCTGGCAGTAGGTAAAACAGTGGGGCAAATGGAAAAATTAAAGCTACTTTTAAACTTAAGGTTTTTCATAATCAGCATGCATTCATTTGATGATACACGCAGCCTTTGGTGTTAATACTTATTTGTGCTATGTCTAAAAGAGGAAAATAGTTTCAATCCTGGCTGTATTTCCTAGGTTGCTGTTACAACCGCAATTTGTACACGGGCCCCCTAAGAGGTCCACAAGTTGAAGGTCGCCAGCAAAGATAGCTGCCGTGGTTGACCGCAAACGTAGCTGCATTTTCTGTGAATTTCAAAATTGCCTATATTAGGACATAAACTGAAAATAAAAAGGATATGTTAAGAAAGCGAAACAAAGCATTAGATTTGCAAGGGAAATTGCTTCACCCAATCTAAAAACACAGTCATTTGAAAATCTCCGTTATCACAAGAAAATTCCTGAGTTTCAAGACTTAACATGAGAATCTCCGCCCTTTGTTCATTAAGAAAATTTGACTTTTTGAGAATCTCCGCCTTTTGTTCACCGAGAAATTTAACGACGACAACAACAACAATAAAAACAGTTTGTTTTGAAACACATGAAAGCGCAAGCAGTTGCTTAAAATTTCAGTGTTTGTTTCATATTATAATACTGAAGTTTAAATAACTGTCACTGTTGTTTCAGTATATTGTCAATTTTTAGCCTTTCCTAGCAGTATACAAGAGTAATATTGATGGGAAAAAAGAAAACAAAAACCTGTACTTAG